>CM052540.1:125210345-125223287 GCA_028533065.1 Trachops cirrhosus | reverse complement strand
CTAGGTATATATGTACCAAGAGAAATATAATATATGTCATATATTAACAGAAAAGAGAACATTCAGAAAGTGTTAATAACCAAAAACTAGAAAGAGACTAGGTATCCATCAATAGAAGAAATAAAATGGGATGTGTGAGTTAAGATATCCCTATCCAATGGGATCCTATTCAGCAATAAAAAAGGAATAAATTATTGATGAACACAGCAACATGAATGTGTCTCAGAAGCATTATGCTAAGAGAAAAGGCCTTATATAAAGGACTGTATATTATATGATGCCATTTATATGCCATTAAGCAAAACTGCTCTGTGACTGCCTCTGGGGTAGAAATAGGGAAGGACTAGGTCATTCGGGGACACTGTAGGGAAATCATAACATTTGATGTCAATATTTCAGTAGAGGTTTGGGTTTCATTGTGCACTTAAGATTTGTGAACTTCACTGTTTGTAAATTTTACATCAGAAGAGAAAAGTAAATATTGAACTCTAATTCATGATATTCATGCTGGATTATATAATAATGTGATGATGTCCTTAAATTGTTTTGAAATACATAAAAAAGATAAACTGATGGAAAGGTAGAGGGATGGAGAAAAATATGTATGTGATACAAGTACAAACAATGTTAATTATAAAATAGAGGTGATGGGCATATGGCTGATCTTTCAACTGTTAAAAATCTTCCAACTTTGCTGTTTGTTTGAAATAGGTCAAAATAAATGCTTTTTTAAAAATTGTTGTTAAGTACAGTTGTCTCCATTTTCACCCCACCATGCCCCCAGGCTCTCCCATCCCCACCTCCCACCCTCAAACCTACCCCCCTTTGGCTTTGTCCATGTGTCCTTTATACAGGTTCCTTGATGGCCCTTCCCCTATTACCCCCCATTATTCCTTCCCCCCATCCTGTCTGGTTCCTGTCAGTTTGTTCTTTATTTCAATGTCTCTGGTTGTATTTTACTTGCTTATTTGTGGAACTGGAGAGCATTATGCTGAGTAAAATAAGCCAGGCAGTGAAAAACAAATACCATATGATCTCACCTATAAGTGGAACCTAATCAATAAATGCTTTTTAAAAAGCAGGATGCAAAACTGTGTATATAGCATGCTGTCTTTTATTTAAGAAATAAAAGGAATAAGAATATATATTCATCATTTGCTGAATGCATTCACTGGAAAGATAAATGGGGAATAGACTGGGCATGTCAGTTTTGCTCTTTGAATCATGTAAATATATAACCTACTCAAAACAATTAAATTTTTTTGAAAAGAGTTTGCCCGTGGGAGAAATCCAGGCTGAGGGGATCTAGTTGACTTCAATTCTCCTGCCCTCCCCTGTTTGAAATCCATTCTTTCCAAGGTCTTCTGGAGAAAAAGAAAAGGCGGATTGTTGAGCATCTTGGCTGTTCACTTTGAAACTCTGAAAATGGTGCAGTTTGTCTTAGCTACACCTTTATCATTTCTCCTGTCCTATACCTACACTCGCATACACTCTCACACTCACTTTCACACACTCACCCATATAGACTGTGCATGAATAACCCCAACGATGCATCTTGATTGTCTCCGTGGCCTCCTCTTCACACCCCCTCCCCCGGCCCACACACACCCCAGTTCCCCACTAGCCTCCTCTCCTCAGGACCAAGTTTTTCAATAGGGTACACAAGACAGCAATGGTGGGGAGCATATACCTTCATGAAACAGCCCCCCAAAACCACCTCATTCAGTTTCTTGGACAAGAATCCTCCTGAGAGGGGCTGCTGTGAAATGTTTTGCTCAGAACTGTGACTGAGCTGAAGTGGTAGTGTGAGCCTGGGGAAGAGAATCACCAGTTTGTACCAGACTTTCCTAAGGCTCAGAAATCTCAGGTTTACATTTTCCCAACCCCTCAAAAGCAAGGGCCTAGTCTACCGGCTAGTCCCAAACTGCCAGAGAAAGCTGAACCCCAGTACATCACCAAACTCAAGGGCAACCATGTTCTATGTAGGCAGCTGCACTTGTAGGGCCTTCTGGTCTACCAGATGCCATGGGCAACTCAGTAAACCAGAGAGCCAAGGAAGTTATGAGCCTGTAAAATATGTGCAGACATGAGAAAGAAGGCATGTTTCTCAGGTAGATGCAGTGCTTGTTAAGACTGATTACTCTGGGGAAGGACCAGGGAGGGGCAAAGACCTTGACCCCCAGAGCTAAAAATTAGCACTGAACAGCAGCCAAGAAAACCTAACTGATTATGCTGCCTCTAAAGGAGAAACATCAAAGGAGAGATTAAATTTGAGCTGCAAATTTTAAATCATGGATGGGCTGTCTGTCTTTATCAGCTCACATCACTAATGAAATCCAAAATCTCCTTGGAAGGCAGGGAAGATAGTACAAAAATAGAAAGAATGTCAAGAGGAGGCTGGTTTGAAAAAGGGGAGATGTTTCAGCTCAATCAGGTAAGCCTGGCAGGGACCATCCCAATTTTTGGCTTCCCCTTCCTGAGTGTAGCCCCTGGGGTAGATCTGAGGAAGAGAAATCACTGGAAAGGAATAAAAGGGATTAAGGATTGCAAACTAAAATAACTGGGGCTGCTCTGAAGGTCGTTTTGCACACATCACCAGGGCAGCCTCAGGTGCACTGGGACAAGCTGCTCCCTGCTGGGCCGGACTGCAAAGCACGCAGGGAGGTGCAGGACACAATGCACAGCTGGGTCTGGGTCCTGTCTGGCTGTCAGCCTGGGGTTTGCCAGTAGAGGGCGCACCATTCTATCTTAGGTGGGGGTGGGAAGGACCTGGCTCTCAATAAAGCACCACCAAGTTTCCAAGGACTTCCCTCCCCTCCCCACATTGGGGAACTAGGAAATGTTCACCTGTGCACCAGAAGACACATCTATTCTTGCCTCTGCCAGTGGAGACGCTGTTTAGTGCGGCTGAGCAACCTTATAGCCCAGAGAGTGGTTATTTATCCACTTCCTGGGCTTGAGCACAGCTACAGGCTATCCTCAGAGGTGGCTACAGGGACCTTGCCTGATATAACCAGAAAATGAACCAAAGAAATGCAAGAGTCTAGAAGAACCCTACCAGCCTTGTTCTAGTGAGCCTCCCTTTCTGCCTCCCCAGCTGGCCAGCTCTGGGCAAAACTGTTTGGGGGTGAGGGTGGGGGAGTGCTCAGCAGCTTTTCCCAGCCTTTCACTCTCTTTACCCTTCCCCTGAGCTCTAGAAGCCTGTCAGTCAGTTTCTTGCTCCATCTTGGCAACGCCTTCTATTAGGGGCAGTTCTGCTACCAGTTATTTTCACTTCAACATAAATGAGACAATAAAAAGTAAGTAAGCTTCAGCACCAAACTAATCTGAATACAAATCCTGGCTGCACCACACACCATGAAGCACTGAGGAAATAACAGTCTCTGTGAGCCTTAGGTCCTCCATCTGCAAAATAAAGACACTCACCCCCCCTGTGGATGTGCACGTTAATCAGCAGCGATGTATGTGAAGGTGCCTAATGTAGCACTTACCATCCAGAAGCGCTGCATAAATGGTCCCATTCCTGGTCCTTAGCTTTCTCCTGAGACTTCCTCTCCAAAATGCATGTAAACATAATAGTGACTTTCAAACAAAATCTCACCCATGGTTGCATTGTATTTCAACTAGATTTTTAAATGTTTTGAGACTGAGTAAGTTTAGGTGGGCTCTGTACTCTCCACGTCTCTAGCACTCTTTACCAAGCCCCTTTACCTGACTACTATAACCAGAGGGCACCTGACAGAGGAGCCTGTGGCCATTTCCTGCCTCTCATCTCCTCATTTCAAGTCTGCTCCATGACCTCTTTGGCCCAGGTACCTGTGACAACTTGGCCTTTGCGGTAGGCTGAAAGTTGTCCTTAGACATCTTTCATTCAGTTATGGGCTGAACTGAATCCCCCCAAATTCATATATTAAAGTACCAAAGTCCAGTACCTCAGAATGTGATGATATTTGGAGACAGGGTCCTTAAAGAGGCAATTAAGTTCAGATGAAATAATTAGGGCACACCCTAATCCAGCAGGACTGGTGTCCTCACAGGAAGAGGACATTTGGACAGAGACATGCACAGAGAGAGACTAATGAGTGAACGCGAAGAGGCCATCTACAAGCCAAGGAGAGAGGCCTTGGAAGAAACCTCCCCTGCGGACACTTTGGTCTTGGACTTCTAGCTTTCAGAACAGTGAGAAAATAAAGTTTTGTTGTTTAAGTCACCCAGGCTGTGGCCAATTGTCATGGCAGCCTTAGCAGGCTAATACAATATCCATTCTCCTCTCCCTGGCCCAGCATCCCAGAACCTTAGGGGGCCCTAGTGACCCTCTGTTTTCCTTCCCACCTAAGGCAGGGGCAGAAATCTCCTCCATGTGGCTCACAAATTCTTTCCCAGCCTCTGTTGGAATTCCTCCCTCGACAGAGTGTGGTCACGAGTGGGGGGCGACCTCACCCGTAGTCTGAGAGCCTGTCCTGTGTGACTGAAATCAGCCTCCGGTGACCTTGCCCTCCAGTCTAGCCCCAGCCCCTGGAGTACAGTGGAGTCAGTCAGCCCTCATGCTCTAGAAGACTGGGTTGCCAAACCCAGGCTGCTCGAATGTTTCAGTCCTCAGCATTCTCGGTGGCCCAGTAACTTTACCCACAGCACCTCTAGGCCACAAGAAATACTGGGCAGTTCCATTCAGTAAGTAGTTCCTGCCAACCGCCTAACTAGGCATTTCTATTCTAACAACTTAGTAGCTTGAAATAATAACATACATAAATTTAAAGAAAAATATTTTTATTTTGCTCTTAAGTAACCACAATTACTTACTAGTGGGATGTGTGCTTGCCAGGCACTGCACAGACTACCAAAACTTGGAATCAGATCGAGTATAACCACCCTCATTCCCTGTTCAACACTGATTTTTATTTGGTATTTGCTTTTTATCACAGGAACCACTGAAAAATCCAGCTTCACAAAGGTAGGAGACCATCAAGCGGAATGTAGCGTGATCTAATGTTGAAACTCGAAATGACATGGAGCTAGTAATTCACATAATACCCTTCAGATGTTTCCCTCAGAAATTTTAAAACATCCTGTGGGGTGCCTGTGAACTTCTGTGGTACTTTGGGGTGCCTCAGTGCCTAAGTTGGGAACCACAGGCCTGGTCATAAGTACTTGGTTGCTGGGAGTCCACCTGGGTTCAAGGCTCATCAGTTTCCACATCTGTAGAAGGGGCAGAAGTATGGGCCTTGTAAGGATCAAATGATATTACACATTTCTAAATGCCCATCACAGGATCTGACGAAAGAGACAAACTTTGCAGCAATTTTCTATTGTTGCATATCAAAGTGCCATAAACTCAGAGGCTTTAAACAACACACATTTATCTCACAGTGTCCATCAGCAGAAGGGCTTGGCTGGGTCCTGTGCCCCAGGGCTGGTTTGAACCAACAAATACTAAACTTTCCACCACTAAGGACCTAGTTTTGTTATCCTAAAACACACACTTAGAAAAATTGTGTCTATCCAAATCAACTGCACATATTTAAAAAAAAGTCATTTGTTTCTTTCATGAAATCAACAGTATTATACCTGAGTGGAACTCTGGGAATTAATGCTTTTGGCAGACACAGACAGCTAGGGGCACACGACTGAGTGCAAGACATTCAGAAACTGAAAAACGCTCATGGTACCCAATGCTACTGCCGGGGTCTTCCATGCAGAGAGGGGCTCGATGGCCCCACACTTCCTCCAAGTGGCATGCAAGCCACTGGGTAAGCCTGGAGACATGTAGGTGGTACATCATTTTTATAGGTATGTATTTATTTTAATATGCAGTAATAAAAATTATAACTAGCCTATCAAATCAATGAGATAATATCCATTTAAAATGGATATTGAAATGAAAAATGTTTTGCAGAGTAAATAAATACCTATCCAGGTGGCATGTGGCCTGGGAATGCTGTGAGGGCTGTATGCAAATGACTGGCATTTGGAAAACCTTGGTTTCCCCCACCCCAAAGGAGCCTGCACCCCTATTCTGTGATGCTGTACCAATGCACTTCCTTCCTCAGGCCAATCCGCACCCACACCCCGAGTTCCTCCTGGCTTCGACAGTGGGCGGGGCTCCCAGTCACACGGGGCAAACGGTGCTCAGAACAGCCACACCCGCTAACCAGCAGCGCAGATCAGCTATTTTAGGAGCCCCAGCTTTCTCACCTCCGTAATTTGCTGTCAAGTATCAGACTGCAAATCAAACATGCCAATGGTCAGGGATGTTTTGTCTTGAGATTTTAAAAATAATGATATCATTCTCACTGGTGTCGAACGCAAGGTGCCTTCACGCAGAAGCGCATCGAGAACTGCACCAGCGTGCTGCTTTGACCCTCTCCCTCCTCGGGCCGACACATTAAGATGTCTGCTTGAAAAATCTTTTCCTTTTTTTCTTATTCCCCAGCATTTTTCCTTACAAGGAGTTGACAATAAAAAAAAAATGTGCAAAATAAGCCTAGAGCCTTGACACTGGAGATTACCAGGAGACCAAAAGAGATCCCTGCCTGTCTGTCCCGTGCGCATCCTCAGGTCCCCCTTGTCAGCTTGGCACTGTGGGCAGACAACCGCGCCACGCTCTCCTGATTTATCTGCGCTCACTATATTCCTCAGAAGCACATTTTTTTAAAGGGAGGAAATTGGTATTTTTATATCTCGTATGGATGGGATACTTTCTCCCTGTCTGTAATAGTTTGGAAATGCTTTTCTAGAAACCCAGATGATGAGGTAAGGAATAAATCTTTCTGCAGCCTTGGAGTTCCTGACAGAGGAAGAATGAGTGAAACTCAACAAGGCCGGCAGCACAAAAACACCATGCCACGTGTCCCGAAGGTTCCTGCTGTATATACCGCTGCCATTGTGCACCCCTCTATGAGGAAGAGTAGGGGAGACAGGGAGGGTCAAGTCTGGTCGTCCCAAATTTAGCCTCAGCATGGGGGGAAAGGGGCTGAGGGAAATTTGCCTTGCAAAACAGATGAATACACTGATAATTGGTTTGTAGGATGGTGGCAACTGACTCCTGCTTATTTATTACAAAGGAAAGTATACTCCTGGTTTGGGAATAATACAATGGGTAGTAGGAAAGCCATTTGGCTTACTTATCTGAAAGATTTTGGACAAGTTTACCTCTTCCAGGAGCAAATGTCACTCTGAGAACTTTCCCCATCCTCTTTTTCTCTTACTTCTGCCGCCCCAGGACCTGCTTTCTCCCTGTGCCAGCCCTGGCCTCTGTTACCTGTCTCCTAAAATGACTCAGCTCTTGGGCTCACTGTTCCTCCTTTGCCTATGGTCTCTATCTCCTTCAGGGTATTCAGAAGCTTAAGGGAAGCACTACAACTCACCATAGAAATATTCTATACCTGGTTGCTGTGGCTCAGTGGACTGAGTGCCGGGCTGTGAACCAAAGGATCGCTGGTTGGATTCCCAGTCAGGGCACGTGCCTGGGTTGCAGGCCAGGTCCCCAGTAGGGGGCACTGGAAGATACAACCACACATTGATGTCTCTCTCCCTTCTCCTCTCTAAAAATAAATAAATAAAATCTTTTTTTAAAAAAGAAATATTACGTAACTTCTGGGAAGTGGGAAAGTAGGGGTGTTGGAGGAGGAAGTGATTGACACATTTTCCCCTTGTGAGCCTGTCCTTTAGGTTGAAATCTTGGGGAACATATTCACCTCATGAACACATTTTAAACTCTTTTGTGCCAGTCATGACAGTAATAGCCACTGGAACGTCTCACATCATCATAACCTGAGTTAAATTTCAAAAACCTATCCTACCTATTGCCACATTCATCCCCAAAGCAATTTTAGCACAGGACACACTCAAAGACCTGCCATATTTACAGGACAATCTGGACCATGAAAGGGATGTTCTTAATGACGAAACTGGGACCACAGACCATCGCAGGCACGTTGGGAGGTAGAGTTACTAGTTCTAACACAGGGGCCCTGTGGGACTTTGCCTTCCCACTGGTCTCATTCAGAACCCTTTATACGCAACAAATTAATTTTGTGATGTTGAACTTGTACAAATTGAGGTTTGTTTAGGATCCATGCAATGTACTGAAGATGAAGAGGGGTAGGCTTCCAGAACATACCTCTAATTAGGCATATGGTTGCAAAAAATGAACACTCATTAGAAAAGAACTATATGGAAAAGTACTGGCACTATCATTCTGAGCCAGAAATGTGACTCTGCTGAAATGCAGGAATATTTCATGATAAACTGCTTCCCTTTCATTATCTTGTCAGCCCAAGGGTAACGACTTGGGCTGCTTTGTTCAGTTGATTATAAAGCAGTGAGTGGGCTCTTCATACGACTCAGTCAAGCTGGCTGGTGGGGAAATCATAGGATTACAGCAGGTGTGGAGGTTGATTGGTCTGGCACATGAGAAGTAAGCCTCCTCAGCTGTGGCCCTTGGGCAAGCAATGACATCCCTCTAGATTTCAGTTGCCCCATCTGTATGTGGCAGAGGTAACAGCCCACGAATGAATTACATCTCCTAGAGGACTGGGGCGTCAGCTCCAGTTTAAGCTGGGTCCCTGGAGAAAAAGGCCTACCTGTGTCGTTAGAGGTCTGGTGGGGCAAGCCTCTAGCAGGGGTGTCCGGGTCGTGGGCCACATGCCGCATGCTGCCCAGGGTGGCTATGAATGCGGCCCAACACAAAATCACAGATTTACTTAAAACTTTGAGATTTTTTCATTGTCGTTAGTGTTTGTGTAATGTGTGGCCCAAAACAACTCTTCTTCTTCCAGTGTGGCTCAGAGATGCCGAGAGGTCGGACACCCCTGCTAGAGGCTCTAGTGAGATAAATGATCAGGGAGCCATGGTTCGTATGGGAGAAGGGAGTGATTTCAGGGACACAGAGTGTCTCAGTCAAATCATCCTCACCAAACACAGCCTATCCAAAGGGGTCAGTTTAGAGGCCTATGTATATTTCTTTTTAAGAATACCATCAATGAGGTCAGAACTACTCTGATACCAAAACCAGATAAGACAGTTATAGGCCAATATCTCTGATGGAAGTAGATATGAAAATCCTCAACAAAATATTAGAAACCCAAATTCAACAATACAGTAAAAGAATTATAAACCATCATCAGCTGGGATTGAAACATAAGGTAAGTATGGTTTAACATACACAAGTCAATCCAGGTGATATGCCACCTTAACTGAAGGGTAGAAATCATGAGATCATATCAATAGATACAGAAAAACCACTTGACAAAATTTAACATCCTTTGTGATAAAAACTCTCAACAAATTTGGTATAGAAGGAATATACCTCAACTTCATAAAGGCTATATAAGATAAGGATGCAGCTAGTGCCATACATAATTGTGAACAGCTGAAAGCTTTCCCTCTAAGATCAGGAACAAGACGGGGATACCCACTCCTGCCACTTTTATTCAACACAGTACTGGAAGTCCTAGCCATGGCAATAATGCAAGACAAAGAAAAAAAGGCATCTAAATCAGAAAGAAAGAAGTGAAACTGTCACTATTTGCAAATGATGTGATGTTACATATACAAAACCCTAAAGATTCTACAAAAAAAAACTGTAGAACTAATCAATGAATTCAGTAAATTTGCAGGATACTATATATATCTTTTCATATATATATATTTCTTACATTTCTATACACTAATAACAAAATACTAGAAATAAAAATTAAGAAAGCAATCTCATTTACAATGGCCTCAAAAACAATAAAATACCTAGGAATAAATTTAACCAAGGCAGTGAAAGACCTACACTATTAAAACTAGAAGACATTGATGATATAGAAGTCACAAATAAATGGAAAGATATTCTGTGCTCATGGATTAAAAGAATCAATACTGTTAAAGTGTCAATACTATATAAAGCAATATACAGATTCAATGCAATCCCTATCAAAATTCCATTGGCATTTTTGAAAGAAATAGAGCCAGAAATCTTAAAATTTTTATGAAACCACAGTAGATCTTAAATAGCCAAAGCAATCTTGAAAGAACAAAGTGACAAGCATCATACCCCCTAATTTCAAAATATATTTGAAAGCTATAGTAATCAAAACAGTATAATATTGGCATAAAAACAGACATATAGTTCAATGGAACAGAATAGAAAGCCCAGAAATAAACTCTCACATATATATGATCAATTAGTTTATGACAAAGGGGCCAATAACATACAATGGGGAAAGGACAGACTCTCTTTAATAAATAGTATAATAAAAACTATCCACCATATGTAAAAGAATGAAACCGGACAGCTATCTAACATCATACACAAAAACAACTCAAAATGGATTCAAAACTTGAATGTAAGACCTGAAACAATGAAACTCCTAGAAGAAAACATGGGCCTTAATCTCCTTGACAACAGTCTTGGCAATGATTTTTCTTGTATTTGACACCAAAATTAAAGGCAAGAAAAGCAAAAATAAACAAGTGGGACAACCTTAAATTACAAAACTTCTGCAGAGCAAAAGAAATCAACAAAATGAAGAGGCAAACTACAGAATGGGAGAAAATACATGCAGACTCTATATACCTGACAAGGGGTTAATATCCAAACTACATAAAGAACTCATACAACTCAATTAGTAAATAAATAAGTAAATAAAATCCACTTAAAATGATCAGAGAATCCAAATAAACATTTTCCAAAGAAGGCACACAGATGGCCAAGAGACACATGAAAAGATGCTCAACATCACTAATCATCAGGAAAATGAAACCAAAACCACAATTGTACACCACTTCACATCTATTAGAATGGCTCGTATCAAAAAGAAATGACACAACAAATATTGGTGAGGATGCAAAGGAAAGAGGACCTTCACGCACTGTTTTTGGGAATGTAAGTTGGTATAGCCACTATGGAAAAACGTAAGGAGATTCCTTAAAATATTATTAATAGAACCACCATATGACCCAGCATTTCTACTTCCGGGTATTTATTTGAAGGAAAAAAAACTTAAAAAGACACATGGGCCCCCATGTTTGTTGCAGCACTATTTACAATAGTCAGGATATGAAAACAACCTACGTGTCCATCAGTGAATGAATGGGTAAGGAAAATGTGATCCACACCCAACAGAGTATCATTCCACCATAAGAAGAATAAAATGCTGCCATTAGCGGCAGCGTGGATGGACCTGGGGTGCATCGTGCTCAGCGAGGCAAGTCTGACAGGGCAGGCCACCCTGTGCCACCTCCTTTAGGCAGGGACCTCACCGCAAAACAGAGGAGACCGTCGGAGGCCAGGAGGGCTGGCTGAAATGAGTGAACGGGTCAAAAGGTACAAACGTTCAGTTACAGAGTGAGTAAGTAAAGTTAATAATACTGCATTGAATATTTTAAAGTCCTTAAAAGTTTTCATCCAAGAAAAAAAATGTGTAACTCTGTATGGTGTCGATATTAACTGGACTTCTTGTGATGATCATTTGCCAACACACACAAGTATTGAATCATAATTTGTACACCTGAAACTGATATAATGTTACATGCCAATTATACCTTAATAAAAAAGAAGTTTACTGCTCACAGGAATAGTAGACAGAGTGACATATTCTACCTTTCTCCACACCCCAGTTCCCCCAGAACGACATGACTAGGACCAAGCGCTGCCTGCACAGGCAGTGGGGTGCAATCTCAGGAAAGGAGCCCTGAGATTAGAAAGTCCCCATCTCATACAAGGGTTTCTGGAAAGCCTGCCCATCCTGCTTTCCAGAGAGAACCCTCATCTTTGTTACCCTGGAATGTAAGCACATCTGCTCTGGGGATGGGACGGAAATGTCTCTACCTTGATTAGTCTGTGAAGTAAGAGACGTGGCTCTCTTTCCCAGGCTGCTTGCCCATCGCAAACACTCTTGAAAACATCGTCCAAACCAAACTGGCCTAATGGCTAGATGTTTAGAAATTTGAAAGATTCACAAAAAAATTGTCTTGTGGCTGTCAGCAGAAGTAGCTAAGAAAGTTATATCGGATGGCCTCGGCTTTTCTTTAATTGCTGAGAGGAAAGGGTGTGTGGCTGAGGATGGGGGTCTCCAAAGACAATTGAGAATGGGAAAGCACCTGAGGAAAATGTCAGAGGTAGCTGACTGAGACCCAGAGAAGGCTGTTCCAGCATCAAGGGCCCAGCTAAGGCTGGTGACCATGAACGTGGTGCCCTGAGCAGGGCTCAGTGTGGGGCAGCAGCAGAGACCTCAGACTAGAAGATGGATAAAGGGATGGGAGATGCCAGAACAAGCACAAGGGAAGCCGAAAGAGTTTAGGGCAAAAGTCAGAGAAGTGAAGGGCCGTGAGATCTGGGCCTTTGCACCTGGTGGCACATGGTTGGGGTGGGGTGGGGTGGGATGGGGTGGAGGGTGCAGACTGCTTGCAATTGGAAGCAACTGAACTGGAAGCTCCAGCCCCAGGGAACTGAGGGGACTGATATTGCTACACACCTGTTGCTCCATCAGGACATGCTGGAAGGAAGGTCAGATCAAGAGAAGAAAATAAAGCCAGAGAGGAGTTAGATACCCACAGTCAACATGAGGCTGACATGTCTGTGTTAGGGGTGAGTGAGGGAAGTAACTGGAAGGCTATGGTCAAGAGAATCAATATCTTTTCATATGTCTCGGGACCCTTGGTATGTCCTCCTTGGGGAAGTGTCTGAAAAAATGTTCAGCATTACTAGCCATCAGAGAGATGCAAATTAAAGCCACAATGAGATACCATTTCACACGGGTCAGAATGGCCATCATAACCAAATCAACAAACAAGTGCTGGAGAGGCTGTGGAGAAAAGGGAACCCTAGTACACTGTTGGTGGGAATGCAGACTGGTGCAGCTACTGGGGAAAACAGTATGGAATTTCCTCAGAAAACTAAAAATGAAACTGCCTTTTGACCCGGCAATTCCACTGCTGGGATTATATCCTAAGAAC
>CM052540.1:125198959-125209845 GCA_028533065.1 Trachops cirrhosus | reverse complement strand
AGTGAAATAAGCCAGGCAGTGAAAGACAAATACCATATGATCTCACCTTTAAGTGGAACCTAATCAATAAAACAAACAAGCAAGCAAAATAGAACCAGAGACATTGAAATTAAGAACAAACTGACAGTACCCAGAGGGGAGATGGGAGGGGAGAATGGGTGGGGGGGAGTTTTTCAGGAACAACTATAAAGGACACATGGACAAAAACAAGGAGGGATGGAATCAGGGGAGGGAGTGGGGATAGTTGGGGTGGGAGGAAGAGGTGGGGAGAAAGCAGACAACTGTACTTGAAAAATAATAAAATAAAAAATGGAAAAAAGAATCAATATCTTAACAATACTAAGTCTTCTTAACTATAAACACAGAATATGTGTCTATTCGTGTAGGATTTCTCACCGGGATATTCCATGATGCTCCTCTCTTTCCACCTGCGAAGGGACCTGCAGGCCTAGTGACACTCTACTCTGCTTCTGTGTCCCTCTTGGTCCAGTCCCTGAGCACGCTGGCTACTTCGCCCGGCCACACAGGCCCCCGAGTTGCTCTGGGCAAGAGGCCATGCATTCGCCAGCACCTCTGGTTCACGCTGGTTTCTGGTTTCTGCCCGTGTGGATATCTGGGAGGGGTGGGAGCGGGAAGGAGCAGGAATAAAGCCACAGGGCTCCCACCTGCTCCCATCAGCACCTACCCACCAATCACTTTCCTTTCTGGCCCCCGTTCTCCATGCAGACTCAGAGGTCAGAAGCTGTGTCCTTGCTTTTCACATATTTTTTAAATTCCTTGATTACCTTCAGGGCCCAGGTTTTTGAAACTTAGAAGTTTCTTTTCTGTGTTCCTGCTGTAATAACTGTTCTCTGAGGAGAAGACTCCCAAGTGGCTCAGCAGCTGTCTGAATGGGAGGAAGAGGCAGGTAAAATAGGAAATACAGAAGGAGGGGGAGAAGCATCTAGCAATATTTATTTTGTTTTATTTTATTGTATTTATTTTATTTTTTATTCCACTAAAGTACCCAGACACACGGCCCAATGTCTGGCATCTAGCAGCCATGGTAACTCGAAGGCCTTTCTCACCAGATCCCTCCCATCTGAATTTCTTTCCAGATGCAACATGATCAGTTTCTCCACTACTGTGCCCCCACCCCTCTGGGTGGCTCTTACAGCTAGTGGCTTCCCTGCCCACTCCTTCTTTCCCTTCCTACCCAGCCTGGGACGTGCCCACTTCCCCAGGGGCTCTGCACAGGATGCTTACAGAGGAATGAGCAGCAGCTGGGAAATACTTTTCTCTCTTAGGTCCCAGTACCGCCACCAGCTTTTCTGACTTGACCATCAATCTTGTATAATTACCACTAAATTCTGGGCTCAAGGTCTTGTGTGGGTCCCCTGAATAAATTTGAACAAAGCCCTGAGGAAAACTACAGATCTCAAGATGAACCAAACTCGATTGCCTTTGCTGAGTGCATCAGCTTGTTAATGTCATTTGGCTCCTTTCGGAATGAATGGTCCCAGCCGCAATCCAGTCGTGAGCGGGAAAACACAACCTGTTCAGTCCCTGTAATCTTGCCCAGTGGGAAGCCACTGGCTGCTCTGGCTAGAATACTGCTTCTCGAAGATTTCATTTAGGAATCCAATATTTCCTCTTTAGGATTCTCTATCAGTTATGAAATGCTGAGATGTACATTTTTTTATATAGCACAGGTTCAAAATTTGAGACTAAATTAATTTCTTTGAAGATTGTTATTCAAGGATTGCCCTGGATCAGCAAATCTTCCAACTCGGCCTCTAAGCCTAGTACAGTTTCCCATACCAGCTGATGAAATAACCTGGGGCCCAAGAAGCAGCCCTGAGCTGGAAGGAAATAGGAGCAGGAGGGTAGCCAGAGTCTGAATATTTACCTCCCTATGAGAAAGAACAAGATGCCACCATGAGACACTGGTGTAATAAGTTAGCAAAGAGCCTGAGGTTTACAGAGAGCTTTACAGTTTATAAAGGGCTGTCCCCTATGCCATGGCATTTGTTTTGTGGGTTTACCCTGGCATTAGTACAGGGTGTGTGTGTTTGAGAAAGGGTTGAGCTGAAGCCAGAGCCTGGGTTTTGCTAATTAGCTACTAAAAAGAGCGGAGAGCCTGGGTCCTGATTCCATCCCTGCCAATGATGATGACTGTCCCTCTCCTGAGAAGTCTCATGGGGGAAAAGTGGTTGGTCGCTGGGTCGTGTCCCCTTTTGAGATGATTTTGAGACGACCCCCTGGGTTGATGGCCTCAGAGTCTTTTGAGATGATTTCTTTCAGGCCCCCTTTTTTCCTCATAGGAGACCAGTCCTCTGACAGGTTGGGTCTTTCCCAAAGCCCAAGGGTGAGGGTCAGGAGCCTGAGCAGAGTGAGCGCCCCTATCTGTCTGCCCTCAGGACCACTTGATGGCGTCCCCTGTCACCCACCATACCATCTGCCCTGGCTTCGTATTGTAAGTAAACAGTTGAAGAGCAAGGGAAGGAAGCAGCATTCTTTCCAACAGCTGCAGGAAGTGTCCACCCAACATCATTGCATTCTGATCTGACCCTCATGCTGTGGCTTTGGAAAATCCCATCTGTCACGCCATCTGGCATGCTCCAGAAATCCAACCAGGCCTGACATACATGGTTCTCAGAGGCTCCAGAGGCTGGAGAGAAACACATAGCCTGTCAGGCCTCGTGACTTCCACTTCTGCCCCTTCAGCAGCACATGCCTGAGAGTCCAGCAGCTGCCACAGAATCTCCCCAAGGGACACGTTTTCCAGGTCAGCTTTCAAGAATGGCGGCTGGAGCCTGAGCCCCAAATCATGGGTGTACATTGATACTGCCGGATTTGAGGGGTGGGAGGCAACCACACCCTTCCATGCTAATCAACGAATGCAGATTTGGGAAGGTGATGTGGAAATCCCAGCAGCTCAGAGGCACTTTGTACCCATGGCCAAGTAGCCCTAGTTCTCCACACACTGCATGGTCTCAGGTGTTGGTACCCAGAGCTCCAAAATATCAGAGCTCAGGAGGCCCTGTGGGTTACCCGGTTGAGCCAAAACCTAAAGAGGAGTCTGCTCAGCCCAGAGAAAACAAACAGCTCAGCTCAACCCGGGTACTCTGTTTCTTATGTTTTCAAACCGTTTACCTTCCTGTCAGAAGCTCCCAGGGGTATATAAACAAGGGCTGAGTCCAGCTTTTCTTACCACCCCCTGCAGACCTTTCCCAAGATTGATTTCTCTTCACCATGATACTGTGCTAGGGCACTTTACCTACCCTAGAAGAATGCACTCCTATCTAGCTTTCTGGGTAATTTCTGCTCTGGCAGCATGAGATCAGGATGAGAAGCACCTCACACTTACTCTACCTTCAAATGTGTTTCTGCCCATATCCACTGTGGGGGATGGACTTTGAGGCCTCCTTTGGAATTGAGTTGCTTAACCTGGTTTTCTTACCCAGGGTGATCTCGAGAACATTCATGGATCACCCTGATTGTTTTGCTCCTGATTCTTTGTGAAATGGTAATATGATCTCAGCCCAGGCAGGCATCAGGAGACTGGTGTGTCTGTGGAAGGTCACCTCATGCAAGCATCCAGCAATTTATAGCCTTTCTTTTCCAAGCTCAAAGGGAGACTCACTTGCATTCCTCTACAAGGCTGTGAAAGCGATGAGAAGAGCCACGGAGAGGGGGCCAGTGGGCAGAGCTGGAAGTAAAAGCCTTCAATCCAGGAGGGAGCATGGAGGCTAAAGTAGTTCCGAGACCTTGGGAAGCATCAGCTATCACAAGACCTTGACTTTGAACAACTGCTCGGCAGACCTCAGGAAGGCATGGCCTGAGACGGTGAACTCACCACCAGCAGGGAAGAAATAAGCAGCAAATGGGGAGAGCGCTTCCCAAGGGACAAACATGGCTCAGCAAATCTAACACTCCAAGCTTCTTGCTTGAACCAATGATTTCAAGTGCTTCTCCTACCTTGGGTTGTACAAACATTGTAGAAGAGAGAAGGATGAAGACCATGAAAAGAGGGAGTACTGAGAATACTAGCTCTTATAATTAACTCGGAGGAGGCTAGGACTTAGGGAACTGGTTCTCAAAATGCTTCAAAACAGCTCCAGCCAGTTGATCAATGAGATGGTGTGTGAACTCCTCAGAGAGTGAAGAATATGGAACAGTGGGCGGCAGAACACCTTCCCTTCATGAACACCTGCTGGTGCTGAACCCCAGGACACCCCACTGATTCAGTTCTGACCCGAAGTCCCCACCGACAGCCTGACGGGGAGAGATTTTTTTTTATTGTTGTTCAAGTACAGTTGTCTCCATTTTCCCCCCACCACTTCCCCAAGCCCCACCCACCCCTGCCTTCTACCCTTGATCCTACCCCCCTTTGACTTTGTCCATGTGTCCTTTATACGTGTTCTTTTATGATCCTCCTGCTTTTCCCCCATTATCCCCTCTCCTCTCCCCTCTGGTTACTGTCAGTTTGCTCTTTATTTCAATGTCTCTTGTTCTATTTTCCTTGCTTGTATGTTTTGTTGATTTGGTTCCACTCACAGGTGAGATCATACAATATTTGTCTTTCACCACCTGGCTTATTTCACTTAGCACAGTGCTCTCCAGTTCCTGATGGGGAGGGATTATCCTCCAGGCACACCACGAAGGCTCTGTAAGTAAGCACTAATAGGAAAACATGGCAGCCGGCCAGGACCTCTTCTATCTTGCTGGGATTAATGGTCTGGCTCGTAATTTAGTTTTGTCTTATTTTGGCTTTTCCTCCCCTCTCCACCTCCCTTTTCCTTGCAGTGTTGCTGTTGATGGTACAATACTCAGCTGGTATGGTCAATTTGCAAACTCAGCCCTGAGGAGATATATATTGGGTTGACCAAAAAGTCCATTATGTTTTTTCTGTTAGGTGGCTCTAATAGTGCTTAGTTGTCTTTAAATTCATTTGAACCAACTTTGTTAGATTGTACTGTGACAGCTGTCATACCAGAGTGCACTTAAAAAAAACTTAACAAAATTGGTGAATTTTTGTGCAGCCATTTTAATATTGAAGATGGAAGAAATGCAACATTTTCAGCATATTATGCTTTATTGTTTCAAGGAAGATAAAAACGCAACTGAAATGCAAAAAAAAAAGGATTTGTGCAGTGTATAGAGAAGGTGCTATGACTGATTGAATGTGTCAAAAGTGGTTTGTAAAGTGTCTTGGTACTACCGACATTTTGGTCAAATAATTCTTTGCTGTGGGGCTGTCATGCATTGGAAGATGTTTAGCAGCACCCCTGGCCTCTACCCACTAGCAGCCAATAACAGGAGATAGCCAGCATACTCAAAATATCCAAATCAGTAAAGATATTGGTGAAAATTAAAAATATGTCTTTTATTTTATGGAAAAATGTAATGGACTTCTGACCAACCCAACACGACCTGTGGCCTGTCTCACCTACATGCTGATTCATGCTGTGAAAGCCACACAGCCACTAAGCAAGTGGCAGATAGAGGCAAGGGTGATTTTGTGGTAGAATGGTGGTTTTCCACTCAAAAATAAAAATGACTAAAACAACTGAACACAACCTTAATGAGTACCGCTAATCACTTACTAAGTATTGACATCTTTTCCCACACTTCCTGGGTTCTTTTAATATACCTACATTCCCCTAGAAACCTGCAGAGGAGTCCAGAACATTCGTTGCATCCCCTTCCTCTTCCCCAACAGCTGCTTTCTCTCGTCAACTTTGAAGACTCAGGCTTCTTAGTCCACAGTGACAGCTCAGGGAAATTAAGGAGTCTCAGGGTGTAGTGCTGCTAAATTTTACTCAGAGTCCTTAGGTTTCCATAAACTATTCGCATTTGTACAAATTGAATTGGCCATGCAGGCACCACCAAATTTGTTCTCTTTCAATTGCTTTCCATCCCTTCTCCCAGGCCTCAGTCAAACTAACTCTTTGGAGTATTCAGGTTATCAAGAAACAAATAAATGTGAAACTTGGCGCTTTTTATCTAAGGACAATGTGACAATCATTACTAATTCCAGCACTTTTTTTTTCCCCTTAGGACTGAAAAATGTCTGACACCTTGATTTAGTAGAATACTTCATGGAGCCTTTATACCAGCAGCATTCCTTGCAAAGGAATGCCTTTTCTTTTGACTCTGATCACCTGCAATAGTCGGACCAGTACACTGAACACTCTATGGACAGAAGAGGAGCACTGGTGGGGATGGCCTCGGCCCAGACTTGGGACTAGGAGTTGAACACACACACACACACACACACACACACACACACACACAACTTGTGATGGCACACAGTGACATGCTGTCATAAATACCAACATTTTTATAGAAAAGGTAAGAATCTTAGCCCTGGGCAGAGTCGAGTTTCTGCGAAGCTCACTCTGAGCTTCTGTTCTCTTCCACTCTCCAAGCTCTTGACCTCTACATGTGTCCCTGCTGCTTTGGTCCCAACCCAAGTGCCTTGGGATGGTGTGCTTTTGCACCAGGTCTCCAAGTGTGCAAAATGCACACTGACTCAACACCTACTTGGGGCTAACTTTAAAGCAGGCTTTGCGTCCCTCCTACGTTCTTTGGAGCCTGCCAGGTACTGAGGCTCGGCCCGACCCAGTGTCTCAGCGTTGGTTCTCCTCTCTGTGGTCATGGGAGTCTATGATGCTTTTTAGTTTTTGTTTTTGTGAGGTTTTTTTTGTTTTGTTTTTTCAGTTTTTATTTTGAAAGCCACCTCCTGATGTGTCAGGTATAAAAGGCACCTGACATCAGGTAGATCACGGTCGCTCTGAGCAGTACTGTTAAATAATCCGACACTGCCATTTCCCTCATAGGATTAAAGTGTGGTCTCAAACACCCCAAGTGCAGTGGCTTAAACAATGTAGAAGCTTATTTTTCTCCCACACATAAATGTGGAGTTTATTAGGTGCACCAGAGCTTGCCTGAGGCCTCAGTAGAGTAGGGTCTGGCTCACTCTATGTCACTGCTTAGCTGTGGGTAGCCCCCATTCCCAAGGCCACCTCTGCTCTCAGATGGCTTCCCCAGCTCTAACTGCCAAGTTCACACTCCAGTCAGGAAGAAGGAAGAAAAGTGAGGATAAAGGCAGGCTCTCTTCCTTTAAAGATGCTTCCCAGAAATGGAATACACTGTTTTCACTTACGTCTCATAGACTAGAACTTTGTCAGGAGGCCATGCTAACTCAAGAGAATGGAAAATACAGTCTTTTATTCTGGGGATCCTATGCCTGGCTACAAAATGGGGGTTACTATAACAATAGAAGAAGGATGAATGGATACTTTTGAGTGTCTGCCGCATAGCCTTTGTTCCATTCCCTTTAACACACATATTTTTACATTACCACAATAAATTATTCTGTGCTCAGCCCTAGCTAGTGTGACTCACTCAGTGGTTTGAGTGCTGGCCTGCAAACCAAAGAGTCACTGGTTCAATTCCCAGTCAGGGCACATGCCTGGGTTGTGGGCCAGGTGCTCAATAGGAGCGCAAGATAGGCAACCACACATTGATGTTTCCCTCCCTCTCTTTCTCCTTCCCATCCCCTGTAAAAATAAATAATTAAAATCTTAAAAATAAATATATAAATAAGTAGATAAATAATTCTGTGTACAGATTCATCCCAAAAGTTGCCACCAGACTCTAAAACTTCAGATTAATTTGGATCAAAATCTCTTGAAACTTCCCAAAGGGGTCTAGCTTTGCATTTTCCATCAAAAACCACTGGCCTTTCTCAACCATGCAATAGTACTAGCATCTAGTTCCTAACTCCTGGACTCACACAGCAGAGACACACACACGCGCACACGGGTTCCCGAATTCTTACTTTCCTATTCACCCAGAAAGAAATGATAACCACAGATGCTGTTTGTTGACAGAACCCCTGTGCCTTTCTTTTGCAACCAGAAGGCAGTAATTTTCCAATCTCTGTTCAAGAAGAGAGGGCGTCCTCCTCCTAAGCAAGAATCAGCAGATCCGTGTGCCTTGACATCTGCGGGCTACCTAAAAACAGCTAAAAAAGCTACCTTAGTCTTTTTAAGGGAGAATGTTTTAACTACAAAAACTAACATTAGAGATAGAACATAGGGAAATGGGTAAAGAAAAAACATGTATCATGTATTATCTGTAATCTCATTAAGCCTCACACAGGCCCTGCCTGCTTCCACTGCGGCAATTGCCTTCCAGCCTTTTTTCAAATGCGCATAATTTCATAAAATATATACATACATCTTTTTTGATATTATTTCCTGACATTTTTAATATTTCTACATTAGTTTTCAATAAGCCCATTATTTTATTAACTACATAATGGAGCAGATATATCACAATTTATGCAACAGTTCCCTGTTTGGGGTTTGCAGCTTGCACCCAGTTCTTTCCCTTTCCCTGAGAAAAACAATAGGGCCTCTCATAAAGATTCAGGGCATACTCAGAAACACAGGGATTCAGAATTTTACTTTTTTAATAGGTATTTTTAGTTTGTTTTTATTACACAGATAACACATTCACATGTTTTGGGGTTTTTTTAATTTTTTTTTAAAAAGCTATCCAGGGAGTAGGACATGAAACGACCTCTCCCCGCACCTGGTACCAGCCCCAACCTCCGTGTTATGGATCTGTTTTTGTTCCCCTGGTGATTTTCCATCATAACCTTCAACAATATTCATGTGGCTTTAAATATTTACATCTCTGAGCTGGTGACCCCTGAATTTATCATGGCCTTCTAGAAACAAATTCCTTTTTGCTCAGGACCCTGACGACAGCCTTGTAAAGACCAGTCTAACACTGGCTGAAAACCCTGGGGTAACACCAACCCGATTCTTTTTCCTTGGGATCCAGGGGACCCACTTTACAGCAGGGTTTCCTCAACCTCAGCACTCCGGACACTGGAGGCCCCATAATTCTTAGTTGTGCAGTCTATGCTGTACATTGTGGAAAGTTTAACAGCATTCCTGCCTTCAACCCACAGATGCAATTACAATTCAGTAACTGTGAAAAGAGAACCGGCCATGGTAGCGTGAGAGTGCAGATGAGGGTTTAATCAGGGTGGCGGCAGGGAGGGAGGGAGCCGTGGGGTGACCTTTGAGCTGGGTCTGAAAGAAGGGGAGTCAGCCAGAAGGAGACTCGGGAGACCATGTTCCTGGTGGAGTGAACACGGAGGCCCAACATCCAGCATGATATACCCAGGAGGCTTTAAGCAGAGCAGTGCAGGGGGACCTGACAGAGAGATGGTGAGGTGAGGTGGAGAATGAAGGGAGGGCCAGTCCCAGAGAAGGGTGCTGATTCCAGAAGAAGGAAACGGCCATCGGCAAACTCATCACTCTCTGCTCTCCTTTCTCCCTCCCAGCCCTCTATCCATGGATTTCCTTGATCCAGTCATTCTCAGGTTGTTGGTCCTCAAGTAATGGATTGCTAGAGATTAGTGATTCCAGAGAGAAGTGGAGGCCACTTTTCTCACAGCTCCAGCAAGCGTTCCGTCAGCAGGGATGTGGTAACCAGTGGCAGGCCCGCGCCATGTGCCCACCCCGCAAGCTGGGAAGGGAGTCAGAGATGCTGACAGGAAAAAAGCCAGTCAAATATTTATTGCCTTCATAGGGAACCACTGAAGGATTTTAGAGTTATGGTCATTGGCAACAGTGTAGAAAGTGGGTGGGAGGGAGGGACAGCAGCTAGAGAGATGGGCTGAAAAGTCTGTACAGTCCAGGACTGAGCTGACGGGGGTTGTGGGGCTAGAGGAGAAATGTCCCACTGCAGAGATGTGTAGGGAGAAGAATAAGCACCAGGTGAGGGTAGCCTGAGTGTGGGCATGGGGAGGGGGGTGTCTAGGTCAATTTGCGGGAGGTCCCCGCAAATTGCTTTGCTCCCCACAGTGGTTTGGAGCTGAAACACCTGGGAGCCAGGAGAAAACACATCCGATAAAACAAAGGAGTGAAAAGGGCCTCAAGAGTGCTGGGAATGTTTATTCCCTTTCTCACATTCCTCACTTCTCTCATATAAATGTAAATTTTTTAGCAAGAGAAGGGGAGAGAGCTCTGACTAATTGAATCAGCATGTATTAATTATGCATTAGTGAAGATTATGCCACAATTTGTTTCAGTCCTCACAGTCAGTCTTCAAGCATTAATGCAAGGGTAGAATATGGTTTCCCGTGATAATAGTAATATGTATTTTTAAAAAAAGTGCTCGGCACCACTCTTGCCAGAAATCTGATCAGGGGTAAAGTACTTGACAAGCAGCCAGCCCCTGTGGCCAGTCACTGAGCCCGCGCAGAGGTCAGCTCCAGGCTGGGTGAGTTAAGGAAACATCTGAGTGTACTAAGGCTGGGTGGTTTAAACAACAGAAATTTATTTACTCACAGGCTAGAGGTCCAAGATCAAGGTTCTGGTCCATTTGGTGTCTGGCGAGACCTCTCTTCCTGCGCTGTTGACCGTCACATTCTCGCCAAGGCCTCACATAGCTGTTCGTTGGTGTGCCTACGGGGAGAAAGAGCAAGTGAGCTCTGGTGTCTTTTCCTCGTGTAAAGTTCTGTTGAATTAGAGCCCCACCCTATGGCCTCACTTAACCTTCGTTGTCTCTTATTGGCCTTACCTCTAGTATAGTCACAGTGGGGGTTAGGGCTCCTACATGTGATGCGGGGGTGGGAGGAGAGGCACGATTTAGTCTATAACAGGAAGCCTGTCACAGGCAAGTAGTTTTCCCTGGGGGCTACCTCATTGCTGGAGTTTCTGAAATTACTTCAGCTGGAATAGAAGGAGATAGCCAGAGTGGCTAAGGCTGACATAGTATAGGCTTTTCCATCATATTGCAAGGCTCCCTGGGTATTCCTTGTCCAGCCCCAGAGACAGAAAGAGCGTAAGTGGCCAGTATTTCCTCTGAAGCCTCCA
>CM052540.1:125183676-125198859 GCA_028533065.1 Trachops cirrhosus | reverse complement strand
GGGAGGGGTGTCGTGCATATTAGATGATACGTGTAATCTAGCTGGCTTTGGAGAATTCAGCGCTTTGGGTTTTCTATTTTTGACACAATGAGGACTATTCCAAGAGCTTCTACTCTCTCTGCTAAAAAAATAATCTCGCTCCACAGGACAGAGGCCCAATATCGAGATTCTGCCAGTTGCTAATGTCATCTTTTCTAATTGTATTCTGAAGAGCATGAGATGCAGAAAGAACCTCTCAGACAGATTATGAGATGGAAACAGAACCAAACATGGCTCGCACCAAACACCGTTTTTCACTGTCTCGAATTCTGACTGGTAGGCCACGGACGGAGGCGTTCCAAGGGCCAAGACCAGTAGTTACTACATGGCCGGTATTCCCATCCTCCAATTTTCAGTTGCCCCGGTGAGTGTCTGCAGGCCCCTTAGAGAAGGCAAACCGGGAGGTTCAGAGAGTGTTTGGTGATTTAATCGTCAGGTCCTTCCTCAGGTTATGTCACACCCCCTCACTCAGGGACCCAGCCTGTGAAGCATCTTAGCCTGGGGAGTTGGGAGAGGCACCTCAACCCTTTGTCATGATCCTTCCAGCCAGCCTTCTGCTTGTGGGGTACAGTTGTTTCCAGCTGCACGATTTAAGGAGTACTTTAGTGGACTGCCTGTCCATTTTAGTTCTAGGGACCCTGTGGCCCATCAGCCACCAACAAAGGTCTCTGAGGTTTGAAGTGTTTTGGTATGCCACCTGGACATTTGCCCATGGCTGAAGTCATGCCAACCTTGTTCCTGGCAGAGAGGTGCTGCTGTTTGGCCTTCCCCACTGGGAGAAAAGAGAGAGAAGCAGGCTAGAGCAGGTGAAGATAGCTAAACAAGGAGGTCTTGGCTGGGCACTCGTTTCAGCCTGGTCCCAGGGATTGCTGAGGCATGACTTGCACCATAGAGTTGGCACCACCTTGAGGCAAAGAGACATGCTTCTGATTCCTTACGTCAGCCAGTCTTTGGCTCTGGCTGCCTAGGAGACGGGGGTGGTATAATGTCCCAGCTGCATGGCTTCTGTTTGGCGGAAGGGAATTCTGTGGAGTAGGCAGTGGCCACCACTCAGAGCTGCTGGGTGATAGGTGGCCCAGCCTTGTGGAAGGGAGCTGCACACAGCACCAACAGTGCCCACCATGCAGACATGGGCTTCCCTGTGTGTTCCTCAAAGCTAGGCTGCAGGAGGTGCCCCCTGGGCCCTTGTGGGGACATAGGGACAAATGAGCCAGTAGCACATGATAAAGTTACTCCAGCGTTTCTTCCTATATCCCTCAGTCTTTGGAACCTTCTTCTATACATCAAGGAGTGTAGGACATCTCACCTTTGTGAACTATAGACCTAGACCACTGCACTAAATGCGGAGCAGAGGAGGGAACATTCCAAACAGAGGAAACAATGACCATTCAAAGACTCAGACCCAACATAGAGCACAGCATGTCCCAGGACCTGGAAGAAGATCAGTATGACCAGCTTGAAGACAGGAAGGGAGAAATGGCCAAAGACAGACTGGAGCAGTACCTGGAGGCCATGTGACGTGGGACCTGGGGCTGGTAAAGGAGTTGGACTTTATACAGCAGCAGTGGGGGTCATTCAAGGGTTCCAGTTACGAAAACAGCATAGTTACACTCAGCTTCTGAAAAGTTCACTCTGTGTGTCAAGACTGGGAGCAACCAGTTAGGAGGTTGCTTTGGTCACCAGCGCAACAGCGGGTGGGGTACTGGACTTAGGATGTAGCATGGGGAGAAGGGTTAGGGTTAGGGTTAGATTGTTAGGATGGTGTTTTTCAAAGTATAGGTCTTGACTGGTTAATGGCTATAAATTTAATTAGTGAGTCATGACTAGAATTGTATTAATGAAATAGAACTAAATAAAAAACACCCAGAGGACTTTGCATTCAGGAAAGGTAAGTGCTTCCTGAAATGGTTGTCTTGGTGTGTGTGGGTATGCACGTGTTTTATGGGATTCTGAGCTGCCTATAAAACAGGCTGCTGTACTTGTGGGTCACACGATGCGTTGGAAGCCCACAACGTAGCAGTGAGACCTACTGAGTCTGACGACTGATGAGCTGTGGGGACTACGGGAGGGGCAGTAGCCGGGAGTGACTCCCAGTTCTTAGGCTACTCCAATGGGGGCGGTGAAGTCTCTGAGGTAGAAATGGACGCTACTGGATGAGAACATGGGATGAATGATGTTTTGTGTTTTAATCAAAGTTCAGGTGGAGGTTAGACACCTGCCCGGGGATGGGGGTCCTTGGGATCCACGGTGCTCTTGGGACCCCAAGAGGCATCTTGGTAGGAGTGAGGTGGCTCGTCTGCAGCATTTTCTACCCTTGAGAAGAGGTTTCCGCAGCTCCCAGCTCCTTCGAGCAAGGCCTCAGACCTAGAACTTGACTCCGGTCCAGTGCTGACAAGCCTGCACGCCCATTCATGACGCTGCAAGGGAGGCTGTTGGCAAGTCAGCGTCAGATTTGGGCCTCATAACTCACAGCCTGTTCCTGGGTGATGATGGATGGCCTCGGTGCAGCCTGCCATTGATCCGGGCCCTGGCCAAAGAGTAAAACAACGGTGGCCGCAACATTTACATCGGGCGCTGTCACGCGTCTGCAAGGCGCTGCGAAGGCCCCCGGGACAATGCTGGGATCCATCCGCGTGGCAGCACACGGCTCAATTCCTCCTTCTCTCGCCCCTTTGTAAATTGCCTTTGTCAGTTTCTCCTAGCAGAAGCTACTCTCTTCATCAATCAGAACCAATGGGCTGTTGGAATGAAAAATTCCTCTTCCCAGCCAGCTGAAGAAAAGGGTTTCAGGCCTGAGTGTTTCCTCTTTGTTCAGGGCAGCCACCGACAGACTCCCACACTGAGCTCTGGGCTGCCGGCCCCTCACCCGCCTCCCCAAACACATACACCCACACACACCAGTCCTGCCCGCCGGCTGGGGCTGAGCATCCATCTCTCACCTGACAGTTTTAGTGCCCGAGCAGAAATCAGACTTGGTCCCTTCATTGTAGAGGACAGAACCACCCAACTTCTAGTCATAGTAAAGACAGTATCTGCCTCTATGTGTCCAGCACTCGTGTATCCATGAAATCATTCGTTCCTTTATGAAACACATGTGAGTGCCTGCTTTCTGCAGGCAGATGTTCAAGCCAGTTTCACACGGATTATCTTGGAGAGGACACAGGATACAGTCAGGCCGGGTGCCTCTGGGTCCAGGCTGCCCAGGATTCAGTTCTGCTCTGCTACACACAGCTGTGGGCAAGTGAGTCACTCAGCCTGTTATTTCTCCCATGAAACATGGGCCCCTCCCTCCAAGGAGCCATCCGAGGATTAAGCAATCCGGTAGATGTCATGGACTCAGAACAGTGCCTGGAACATGATAAGTGCTATGTACGTGACTCCTGGTATTTATTATCATCATTAGTAACAACAGCATCATTATGTTCATCAATATTTGATCAACCCTGTGAGAGAGGAAGATTAAGCATTATTATGCCCGTTTTATAGATGGAAGAACTGAGCCTCAAAGGTTTAAAGATGTTACTTGACTAAATTACAGGTCAGCAAGCCCCTCCTGAGTCCAAGCCTAATGCTCTATGTAACACAGTAGAGTTAAGAAGCCTCTTTTACTGGCATTACTGAAATTATAAGAAAGTACCCAGAGCCTACCACCCCTGTTTAATTTGACCAGCCTCCTCTATGGACCATCTCCTCCTAGTAGGCAAAATAAAGCATCCTCCACCCCAAATGAAAACTTCCCAGGGGGTGTTTTCAAGGACATTGCCTTCAAGCTGCTGGCATCACTTGCCAGGGGAACAGCAGGAGGCAAAGGAGGCGTCCCCATCCTGAGGACCACCACTCAGATATTCCTATAGGCCCTCCTAGGCTACCTGTGCACAAATGTGCCCTGGAAAAGGTAGGTTCATCGAGTTTCCCACGTTGTAGGCAATGCAGAAAGCCACAGGTGTTACCACTGGTGCTTGTGTCCCTAAAATGTGAACCTCTGCTGGCCACTAGCTCGCTGAAGGGGATGCTGCCAGGCAGGACACCCTGTTCCACAGCCAGAATCACAGTGGCCTGGGCTCTGCCTTCCATTCTGCTGGGGGTAGGAGTGCGGTGTGGAACCAGGTGGATCATTTGAATAGCGGCAACTGTTGAGTCAGGTTCACTAGGACATGGGGCTCCCAGGCGCCCTTCTTCCTGGGGATTTGCTGCAGCTCCTGGTCCCTGAACTTCACCTTGTCTCAACAGCAGCCCAACCCTGCCCATCAGCATGTCCACTATGACCCTGGCTGCTGCTGCCCTTCCTCTGGACTCTCTCCGACACAGTTCCGTGTATTCAGTGGCCAGAACCAGCTTCCCAAGGGCTCTCTCGGCTCAGCACTGGTCCTCAGCCCTGACCCGATGGCCTGCTGGGCACCCTTTCTACTTTAGCCTGGGGCCCAGAGGGCTTCCTCACTCCTCCAGGAAGTAGCAGCCTTTCTTCAAGGCTCTTCCTGCCTAACCCCACGGAGTATGATGGCTGACAGAGCTGGTGTCTGTCTGTGGCTTCCCAGTGCTGCCATTAGCCACATCCATTTCCCTTATGCAGTACCTCCTGAGTGACAGAGCTCATCAATCTCGGCTAGCCCACCTCAGAGGCATTAATGCACTTGATTGCCTTCCGACAACAGCTAGCGGAAATACGTGAGTCTCTTGTCATGAGGCAGGGAAATGTTTAGAGAAGCCCCAAATTTTAACCTCAAAGAGGAATGTACACCACTCTGGGACGTTTCGATGATAGTACTATGTGTCTCAACATGTGTGCCTTCCTGCATCTACATGCTTCTTCCTCTGAAGTTCTATGTCTCATACTGTGGGAATCCCAAATGTGCCAACAGCCAAACAGCAACAACTCCAACAAGAAAAAGGCACTGGCCGCAATGTATAGTCACTGATGAGACACGCTCATTAAACAGGCCTGTTGCCATGTGCTGTGAAGGCTAAACCCGCAGAGAGCAGAGGTTCCTTCATGAAACACGAAAACCACTTAGACAAGGCTGGGAGCTAATGTCTAAGCTCCTCAGGGTTAGTGGAAGTGCCCCGGAGAGGGGTGTCATATTGTTGAAGACAATGGAAGTTGGAGGGTGTCGAGCTGTGTGTGATGTGACCACTTTATCCTTCTACAATGTCATTCCTCTCTGGAACTTTGGTGGTGAATTTGGTAGTGGCTGCAATTAGCAGAGGCAGGGACATGGCTGCTGTCACCTGTGCATGTAGAGAAATGTGTCCACGAGCACAGCGGCGCAGCCACACACTCTGGAGAGAACTGCAAATGAGGCGAAGGCCTAAGGATGACGCCCCCATGGCTGCCCAGTCACCCCACGCCCCGGGCTGGTGAAGACTTCGGACTACCAGTGGTGCGGGGAAGGGAAATGATAGCTGTGGACTCAGTTCTCATGAAGACTCAGAACTTTTTGGTCCAGGATTTTCATGGGCCCTCTCTCCTCGCCTGCCCTCTCTCCCAGATGCATTCAACTAAAGAGGTCCTTTATGGACCCAAGTGTTACACTTGCAGTATGTTTTGTGGTGGTTAACATTAACCTCACCAGGAAACAACGTAGTGAAGTTCCTCTAGCTTTACCTATTTATTAGTTTATTTATTCATTGCCATCTCCAGTCCAAATTTATTAGAATGAAATCTTAGCGTTTCAGGTTTCATTGACCTTGGAGCTGCCTGTGTGCTCTGGACCTAGCCAAGCTGATTATAATGTAACTGTGATGAGCTAGAAGTCACAGGGCACTGAGGGACAGATACAAAGAGCTCCCACGCTCTTTATTCCTTGTCAAATGCCATGGGACGTGTCATAGTGTATCCACATGGCTCCCGTTCTGTGCCTGAAGTGGGAATCTTCACCTGCCCACTCAGAGCCGGGCCCAGGGCTGCTGCTGCTGCTGCATCCACAGCAGGAGGGGCAGGCCAGAGGGGTTGCCCACATCGTCAGCTGGCTAACTGGGGGTCTGAGGGGCTCTGCTGTGAGGCAAGAAGTAGAGGAACCCAGACACCATTTCTTGGTTATCTCAGGTCACAAACTGTGGTCCAGGGTCAATATGCAGTCTCACCTCTAACCTTCTTGGGACAAATAACGGCAGATTTTCCCCTGTTCTTTAATAGCAACATATTAAGTACATTTAACCCTTGAACAATGCAGAGGCGAGGGGTATTAAGCCCACACACAGTTGAAAACCCACGTATAACTTCTGACTGCCCTCAAACTTAACTACTAATAGCCTACTCTTGACCAGAAACCTTGTTGATAACATAAACAATCAATGAACACATATTTTGTATGTTATATATATTATATACTGTATGTACTCTTATAATAAAGTAAGCTATAGAAAAGAAGAAAATGTTATTAAGAAAATCATAGGGAAGAGAAAATAAATTTACAGTACTGTACATATGTATTTAAAAAATCTTCATATAAATAGACCCACAAATTCAAACCCATTTAGTTCAAAGGTCAACTGTATTCCTGATTTCTAACACAGGGACACAAGAAGGGAACTTGCAGAGGTTACCGGCTCTCTGACCTTCTGTGGTGAGGCACCCTCTCCTCAGAGAAGAGGGCATGTGTGTGTATTCTGTTTCAAGCAGATAGAATTCCCAATATGTTGATCACATTTGCTTCCCAGAGGTGGTGTCTGGGGGTCCCATGCAGAGGGATTGTTCTGGGCACCCCCTTGGGAAAAGACATAGTTGAGTAAGAGGTTTTACGGGGCTTCATGGGGAAGGTTTCTCTTTCTTGACACATTTGTCTCCAGCAGAAATCATTTCAGAGCAGAATGTGGAGCCACAAGTCTAATGCTGTAGCTTCAGTATCAAACTGTGTTGAATTACACTGTATGGTGTCAAGGGGTAGAGATACTTTTGCTTGAGCCAGGAATTCTGCTGCTTTCCCATTACCAGGTCTCCCCAAACGACTGCAAAAGCTCCTGATTTATAAACGCTTTCACTTTCTCCACAGCCCCTCCCCAAGCTATTTTGGGCCCCTTAGTGAAGAAAGGAAGCAAAATTACATTTAAAAACCAACCATTAGTTTATTGACGCTGATAAGGTTTGTTAATCAAGCCAGACTTTCCCCTTCATGATCAATATAGATCCGGTTCGTCCTGCTAATAGACAGCTACCCAATTACCTGCTTCCTAATCGCAGCCTCTACATCCGTTAAAAATCTGGCTTGTTTCATTAATCAGGTAACAGCTAAATTGTCACCCTGTTTCTTGCAGAGCAGATTTAATCTGGCCTGCATTTGATTAAATTCCTCACCAAAACTGGTGCCAGATGTATTTTATCACTTCTTACAAAGCAGGCAGGAGTTATCACAGCACCACATGCAACAGGGCCTAGCAGGGGAGAAATTGCTGGTATATACCCACCCACCAGTCCTCGGAAATTCCCCTTGTACAATGGGACAGATGTGTCCTAGAAACACTGAGCTCCTGCTCCTCACCTCCTTGTGACAAATTCCTAGAAGTGAAATTGCTGAACCAGGGAGGCAGTTTCTTAGCAAAGCTGATGATTCGTTGGTTGCAGAACCAAAAAAGATTGGAATATATGTATCACCAAAATATAGCTATGGGAAAATACAGTGTTTCCTTTGTAATAAAAGATAATTTCCCTAAAATCACAGTGTGATACAGTAATAATCTTATAGAAACCTTAAAACAATTTCTATGTCCTCAAGCACGTAGGTTGTTAAAATTTACTTAATAAGTCTCTCATACTGTGAAAAAAAATTTAATTAAAATGGAACTGTAGACTGCAACTCACTCACAGAGAATAATCACCCATTTGGTCCTTGGGGATTAAATAATAATGCTAAAGTCCTTCTAATTACCCCCGGGGGGGGGGCGGAAATCTCTTATCTATGTCATTAGTTTTCACCTCAGCCTTGTGAACAGAGAAAATTCAATTAATTCATTTGCAGTAACAATTCTAAAATTATAAGTAGAAAAGAAAAATATCCAATATTTTATAACATGTGACTGATATGTGATGAAAATATAAATTACTTATAAATGAATTACATTATATTTGTAATGGAGGACCAATGAACTTGTGCAGTTTTAGCTACTGTTTTCAGAGGGAGCCAATAGCTTTCATCCTTTCTTCTTAGGAAATGTCAGAAACGGTCTCTGTTTTGAAATACTAGGTAGCACTATCTTTCTAGCTGGGAGTAGGAACATTGAGTGCTTGCCTAAATTGTCCTGAGACCCCAGATTGTCATATAATCTTGGGGCCTTAAGTGGAAAGAACACTGTTTGTAGAGATGATGTGGAGAAAGAATAAAGGTGATTATTGAATTGCTTCTTGTTAATGAGGAATTGGAGCCAACTTTCCCTGCATTTGTCATGGCACATAGTAGGTGCCTGGGTGGGCACTCAGTAGATGCTCAAAGATCATCACTGAATAATTCTACTAGTCACAAGAGTTGGGGTTTTATAGCCACTCTTGACAAGAATCCCTCAGTGTCAGGCCTGGGCACCGAGGAGCTGTGGGCAGCCATGCACCCAGGTTAGTCTACTCAGTAACACCTGGAACGGTCGGTTCACCGCACATATTACTTTATCCTTACAATGACCTGTGACAAATGTGCTTGTGACGTGTCAACTTTGGTAGGCTATGGTCACCCACAATATGATCAAATGCTAATCTAGGTGCTAGTAGGAAGATATTTTATAGATTTGATTAAAGTTTATAATCCCTTGGCATCCTGGGCAATTTGGATGGGTTTAAAAGCAAAGACTTCCATGACTGTGTATGTGTGTGTGTGTGTGTGTTTGGGCAGTGGGTGGGAATTCCACAGCTTTGAACAGGGACCTTTGGAATCGCTTAGCCAGCCCCCACCATTGTGTGAGCCAATTCCACGTAATAAACATACATCCTGTTGGCTCTGTTTCTCCGGTTGAACCCTGACTACTGTTATCCTGTACATTTTACAGACAGGGAAATTGAGGGAGTGGAGAGACTGACTTATCCAAAGTCTCACAGCTAAATAGTAGAGTCAGGATCCAAAGCCAAGCATCCTGATTCCAAATTCTGAGTCTTTCCCACTGCCACCTCTCTGGACCACAAAGGAAACATAACTATATTTTTTTGCTCATCACCCAGTAATTATTTTTTCCCACACAAAAAAAGAGTTTATTAGTTATATATTAGCAACAGTAAATTGCCAATGATTTGGAGCTGTTTTGTTAGTTTTTCCCTAATATAAACATTAGCTACTTTGTCTTCACCCACTGGTGAGTTCATATTTGTGATTTCTAATAGACTATAAACAATTACTTACAGAAATGTCACTGGGTTGTCTTTCATTCAATTTATTTTAAAATAAGAACAGTTCTGCTAGTCATAAAGCTTGTGATTATTGCAAATGTGGTACTGTGACCAAATAGAGATATTAAATCTGAGAATCAAACACAGAACTATTATCTGTACCTAGAAAGAAAATTCGAATAATTATGAATTAGGGTTTCCTTATATTTCTTTTGCCACATCAATCATTTGTTAAACTGAGATAACACATAAACATAAATAATAAAATATCTTTAGCTTCCTAAGTAGGTATTTATTTTTTATAATTTTTGTTGAAAATAAGGAATTATGTCCAGTTAATACTTTCAAAAAATAAAGTCAAACATACAAAAAATTAATTTAGGCTCATTAGAGAAGGGAAAACAATGTGAATTTTGCCAGGTCTCATTCCCTGAAGTATGTTCATTATTTTTCCCCTGTGGATGTTTCCCAAAAAAATTTGAAGTAGAGAGAGGGTAAGAGTTTAGATAATCTTAAAGCCCATGTACGCACCCTTTGTCTGTGTAAAAGGGTGAAGATGTGAAGCATTTTGTTGGTGCTTCACAACTGGATTTGCAAAAAAGCTTTTCATGAGTGTTACACTCCTAATAGTGCCACGCAGGTCAGAACGGCCCTCACTGTGGTGGGAGCCAGGGCGGGGTTCTCTCTGAGGGAGGAGGGACGCCAACCAAGACCTGCCTCTGCTTTCCCTGTGGAGCCATCGTCCCAGCTCATCTCCAGGGCAGGCGTGGTGGATGCTGCCTCCCTCCCTGTTCCCCTGAAAGCAAGGGCTGTGAGCTTTCTTCAGTGTCCCTGCAGCTTGGGAAGGCCACAGTGAACTGGCATCTGACTCTGCTATAAAATGCAAATGGCACAGATGACTGTGTGGCCGGTGAAAGGAGCGGTGGGGAGCAGCTGCAGAGGAAAGGCCTGAATTCCTGGGCCCTGTGAAGGCAGAGGGGCCAGGTGTCCCCAGGGCCAGCAGCGAGTCACGGAGCAGAGGCAGCTTAGTCCTGTTTAAGAGGCCCTCCCTGGGGGCACGAAGTCCAACCCCTGGGTATAAAGAAGCTACAGGTGAGCCACAAAAGTTCAAGACACATCATGAGAGCAAATCACCCATATCAAGAGAACTTGAAGGGACAGTTTCCAGCAAAGGGGTTGGGGAGGGGGGATCTTTAGCCCCTTGAGAGAGAGTCAGTAGTAATATACGTGGACTTTGCAGTAGAACGTGCCACTCATAACAGTGCCACACAGGTAAGAACTTTCCTCACCTGTGAGGGGAGATGGGTAGAAGGACTCTGAGGAAAGAGAGAAGCCAACTAGGAACCCTTACCTGCTTTCTCTTTGGAGCCAGCCCAAGCTTAGAGGGGGGAGATGATGTCGTATTTTAAATAAACTTCCTAGTTTTGATTATTACAGTGATTGAGCTTACCATTTCTAAATACATGTAGAATATGCTGAAATTTAGAATAACTGGAGGATTTTTAAAGCATAAGAGTGACCAGGAAATGCATGTGATGACCAGCATTTCCTCCTGGGAAGGAATTGGCCCTACCAAACAAATTTAAATGAAAACAAAAAAATGAAAAAGTTGTTTTTTAAAAAATATATACAGTGAATCACTTGTATGAGACCAGCCTATCCTGTGCACTATTTACATGAGTTGCAACATTTCTGTGAAGTGCAGCACCGTCGGGGCCCCAGAACTGGGTGCCTCCTTCCCCAGAGCACGCGGGCTGTTTTACCCTCTGCGGTGCTTGTGCTATGCATGCAGATTTTCTGTTTCTTTGAGTTATTTGTCATCTTGTCAGTGACTCTATTGATTGTCAATATGAAAAGTGAAAAATCCAAGCAAGCAACTTTTTCTTTTTTTTTTTTAAGAGTTTATTTACTTACTTTTAGAGAGGGGAAGGGAGGGAGAAGGAGAGAGAGAGAAACATCAATGTGTGGTTGACTCTCATGTGGTCCCCACTGGGGACCTGGCCCGCAACCCAGGCATGTGCCCTGACTGGGAATCGAACCTGCGATGCTTTGGTTTGCAGCCTGCGCTCAATCCACTGAGCTATGACAGCCAGGGCGCAACTTTTTCTTTTTATTTACCCTTCTATTTCCAACAAATCATTAGTTTTCACAAATTCTTTAGTTGTCGTACTGCTCAGCCATTGTTACATTTTAAGCCTCTTAATTTAAAATATGTTTGTTCCCCAACTCTGAAGTCAGTACCTCTCTGTTCTTCCAGAACTAGCACTGCAGTGGGTCTCAACATACATTGCTTCCACTCTGTGCCTGAGATAAGAGGTTGGGAGATGTTTTTCTTTTTTATCAACACACACAGACACACACATATTCAGAGGGAGAATTTTACAGATTTGTACTCAAACATAAAAGACTATAAAGGAAGAATGCTACTTCCTAAAGCTATAACTGCAAATAAGAGTTACCTGTGGACCCATCTCAGATGTTTGGGTATCATCTCCATCAAAATTTGTTTTTCCTTCTGTCTCTTCCTCCCTTTCTCCTTCGTCTTCTGTTTTAAAAGCAGGGCTCTGTTGTAATCTCTTTTCCTTTCCTCTGTTGCAAGAACACTTTGCCAATCTCCTGTATCAATGTACCTTCTTCACTAATAAAATTTCACAGAATCTCTCGCTGACAAGGAAGCACTGTCCTTTCTAATCCATAACAAGAGGTAGTTGTCAGGCGTGTAAACACAGTGACTGGGCAGAGCAACGGCTGATCTTGGGTCATCCGTGTGCACCATTTTAAATATCTTGGCTCCGTCGCCTTCATGAAAGACAGAAAGAAAGAGAAAGCAAAGCACACCCCAAATCCCATAGAAAGCAAGATAGGTTTCCATTAACTCAAGCGGCAAAAGAAAGTAGTTGTATAGGGTTATGTATTTGGAAAAGCCACCTACAAATGTAACCGGCAAAACTGAATCGAGGTTAAGCGGGTAAGATACAGCATCTAGCTGAAAATTCACCATACAGGAAAAACAAGTGTTCATTAGGAGATCACAGTTCTGGTTCTGGCTTGCTCAGGGAAGATAACATGAATGTGTGGATGAGAAACGCATTGCCCAGGGCCACGAAGTATGTGTTTACTCCAATCATCCTTTTAGAATTCCACTAAATTCTCCCAAATTGCCTTCTTTTAGAGAAAATTGTGTTGCTGTTTACCTGGGCTCCTTTCTCCTCCTGACATTTTCCCCTTGGCAATCACTGTCACTGAATGTTACTTTTCCTCCCTCCATTCAAGTCCGGGTCAGAGGCAGGAGGGAAATAAATGACTTTCACTCAAGACAAATTTCTGACTGAGCGAGGTAGCTGATGGCAAACCGAAAATACCTGTGACCCCACTGTTAACCAGAGAACACCATTTTCATTTATTTTTAGTTTTCCCAGGTTTTTCAGCCCAGGACAGAAATGACCTTGAGTAGGTAGAAACCACCACAAAGAAACTGAAACAGGCTGATCCTTGTTTTGTTCACGGCCAACCTTGAAAGAACCCCGTCGAACCTCATCTGGTACAAGAGATAAGCAGGTCGCTGTGAGGACACCAGGGCTCTGCAGTGAAGGGACGGCGACGCTGTGGGCAGAGGTGTAGTCGGAACCCAGGCTGCCGGGTCCTGCGCCCCTCCCCCACCCCGGGCCCGCGCAGCTGGACCCTCAGAGGTTTCCGGGATACAGCACAGCCTGAGGAATCTTGAGGGCAGTTGCCACACTCATCATGTCTCTGGGAAGGTGGGACAGTGTCAGGGAAGGTGAGAGGAGAACGCCTTTGAGGAGCCCAGGCAGGGCTCCGCAAGAGTCCAGAAAGAGGGCCTTCTCCTCTCTGGTTCCCGGCAGGGAAGGACCTGGCCCAGCAGCTTCCTCCCAGGCCGAAACCTGCAGCTGTCTGGAGAGCTACTAACCCCACCCCTCCGCACACCTCCAATTAAGGCAGGTTTATCGAGGTGTAATTTACAGGCAGCAAAAAAAATTCACTCCTTTGCAATGCACAGATTGATAAACTTTGAGCAATGTATACAGATGAACAACCAGCACAATGGTCAGGATGTATTCACAGAACGTTTCCACCACCCCATAAGTGACCTTCTGCCCCTGACTGTCAACTCCACTGAGCTCCAACGCCTGGTGAACTCTCATCTGTTCTGTTCCTATAACTATGCCTCCTTCAGAATGTCATATAAACAGAACCACACAATGTACAGCATTTACTAGCTGCTGTCTCCCACGTAACAGAATGCTCTCGTGCACAGGCCCTGACCAGTGTGGCTCAGTTGGTTGGGTGTCGTCCTGTGAAGCAAAGGGTCGGGTTTGATTCTGGTCAGGGCACATACCTGGGTTGTGGTTTGTCCCCAGTTGGGATGCATGCGAGAGGCAACTCATCGATGTTTCTCTCTCACAGCGATGTTTCTCTCCCTTTCTTTCTCTCTCCCTTCTCCTCTCTAAAAATAAATAAATATAAAAATATTAAAAAGAGCAAAGAGCCATTACATCAGTATGACACTGAAAGCTGTCTGCAGGCCAAGAACCCACTACTTCATTTGCTTTATCATATGTCTCTTTCAGTGTTTCCCTCTAAGGAAACTCAACATGCTTCTTTTTTAATTGTGGTTCTATTACAGTTGTCCCAATTCTTCCCTTCTTGCTCCCCCCTGCCCCACCCACCAGCACCCCCTCCCCGCTCCCACAGTCAATCCCCACCCTGTCGTCCATCCAGGGTCCTTCATACTCATTCCTTGACTAGGCCCTTCCCTTCTTTCCCTCATTGCATCTGCCGGAGGTGCTCATCCCCCAGTGGTGCCCTTCCTCCCTCATTTAAACCCCACTGTCACGTCAGGACAGATTAAAATCTCATTTTCTTGGTAAAGTCCACCTTGACCTCCCTCCATTCCCCAACTCATCCCAAATGACACTTGTTCACTGCCTGGTGTTCTGGCTGTCCTCTGCGATCTCTAGAAAGCACTAACCATTTCTTAGTATCCACTACTAATCCCATCAGTTAGAGGACCTGTGACATCTTTGACCTCTCGGGAAGCTTGTGAGGCTTTTTTCTTTTCAGTTTTGTCCCACCTGTTCAATGGCAAACTTCTTAAGAGAAGGAGGAAGATGCCATCTTGTTCATTACTATAACTACCACAAAGTATGCCCTGCATACAGTAAGTGCTCAATAATTAATTTATATTTCTGTAATCAAATTCTGTGTGTTTAAAGATTCTTCTTTACTTTGTTCTGTGTCATGCAGAGCTCACCAGCAGCTTTGTGTGTGTCTGTGTGTGTGAGAGAGAGAGGGAGGGAAAGAGAGAGAGGCAAATAAAAAGAAAAGAAGGGGGAAGACACTCTCTTTAGCATTGTCCAGTTGGGACAGACCCTTGGGGTCTGCTATGGTCTGAATGTTTGTGTCCCCCCTAAATTCGTATGTTGAAACCCAAATGCCCAGTGTGTTAGGAGGTGATATTGAGAGGGACTAGCGCTGTGTAAAAGAGGCCCTGCCGAGCTCTCCAGCCTGTTCACTCCTGTGCAGACACAGCAAGAAGCTGACAGTCTGCAACCTGGAGGGTTCACCGGAGCCTACCCTGCTGGTGCCATGAATTTGGACTCCCAGCCTCCAGAACTGTGAGGCATATGGGGAAAGATGCCCAAAAGAGCACAAAGCGCATTTTCTTGATTTGGGTTCTGCCAAAAGGTGACCCAGGGATGAGGATTTAAATGCAAGTGGGTAACATGGAGGCTGACCCTAGGAAGCCGTGTGGGAAGTAGGGAAGTGAAACAGAGAAGAAGGAAGCCAGTGAGGGGTGTGCAGCAGGCCCATCAACACTGTGG
>CM052540.1:125142692-125183176 GCA_028533065.1 Trachops cirrhosus | reverse complement strand
CCACAGTGTTGATGGGCCTGCTGCACACCCCTCACTGGCTTCCTTCTTCTCTGTTTCACTTCCCTACTTCCCACACGGCTTCCTAGGGTCAGCCTCCATGTTACCCACTTGCATTTAAATCCTCATCCCTGGGTCACCTTTTGGCAGAACCCAAATCAAGAAAATGCGCTTTGTGCTCTTTTGGGCATCTTTCCCCATACGTCTCTAACACCAGCCAAATCCCAGAGCTGAGGAAGCCCTGGTCAATGCCAACAGAGGCAGAAGAGCTGGTTTACGTCAAAAGCTGGCAGCAAGCTTTTCTGAGAGACCCATTCAGAGCACTCGGAGCTGCCTCTCAGCCAGTGTGCTGCCCGTGGACCCTAGGTCCAGTTGCTCCCAAAATTCAGAGCTGCAAGTAGCGGCCCGTGACCAGTAGCTGGGCCTGGCTTGATGGGCTTCACACAAAGCCGGGCAGCTTCCAATTCCCTGACATAGCTGGCTGTGGATACACCACAATTTGATAAAATCATCAATGACCTTCACCAAATTGCAAAGCAAAGCAATTATTTACATGCACAAGATTCAACCAAGTATTTTCCTAACCTAAATAGTCAGAAATATTTTATCTAACAGGCTGGCAGAATGCTTTAAGAAAATTAGACAAGTGTCTTGCAATAGGGGTCAAACCCACTCTGAAGTATCCACTTTATGAGCCCAGTCCACTTTTAATAAAAATAGTGCAATGTCCTCCTTTACTGGCCTATATCTCATTAGAATCCATAAAGCAACATGACCCAGTTTTGACATTAGTTGTAGGTATAAAAACAAGGTGTTCTGAAAAGAATGATAAATGCTTCACTGAGCTTTAGTAGGAAAGCCTCTCCTGAAAAATGGAAATCAACGTCTAGTGTAACATGTAGCACTCTTAGAAACAGGGCAGATTCTATCCAAGCAACACAACCTTGTCTGAAACTACAGGGCTGAGTGCATTCAACCCAGCCACTGCTATTACCAATAATAGCTGAAGCATTCCCAGTCTCTTCTTCATGAGACCCGCAGTGTACTGAGAGTCTTATACGACACACTGTAGTGCTGTACTCGCCATCCAGGGTCTCATATTAATGTCTAATGTGTTGTCACTAAGGAATTATGGAGAACACTTGGCCCACTGTGACTGAGGACTTGCATCTCTCCTGGTCTTGTCTGTGGGTCTATTTGAATGTTGTCAAGTTCTGCTGCTGTTTACTTGCATATAATGATTGCTCTTATTATCTTCTTCATTATCAGAGTCTTTTGCAGAAAATTTCAGTTTCTGGGTACATAGTTCAATGTTCACTTCAGTACAGCAGCTTTACTTCCCTGCTAAGAGTTTCCTGCTGTCCACCACTGTGCCAACGATTTGTGGCCCCTGGCCCCTCGGAACCTGGAGCTGCACTCTGTTGCACCGCGGGGCAGTCCTCTGCGTGTGTCCCGAGGGGGCTATGCCGGGGTTCTTTTGCTATGCATGCTTGTTTTTAGTGGGAGGTAAGGAGTGTCCAAAGCTCCAAAAATTTAAAAAATGTACTGGAATAGGAATTCCAGGACTAAATATAGTCCCAATTGGATGGGTCGGAATAACTCTTTCCCACTTGCATTTTGATCTTTGAAAACTAAACCACTGCTGTTGAGATAACTAATCAGCAATGCTGACCAGTACAACCCTTTGGCTGCCTTCGTTGGTCAGAGCACAGCTCTCTTGCAATCACACAGAGCTCCGATTTTGAGTCAAACTAATTTATGTCTCTGTAAATGTCTTGCTTGGAGATGATGTTTATTTTTAAAACAATTAAAGGCAGAGAAGATGCAACAGATCCTTAGAGGGGAAAAAAAGTTCCCAGGATAATGAAAATCAATTGGATGATGTTAATGTGGAAATGGCTTTCAGAAACAGTTAGCATGGTTTATCCTGACATTAGTCACGGACCTCAGAGGACATTAAGAAAATGCTACACATGTATGAGAGTCCAGGGAGTCTTTTCTCGATCATATTGTGTGACTTTAGAGGCAGACGACCTGTCATTTCTCTTAGATTTGTTTAATGGCACCAATGCTCAGGATCCTACTTAATGGTGAGGCTTAATCTTCTGGAACGTGACGGGGCAGCCAGGGACACTTGCCTGCACTTGCTTTCTGGGTCCCAGCAACAGGTCAGAGGCCAGCAGGCCGGAATCATTTATCATGTCATATTAAAATCCCAGCGGGGTCAGGGCTTGTGCTATCGATCCTTCCCTGCCGCTCCTGTGTCATCAACCTGTTCCTCGCAGCTAACTCCTTTCCATCAACATTTAACATTTAAACATGATTGAGATTCTTCTGTCTTAAAATTTAAAAGCCTCCCACTATGCTGTTCCCTTCACAGCCAGCTTTCTTACACTTGCTGGCTTCAGTCCCTCAACCCAAATGCAGCTGGACATGCCACCCTACGAGCACGGCTCCTGTCCAGATCACTGATGGCCTTCTTGTCACAGAATCTAGTGGACACCCTTCCGTCTGAATCTCCCTTGGCCACTTGGCCACTTTTGGTGTTGTCGACCTCCCCAGAATTCCACCGGGTTGGAGCAGAAGCCAGCAGGTCGAGGAAGCAGCTGCGTGTGCTGTTGAGTGGGGCTGTGCGAGGCAGGGGTGTGCAAAGGGAGAGGGACCTGGGAGGTGTAAGGGTTCAGGGTCACAGGACGCACACCGCCCCCTTCAGAGTTCTGCCCACACTGCGCTACAAATATGATCTGGCACCCTGTGCTATCTGTTGTAGGGAGGGAGAACCAAGACTAATTTTTTTTCTCCTCCTTAAAATTCACCATTCAAGTAGGATAAGATGACAGTTTCCAGGCAACATGCAAAAATAAGGGCAGCATTCTCTTCTGAATTTCTGGTAAGTTTATCCAGCATAATATGCTAAGCAAACATTGTTTCTTTAACTGGGGGCACTAGGCAGGTTAGCTGCCATCTATCTGTGTTTTCCCCTCCTTTTGTCTTCAGTCATATGTCTCTCCTCCCCATTCCCCCCCTGCCAGCGCCATGAATTCCTATAAATAGCCACAGCTTCTTGATTTGCAGACGACACCTTCCTCCTTGACAGTGTGTGCTTGTCTCCACCCTGACACCGTAGCCAGGACTTCCATCCAAGCAGTTAGCTTTTTGTGGTGCCTACAATGGCAGTCACGCATTTGTGTTCTTTATAGTTTGCTTTTTTATTTCCTAAACAGAGCGCTGGCATAGAGATACAAGAGGCCATGGATGCGTTCCTTTGCGATCTCCTTCTAATTCCCCTTAAGAACTAAAGCAACCATTTCGTGAGGGCGCCTTTTTCTCATGTGCACCGCTGGACAGCACTCTGCTTTAGGAAGCCCTTCGCACGCACAGTGGTGCTTACTAACCGTTCTGTTGGAGTCCCAAACCTCTCCCCACCTCCAACAACTTTCATTCTTCTTTCCTGAGTCTGCCTTCTGGGGTTACCTTGGAACACCTCTGTGTTTGGCTAGAGAGCAACGTGTTTGCAAAATTGGTTTTTCTACCTGACAGTCTTTAAAGTGAGCGCAGACTGATATCATACCTTCAGTTGGAGCAGGCCAGCTCAAAGCATTCTCTTTTTTCTGCTGGGAAAGGGAAATGTTTTTTACTGTAATTTAGAAAAAAGTCTCAAAGACTTACAAGGGCCTATAAGGCAGTATTCCTATTACCACTGTGCAAACCCCCTCCTCCTCCCTCTGCCTCACTGTTCTCGTCCATTCAGCCTTCCTGCTGTCCCTCAAACACCAGGGACCCTCCCATCTGTGAAGTCGGCTCTCCGTCCCTTGGCCGCCTGTCACTGCTCCTCCTGCCCAGTTCCCGGTGGTCACCCTTCACCTCCACCAAATTTGTTCAAGTATTGCTGAGTGCCCACGACCTGCACACCCCATTGCAGAATTCCCAATGCCTCAAATTCTTGCTCTATTCTTTGGTTCATAGAAAAGGATAAAATTCACTTATTTACTGTAAAGTTATTGCTTATTGTCTTGCCCACGCCTCTTCATGACAGCCAGGGTGTTTGTCTCTTCGTGTCTCCTCATCCCTCCCTGTGTGTCCCAAGTGCTGAGAAAATGTCAGGTACATGCTAGCACTCAATTGATTCATTATCCTATGAACAAATTAGTGAAAGAGAAGTGAATATTAAAAAGTAAAAATGCATTAATTATAAGCAAATTTCGACTGGTTGTCTTTTCTTTTCCTGACAAAATATTTCCAGCTCTATTTACTGTCTTGATGCTTTTTCACAGCTCAGTGAAAATCGGCTCTTTGGAAACAGGACTGAAGAGGTTCAATTGCCAGAAACCATCATTTTGACAAAAGATCATGTGGTGGGCGGGTTTTGGAAGGAGATGCTGGTGGCACCCCGTGTGAAAGAATGAGGTTGGAGCAGTGTGGATTCAGGAGACAGTGGTAAAGGGGGAAACAACAGAACTGCATACAGGTCTGCTGATGGCTGGCCAAAGGGGAGCCCCCAGCTCCAAATGAACCCACATGTTCTTGCTGAAAGGATCCCAGGCAGGGAAGTTTGCCATTGCTGCTGCTGCTCTGTCTCCCTGGAGGTGTGAAGGACTTCAGTCATGCTAACAGAGCCAGAGCAAGAAGGCCAGGGGACCTTGTAAGTTGTTTGGGTCCAGGGACCCTCCAGCCTCAGGGAAGATGAGTCTTAAGTAAACAACAGGAACATGCTTGTGATTGTAACTAGGCCTTTCAGCTGCTGACACAGTGGCGCCTCAGGTGGTGAGCTGGTGTCATCGCATGGACAGTGACCTCATCCAAGAGTTGCCCTCACCCCTTGGCACTCTCTGGGCTGGAACTGCTCATTCTCAAATTCCCCAGACTGGGACGAGGGGCTTTACTAAGCCTCGGGTTGAGCCAACCATTCTGAAGCAGCCTCCCTACGCCTGGTCGGTGCCAGGCAGTGTGAGCCATGAGAGAACAACAGATTCAGTGATTGCCCTCAGGATGCTTCTCATCCAGGGAGGGACAGGAGTGTATTCAGACAACCAGTACAACTGCCATGCAGGGTGTTGATACAAAGCCTTTGACCTGAGAGTTGAGAAATTACTTCTGTTAGAAAGAATCGGGGAGGTGTCTGTACAGCAGGTGAAGGCTAGGCTGAAACAGGAGCATGGGTAGGATGTGAGTGGGGTGAGGGAAGTCCATTCCTGCAGAGCGGGCTGCATGGGCAAAGACACAGAGATGTTGGGAAGCAAAAGTACAGTCTATTTTCTATTCAACGAAATACATAGCACGCGTCAGGAGCAGTGGAAGGATAGCGCAGGAAGTTGTGTTCAAACTGGGGAGGACCCCAAAGTCCAGGCTCGGGGACGAAATTTACTGTGGCAGCAGTGATAAGTCATCGGATGTTTTTAGTAAGTATTTCACTGGGTCAGAGTGCAGCTTTCCCTCGGATGCAGAGAAGAGAAAACTAAAAGGAATCCATCTGGAAGGAGGCTGCACAGTTGTAAATTGTCCTCAGGTCCAGCTACCATGATAACAGACATTGGACATCAGAAGGCAAAATGAAACAGCACAGAGGCCGAGGAGGCTGCCCCTCTGCTCCCATCTCTGGGTCCCAGGGTGCAGTCCTCCCTCCAGACCTCCCTAAGGCCAGTGGCCCCAGGCCGTGGAGATGAAGATGTCTGTCCGGACCCAGGAGAAATAGCAGTCACGTATTTGAAATTTATGCTCCCTGAATAGATTTTGTACCTCAAATTGTTCCTGCCAGCTTGTCAATTTCTTTTTCCAGTTTTACACTAAGTCAAAAAAATGTTCCAAATATGGCTTTTAAAAGGAAACATAATAGACATACCAGTGAAAAATAAGCAGAAAGGAGCTATACATCATATATCTAAAAGTAGTAAGATTAAATAATCAAACATAGATGCTGACAGTTGTGTTGTCATAGGCCTGGCTTCTTCTGAGGTACAGGGTATGAGCAGAAGAATCACTTTAGAAATAATCCTGTCATTTTTCAATGTCCAATCAAAATTGGTTACTTGGCTCAGAAAGTACTGTACAAGAGATAAATCATTTTTAAGAAACATTAAACTGCTGCTAAATTTTTTCTTTATGTGGTAGACATTCTCACTTTAAAAATAAACATGCTTTACAAATGAAAGTATATCAGGAGCATTCGTTCTGCAAGAGTTGACAGGAAAACATGTTTAGAGGAGCACACCGTCTGCTTCCCTGCCTGTGTGACGTGTGCCTGCACCTCGGTGCATGCCGACGGGCCTCAGCGTACATCCTGTGCTAATGACAGACAGCGTGACAGATGCTCTCATCGCTGCTGCTTTTGGAAAACTGTAAAAGCTTGTACTGGGTTATCCCATGGTTATATTGTCTTATGTTGAACAACTGCTGTGGACTTTTGCTGTTCTGGGAGTAGCCACAGCTAAGCACCAGCCACGTCTTTTTCTGTTACTCGAGGACACTGGCTATGGAGCTGCACTGTAAGCCATGGTTACCTTGGTCTGTTCGGGCTGCTGTAACAGAATACCACAGGCTGGGTAGTTTCTCAGTAACAGAAATTTATTTCTCACAGTTCTGGACACTAGGAAGTATGGGATCAGGGCGCTGGCAGATTCGGTGTCTAGTGAAGGCCCATTTCCCAGTTTGTGGACAGCTGTCTGGTCACTGTGTCCTCACAGTGGATGGGGGGGATGGGGGAAGGGAGCCCTCTGGGTCTCATTCATGAAGGCTCCTGTTTCATGACCTCATCACCTCCCAAAAGCCTTACCTCCAAACACCATCACATTGGAAATTAGATTTCAACATATAAATTTCTGGGGGGGCAGGGCACGGGGTGTGGGAAACACCCACTCAGTGTACAGTGAAGGTACAGCAGCCTTCTCTGGCCTCCTCGGGCCTCTTTGTTCTCTCTTCTGTAACAGGCAGTGCTGGGCTTAACAGGCATTTTGGTTTCTTACATTTCTACATATTTTGATATGTGTGGAAATGCTTCAATTCTTAATTAAAAACAAGATATTGCGTGTGCATGTGTGGACATGTGCATGATCAGACTCATGCACACACAGCAGGATGTTGAGATGGCATTTTCCCTTAAAGTTCACAGAGCCATCCCGGGGCTTGGGGTGAATGCAATCTGGGTGTACCTTTCACCAGCCCCCACATTTGTTTCAGTAGATCCACTCAATTCCACTTACATATATCTCTGTCCTTTCAGAGTACATCTTTAGCGTGTTTCTACTTCGTTAAAAAAAGCAATGCTAGTAAGCTTTATTGTTTTAACACAATTATGGGCTAGAAGCTGGTGAAAATGTACAGACCTGCTTTGACAACTCTGGCCCTGCACAATGTGTGGGAGATATGAACTGATGTGCTACTGAATTCGGGCTCATCACACCTCATGGATGCATTTATCAGCTTACATTGAGGATTTTCTGTTTACATGTAATCACAGTCTATTTTCCTTTTAGTATAAACACCTCTGATGAACACCTTGTATCCTACAAGTAAGGGTGACATTTCCCTGCTTCTCTGTCATCTTGTCTGACCTTTCATACACTTGCTGAATACTTTTTGCTATAGGACTTGAATAGCCTCCCATGGCCTGATGAATCTAATGAAGTTGAGTCCTGGAGAAGGTGGAATTATTGATGCTGACGTTCAAGGAGGAACAGGCTGGTTCAGGAAGCCTGAGAGGATGAGGAGGAACTAAGGAGCATGGGCCATCCTGAGGTGAGGCTGTTACCAGGAATATTACCCACGTAGCTTAGGTTAGAGTCCCAACCCACCAGACACGGCCTCCAGGGGACCATGTTTCAAGTGCTCTAACCATTCTGGGTGATGTCCAGAAGAGTCCAGAAATCTGCCATATAAAGACTGAGGAAACTGCTGAGCAGCCTTCTCTCCTCCCGCACTCCAGCCACAAAAACGAATGATTATGGGAAAATGAGGGAGAAAATGGGTCCTGCCGTCCCTGGGAACAGAGTTAGAATCAAATCACAGAAGTCCAGAGGGACTGACTATAGCATTCTAATAATGGGATAATAGTGTACCTAAGTTTGCCACTAGTGGAATAAATGGCCTTGGGAACTCAGGGGCACTGATGTTTCCATGGGAACCACAAAGGCTCTTCTCTACTGGAGGATGAAGTTGGCCTGATCAGTGCTTCTGGAACTGGCTGGACTTGAGAGCCACTAGAAGAATTTCTTCAAACTGAAGATTCCTAGGCCCTACAACAGACTTCTTAACCAGAATATTCAAGAAGAGACCCTAAATATATGTTCTTTTGTGAATTCCTCAAGTGAAACCACTTGTAACATATAACTCTAAGATGCCATTTCAAATCAAACTTCCACTCAAACATCCACAACAGTTACATCAGCAGTAGCAACGACACCACCTCTGTCATCAGATAACTGCTTCTCTTCCCGTGCCCAAGCCTTGCTTTCCTCCGTCTTGGCTTTACTTTCAGCCAGGATCTCTCCAAGGGGTGGCAAAGTGACAGCTGCACATAGTGCCTTCCAAGTAATACTCATTTGCCAAAATCTTACATTTCCCGAAATATGAATAGAGGCATGAAACTAAGCAGGGAGAAATTTTAAGGGTGTATGTACTGTTAACCTATAGTCTCATGAAAGCGCATTTGCTTATAGAAGGTGAAGAGCTGGTTCATTATAGATTAATGCAAGACATAACAAGTTTGGTTTGGGCACAAAGACAAGCACCTTGTTCCTGAAGGTCCTCACACCTGGAACATGTTACTAAGGGTTCATGTAAACAGTCCTTTCCATGAATCTTTGGGAACTACATGGGTTCCTACATAGCCAAGAGGATCAAGTCTTGTCTACAGGTTAGAAGCTCTTGCTGACCCAAATTCTGTATTGACTTTCAGCCCCCCAAAACAACTGTCATTTTGATGGATTTCTCAGTTCCAGCACTGATCCCTCTCTGGGAGGAGGGGATCTGTACCTGGTGGGAGGGTTTATGGCAATGGTGGTGGCCCAGAAAGGTAGTTGGACTACTGTAGTTGTTTTAATGCATTCATTTTTTTTATCTAACTCCCCTCTCCAGAATGAAAGAATTAAATTTGATTGGTCCAAGGATGCATCCTCAATGCCTGTGGCCTTTATTGAATGAATCCATCAGGAAAATAATTGGTTTGGGAGCTGGGAACAAAATGCAGGTGAGTGGCCAACTTGTGGATGCTTCTGACTCTCTGCAGAGACTTTGCTTATGGAGAGCGAGCAGCATCTGGTCCACCTGACCAAACACAAGGTCCCTTCCCCTCTGGGGAGTGAAACCCTGGCCAGGGTGCCCCAGAGGAATAAGCACCAAAGAGAGTTTGGGGTCTATAAACTGTGCTCGCCTTGGGGAAAGGCTATGTGGTTGAGGTCATTGGCCACAATAAAGTAATTCAGGGGACACTGAAAAGCACCCAGCCAGGAAGCTGGGCATCTAGAAGGGAAGCATGTGTGTGTGCCTAGTACAAAGCTCAGAATAACCAGGGGCTTCATGTTGTGAGATGTGGGAACTGAAGATAGATGTTTACTGAGCTGGTGTCAGTGGGAAGTAATTTCCCAGGTCAATCAATCAGAAGCCTTTTCATCTCCTCTCACATTCTTATTTATCTTTGTTGCCTTCTTCTCTGGGCATGCCAATGTTGCAAATGAAAAATATTTTACTGCTTTTTCCTATGGAAATTCCAATTCATTGAACCACCTGGGTCATTTCTAAGACTGTATTTGACAAAGAATACCCTGCCATCATAAAAATAATATGTTGCAAAAGTAATCAAGATGGTGGTCTGATAGCCAGGAAGGAGATGGCCCGGGAACACCATTCTATAAGCAACCCATCCTCCCCAGGGCTGCCAATGGTGGGCCTGTGCCAGCTCACTTTATTTTTGGGTCCAACGTTCTGCAATTCATGCTTAAACAAGAGACAAGGGAGCAAATGTCTTGACTTCTTCTCCCTGGAGGTTCTTTTGCCACCCACCATCTAAACATGACAGACTGAATTTCTGAAGACTTTTCAACACCCACGGCCTGGCAACTCAGAGTGGGAAAAAACTCATGCACAATATATATTTGAGATATTTTTAGTTTCTTCCATGAAGTGACATTTTATCTTACTCTTCTTAAAAACATTCAACCGTCAGCAATGGTTCATATCTGCTAAGTTCTGCAATTCTCACCAACAACTTGTTAAGGTCTTCAAGGCAATCAACAGCTTTATCCTAATTTGTCTGACCAAGTCATAGCTGGCTCAGAGCAGCTGGGGCTGGCTGTGAAACAAAGGAAGCTTACCGAGAGAAGTGGGGAATCTGCTCACCAGAACAGAGTCCAAGTCCTAATCTAGAATAGAATACACTTAGATCTACCTGACATGGTATATATGGGAATGTATGCTGCCCTTGGAGAAAAAATTTCAGATCCAAACTGGGTAAATAGAGGAGAGTTATTTTTAAAAAATGGACTACTTATAGTTACGTGGGTGTTGGAAACTAGTAAGGATGTTCCCACAGCTAGCGACAGAAGGGAGCCACTACCTCTAGGCTCAGAGGGAGGGTCCAGTTACAGAAACCCAGAAACAGTAGATGTTTAAGAGAACTTCCTACACCAGACCACACTCTCTGCCCACTTTTCAGTCTCCTGCAAGTGAGCCCCACGGGCTGAACACGTCAGAAGCCAGATGGCAAGGGAGCCATTGATTTGGCCTCCTGGAGCACAGAGAAAAGTGAAGTTTAGAGATACCCAGAGGATGGAGAAGGGTGGACTGCAGATTCCAGGGCAAATGGAAAATACGCAGTAAATGGGGATGCAGGGAGACAGAGCTGATCAACTGAATGCTCTGCATTTGTTCATTCTCCCTTCATCCATGGATTTGTTAAGCACCTTCTACAAATGAAAGCACCTTGGAAAAAAACACGTGAAGAATGATAAGTGGTCCCTTCCCTCAAGGCTCTCTTAACTGAATAGAAGGAACAAGACATAACCACATGGAATGTCACACAACAAAAGCTTGCTGAGAATAGCAGGGGGCAGAGAGTGTCAGAAGAGGTGGCAGTGGGTATGGGCCCTGAGGGAGGCGGGGGCTCGGGGGAAACATAAGGGCGTTTTACCAGGCCTTTTGTGCAATAGGTTACATTTTCCTATGAGCTGCTTGCCTGTAGGTGTAGCACTGGCTGCTGAGGATGTGGGTACTGGGGATCTAACATTGTATAATCCCTATTTAAAGTCCTCTAATGACTTCTCATTGTGCTTGGAATTAATTCCATGAGCTATATGGACAAATGATGTCGCCTCTCCTCCTGAGATTTATTGTCCTACTGTCTTCTCCACTCTGCTCAGCCATACTGGCTTTCCTTCTTGTCTTTGAATAAGTTATGCTCTTCCCACCATGGATTTTGCCCTAGGAGTTTCCTCCAGCCAGAATCATCCCCCCACAAATGTTCACAGTCTGGCTCCTTTTGTTTTTCAGTTACTCTGTAATATTTCTTGTTGGTCTATGTCCACAATCTGTCCACATGAGGGCTGGAAGCTTTCAGAATCTTATGCAATGCTAGCTACAGATAACCCCTTGGATAGTGCCCCTCTACTTACATGTTTGCCAAATGAATGACTGAATTCATGGAGATGAACCCTGGTTCAAAACGAAGAGTGGTGGCGGCATGGTATATGTATTTACTATGTAATACCCATCTACTTTTTAGGCATTATTCCTACTTACACTTCAAGATGAGAAAAGTGAAGTTTAGAGATGCCCAAGGACATGCATGCAACGGAGCGGAACTATAAGGTGCACCTTTTGACTCCAAGTTGATTGAGCTTTCAGAACCACTGCTGCTGCTTGCTTGAGTTATGTCTGTGATTATAAGGCCCCAAGTACAGTGGCTTAAATAAGACAAACTGATTTTTCTCTCATGTGTTAGTGCAGAGTGGATGTGACTGCCAGGCGGAAGGTGTAGCTTTCCTCTCCGGGCCCAGGCTGCCTGTGGCAATGCTTCCACTTCCTAGCCAGTAGGAGGGGAGAGGGGGCGTGGGGCCTGCAGCTTCCCAGTGAGGATGGGTCAGGAAGCTGCACGCACCAGAGCTGAGAGAAGCTGGGAAGTCTACGGCTACTTTGGGCATTATGTGTCCAGTTAAAACATGCTGAATTTGATTATTAAAAAGACGGCAAAACTAGCTGTGGGGGACAATAAGCAGACTTTTATGCTTTATAACAACCCATTAGGTAGAGACAAGTATCATCTCTGTTTGGAGAAACTGGGCCCATCGACGTTAAAGATCACACCATTAATCAGTGAAAGGGCAGAGACTCAAGACAGGATTTCGTTCATTGCAGTTGCCCATGTTATCATTTACTTCTGCCCCTCGCCCTGCCTCTCCTCCTCTCCTCTCTCTCTCCCTCACACACACACACACACACACACACACACAAACTCACACACACATACTGCTCAGTGTTTCGGGCTTAGATGGGATTTACCTCATTTTCATCCTTGGAATGTCATTCAGTCTTGACCTCATGAGGAGAATTCAACCAACAGGGGTGAGAAAGTAAGTGGCGGTTAGTGTCTGGAGACTAGGACCCTGCCTGACCCTCCTCCTGCTGCACTAGGCTCCCCAGGGAAGCCACTTGGGGGGTGAGGCATGTGCTGAGTCAGGAGCTGGGTGTCGGGTGTGGGGGTTGAATGCATCCTGGAGGCTTTGTGAATAATGAGAGGCAGGAGCCCCTGACTCCTGAGCAACAGTAACTAGGCCATTAGTAGGTACAGTGGCCGTGTGAAATCTTACACTGGGATAATTCCTGTTCACAACTGCTGTCCCTGCACACTCCTTTCAAAAGCATTCCCATCTGGATGATAAACTCTGTGGTCGCCCTACCAATAATCTACGTTACCACAGGTACTAAGTCTTAAACACCTTGGGGCAAAAGGATGGGGATGTTGAAGAGCTGAATAAGCAGGGAAGATGCATAAATATGAGTCCCTGAATTTTACTGTCATTGTAAAGTCACAGTAGGAAATTGACCAACAGTTCCAATTAATAGTAATTCCATTCTGCTGGATAAAGGAAACAATCTAATTATATAGGTTAATTTTATAATTCATTCTTCAATTACTAAACAGAATAAAAATGTCCTGGAGGGTGTTTTATGTTGTAGACTCATTAATGATTAAAATGTCTGGGAACAGAAGCATGCATAGTTACAAATTATTCAAATCACATAAGGCTTTTTATAAAATTCTGTCTATGAGGCATTCAATAAATAACCCAGAATTCATCTATTTCATGTTCATGCCCTTTGGTTTCAATGACATTCTCATTTTTCAAAACAATAGTGAGTTACACTGCACATGGACTTTCAGAAAAGTTCTTCCCAGTTAATCAAAATTTGCTCAGTTTGTAGCACAACAAGTTTTACTCCCCAGGGGCCCTCAGTGACACTCCAGCTCTAGGAACCTGACTGGGGAGTCCTGGAGGGAAATTTGCAAAATGACCGTCCCCAAGGAACTCTGTGGTTTGGAATAAGGTGTAATTAAAGATCACATCAAAAAGTTTCTCCTTCCTGAAGTGAGAATGAAATATAGGACATATTCAGTATCTAAGAGTAATGGATAACAGAAAGAACCCAGCAATTTAAACTGAGCTTACTTAAGATAGGCACCAAAACTTTACAGTAAAGGATAAAAACTCAAAAAGGCTTCATAGGATTTCACGAAATTAAAAATTGCAGTTTTTGGTGTAACTTTCCAACAAAATTGTATTTTAGCATATACCATATTTCATGTGATGCTTGATTTTCATAACATGACCCTAGAGAGGATCATTTAACAACGTGTGAGGACTTCACAGGTCTCTCCAGGGGATTCTCTGAAAGCTTTTCATGCCCCAATATTCTCTTCTGGGATGCTTAGCCAGCCAGTCTCTCAGCTGTCAATCTGACTCCATCAGTGCTGCATTTATCAGTTTAGCATGTGTGGTTTTGAGCAGTTCTCTACCATCACGTTCACAAGATTTTCGTTTTCACTTTGCAATCAGTGTTCATTGTATTAACTGTGTCTTGCTTAATATTCTAAACCAGTGATCCCCAACCTCTTTCTGGCACCAGGGACTGGTTTTGTGAAAAATAATTTTTCCATAGACTAGGGCAAGGGGGTTGGGGTGGGGGCAATGGCTTTATAGACTGCCACCAGATGCAGCTTGTCACTTACTACTCACTCATAGGGCTTTGACGTGAGTCTGCGAGCAATTGATTAATTATGGTCTCTATGCAGACTTTTCTGCTATTGAAAATCAGCTCCACCTCAAATCACCAGGCATTAGGTTCTCAAAAGGAGGGCGCAACCTAGATCCCTCACATGCACAGTTCACAGTCGGGTTGGCGCTCCTATGGGAATCTTATGTCACTGCTGATCTGACAGGAGGTGGAGCTCAGGCAGTAATGTGAGTGGTGGGGAGTGGCTGTAAATGATGAAGCTTGCCCACTGCTCACCTGCTGTGTGACCTGGTTCCTAACAGGCCAAAGACAGGTACCAGTCCATGGTCTGGGGGGTGGCAACCCCTGTTCTAAACAAACAATATCCTGAAGTCCAGAAAACAGAGACACTGACATAATTGGTAGGAATCAACACTACATGGAGCAGAATATATGAAAGGGGAATAACTTTATGATGCTTTGGTACATTAGGTGATATCTTCCTTTTAAGCCCCCGATGCCAACTTCCATACATGCGGGGCCTGACATAATAAACTCTGTGGTAGCCACACCTCCTTGTCCTTCAGGCTTGAATTCTAACTCCATCACCGTTTCCTATGCTCTTGCAAGTCACTTTATCTCAATGACCCTCCAAGCCCAAGAACAGATACTTTTTCTGGGACCCGAGTTCTGCATATATGTTTTAATGTCCATGTTCTCAGGGAGTATGCTATAAATTCCCTCAAATTCTCAAAGGAATCCAAACCACTATTTGTGCAGTATCTCACATGATCTCTACAAGTTGCTTCCAGCACCCACATTCTCTGATTTCTGATTTTCTCTGGGTTAGACTATCTGCAGGGAATGAAAGTAGAAGATTGGATTAGCCCAGGGGGGAAATATCTGTAAACTGTTACCTGTAATCAGTGTTGAAATATAGGTAGGCAATCCATTTATTCTAACAATCTACCTCCCAGCAGCCCCTTGAAACTTGAGAAACTAAATTAAAATTGTTCAAGTTTGTTATTTCAGGGGAGGCAGAATGCTACGTAGCAGATACAATGATGCATGTGCAAACCATCACAGAAACACTGGGCACGCAGCTGGACCTATATCTGAGGATTTCAAATATCACTGAATAACTACTTCCCTGATTTGTAATTATTTATGACTAAAATCACTGCAAATATTGGAACTAGAAAGATAGAAAATGACACATAGAATCTGATGTGGGCAGAGCAAGTGGATTTTCTGAAAACAGTAGTAACTGGAGCTTTGGTAGTTACTCCAACCCTTGACATTGCCATAGCTAGAACTTTATTAAATACTAAATGCTAAATTTACATCCTAAACTCCAAAGAGACCTCAGTATGATAATCTTGTAATAGCAAATACAGGGGGAAGAAAGGAAAATTGCTTTGGTGGTATTGGTTCTACTTTGTAGGACTCAAAGGATCCAAGTCTCATTTATTAATTCACTAGAAATGGGCCAACTGCAGTGTCAGTGTGGGCCTGAGCTCGTGGAATCTTCAATGACAGTATTTAATGGTAAGGCCCAGGAGTTTAGGAAAATAGCTTATATTTTTAATTAGGCATTCATAGGCAAATAGAGCCTGTCCCTCTGTCAGTGTGGGGCTTTAGAAATCTACGGAAAACTTGATGTGGGTTACAGAGACTGATTAAGTCCACTCCAATCAGAGGTTAGGGCACGGAAAGTCGTGGAAGTGACTTACTGATTTTTCTCAGTCACAGAAATGTTTTGATTTTCAAAGGGCTCTGAGACCAATTTTGTCGGACTCTTGATCGGTCTTCCTTACAGATATGAAAAATCATAGGAACAGGAGGCTTAAACTTGCATGGAAAAACAAGAAGCACAGCTTACTAATTTAAGAATATGGGAGGATTTAGATATAAACTGAATAGAAATGTTGAGTAACAGACAGTTGAAAGAATTATTTTCTATTGCCAAACTGCCAAGAGCTTATTACAATCACAGATTTTTCAAAAACTGCACCATGGTGAAAGTAAATTAATAGTTTCAGAAGAGATTTGTACGTGGTTTTTATGACCATGGAGCAGTGGCCATTGTGAGCACTTGTGGACCAATGTCCACAACCGCCTGCCCAGCATTCCTGTCTCCTCCTTTCTCACAGTTACCCCCATGTTTTGCTGGGCTCGGCCCCTCCCCCACTACCAGCCACAGGTCTACGGGGCACCATCCTCCCTCCAGGCGTGGGCCCTGTGCTCAGATATGCAACTCAGGCCTGACCAACTACATACAGCTTCCACTTTCGGTCACAGTGCTCGAAAGAGTAATGTATACAACCAGAGTAGCTGTAAGAATATTGAATCTCTAGACTCTCATGGAAAAATACTGAAAGAGCCGTCTTTTTCTAGACTCAGACCGAGGAGGGTGTTAGGAGGCAGCAGCTGCAGTGATGCGGCCGGGCCCATTGTGAGGGGCCTGGGAAAAGTTCCTCGCTGCCGCCTCAGCCCCAGACCCGCTCTTGCTCACGGCAGGTCCAGTTCCGAGTTACGCTTCGCATTAAGTAATCATATCTATGGGCTCCTGCTCCCCCTCCGTCTGGAATATTTGCTCAGTTTTTCTTTGATTTTCTTGGCCTTGAATTTTGTGAAGATTACAGGCTTCGTATCTTTGGAATGTTCCTGAAGTTGGGTGTTTCTGATGTTTCTTCATAGCTGGATTCAGGTTAAGCACCTTTAGCTGGAATGTTACAGGTCTCCTACAGGCCTTGTATTGGGATTTCATTTTTCTCACCATCGATGATGGTCACCTAGACGACGTAAATAAGGACGTGTCTGCCAGGTGCTCACACTGCAAAGTTACCTTCCCCCCTTTGCAGTTTTGTAATGAAGTACTTTGAATTTATGTAAATGCACTGTTTTTATCAGTTTAATTAATATCTAAATGAATGTACTGTTTCCTATTTTATTTAGTGGTTTATAGTCTTTCGTGATCATCACTCATTTTGATATACAAATTTCTCCCAGTCTGGCCAGTGAGGGCTCCTTCTAGCCTGCTTTCTGAGTCCCTGAGACCTGTCCCCACCATTCTCTGATCACTGCCTTTTCTGGCTCAAGAAATAACGGGCTCTTCTTGTACTTGTCTTGTCTGCCAATAAGCTCCTGTTCCTTTCTGTGGAAGATGGATTTTAGAGAGTGGGATCTGGGTATTAGGATTATCACTGCACCTAGACACTCAGGGGACAGAGGTAGGCAATGTGTGTTTGTGTGCACGCACAGACACTCATCCACATTTATCTGTGTACTGAAACCCAGGCACTGACATGCCCAATTCCAATCAGCACTACAGGGTTCATTCTAGTTTTCTCCTCCGCTTTGTAGCTACCCTCACTGATAGTGACTAATCTGTATCCTATATCATTAATATACTTATTTTTATCAATCTCCCTAGATGTAACTGACCTCCCGTCTCTGCCACCCCTGTGAACACCCTGCACTCACCTCACTTGGGTTCTGGTTCCCTACATGGGGCTCCCCCTGCCTGGATGCTGTCCTCTCCCCAGGTGGCTTTGACAATCCCCCACGTGCCCCCATTCCCACCGTTCAGCTTGAGAGCTGATTACCCTGCTGGGCTGTTCTCTGCAGGGACACTCTATACACCTGCTGGACTCCAATGCCCCACCCTGTGGGACTTGAACATGCCGTGCTGAGCTGCCTCTCCATGGAGATGCCTCCTCAGCCTGCTCAGATGCCGGCGCCCACTCTGAGCCACCGGTCCCCCTTGCCCAGCACTCCCACCTTCCTCACTCTGCCTTGCCTAATGGCTTTAGCACCAAATTGTTTAGGAAGGGAAGAGGAAGGGGCAGCCTTTTAGATTTTTCAAGTAAATTTTTTGTACTTTCAAAGATAGCTTTGGCACTGAATATTGACCATTCTTTTTTTTTAAATAAACATTGACTTTATTGATTTTTAAAAAATTTTATTTATTTTCAGAGAGGGAAGACAGGGAGAAACATGAATGTGTGGGAGAAACATGAATCAGTTGCCTCTTGGGGACCTGGCCTGTGGGACACACCCAGGCATGTGCTTTGACAGGGAATCGAACCAGTGACCTTTTAGTTCACAGGTCAGCACTCAATCCACTGAGCCACATCAGCCAGGGCAAAAATGAACCATTCTTTTTGATCAGAGAGAAAGGAGAAAGAAATTTTGAGAGTTTCCAGGCAGGTGTCTGGTCCTCTTTTATGCTTTCTGTTGAGGGCAACGGGTGAAAGGATTATAAGTGCTGGTAAAGGAATACCAACCAGCAGGTGGAGGTGCTTTCCCTTGATGGGTGAAGGAGACAACCAGCGTGGGGAACAGCTGCTATTGGCCGTGTCTTAGGAGCACATCGGCTCGGTTCCTCAGCACCGACTGCACCCCATAGTAGGTAACTGCACACATACTTCAGAGGGTCTCCTGGCTCACAGGTGTGGCTTCCTTGGCTGCTACCAAACATTCAAAGTAGAATTATCACCATTTCTTCTGAAACTCTTCCAAAAGATAGAAGAGAAGGAAATACTTTCAAACCGTTTTTACAAGGCCAGCATTACCCTGATATCAAAAGCAGATGAGGATGCCACAAAAAAGGCAAATTACAGGTCAATGTTCTTCATCAGCGTAGATGCAAAGATCCTCAACAAAATACTAGCAAACCAAATTCAACAATAAAAAAAAGATCTTATACCATGATCAAGGAATACATTTCAGGGATGCAAAGATGGTTCAATATTCACAACTCAATTACTACGACACACCACAATAACAAAATTAAAGATAAAAATAGTATGATTATCTCAATAGTTGCACAAAAAGGCACTTGACAAAATTCAACATTTATGATAAGAACTCAATGAAGTGGGTAGAGAGGGAACATACCACAACATAATAATGACCGTGCATGAAAAGACCACTGCTAACATCACACTCAACAGTGAGAAGCTGAGAATCTTCCCTTTCGGATCAAGACAAGAAGGCCACTCTTGACACTCTCACTCAGTGCAACACTGGAGGTCCTGGCCAGAGCAATTAGGCAAGACAAAGAAATAAAAGGCATTCCAATTGGAGAAGAAGTAAAACTGTCACTATTTGCAGATGACATGATATGGTTTACTGAACACCCTAAAGACCCCTTCAAAAAACTGTTAGAACTAAGCAACAACTTCAGTAAAGTTGCAGGATATAAAATCAATATGCAAAAACCTGTTATGTTCTACACACTAATAACAAATTATCACAGAGAGAAATTCAGAAAACAATCCCATTTACAATTATGTCAAAAAGAATAAAATACCTAGGAACTAATTTATCCAAGGAGGTGAAAGAACTGTACATTGAAAACTATAAATGAAGAAGACACAAATAAATAGAAAGATATTCTGTGTTCACAGATTGGAAGAATTAATATTGTTAAAATGTTCATATTACCCAAAGTAATCTACAGATTGATGCAATCCTTAGCAAAATTCCAATGTAATTTTTGACAGGAATAGAACAAACAATCCAAAAACTTGTATGGAAGTACAAAACATCATAAATAGCCAAAGCAATTTTGAGAAAAAACAAAGTAGGAGGTATCATGTTATCTGATTTCAAGCTTTAACCACAAAGCTATAGTAACCAAAACAGTGTGATGCTGGCATAAAAAGAGACACATAATATCAATGGACAGAATAGAGAGTCCATAAATAAGCCCACACGTACATGGTCAATTAATTTACAACAACAGGGTTCAGAATATACAATGGGGAAAGAACAATCTCTTCAATAAATCGTGTTAAGAAAACTGGATACAAGCAGAAGAATGAAACTGGACCACTATCCTATACCCACACAAAAATTAACTTAAAACAGATTAGAGACTTGAATGTAAGACTTGAATCCATAAAAGTCCTAGAAAAAAAAAGGTGGTCAGCTCCTTGACTCAATAATGGAGATTATTTTTTGGATCTTACTACTCCAAAATCAAAAACAAACAAACAAACAAAACACAAACAAAAAAAAACAAGTGGGCCTACATTGAAGAAAAAAGCTTCTGCACTAGAAAAAAAATCAATAAAATAAAAAGGCAACCTACTGAATGGGGTAAAATATTTGCAAATCATGTATCTGATAAATACACACACACACATGCACACACAAGGCCTGTCCGGAAAAAGTCCAGCCATTGTTAATATAATGAGAATAGTTTGTGTGACATCAATGTAACCTGGCAGCCAAGGAGAGTGGACTGGAATGCACATGCATGAACAATGACAACCTCACTGTACTAGTCAGTGGGGTGGTAAACACCACTGAGTGAGCATGTGTACTGTGTGGTTTTCACATTCAAAATGACGGAGTAGAGCAACAAATCTGCATCAGATTTTGTGTTAAGTTTGAACATTCCTCTGAGGAAACTATTCAGATGATTCAGAAGGCCTCAGCTATGGGCAACTGGTGATTGGCAGCTTCATCACAATGTGCCCACTCATGCATCATGTCTTACGCAGAGTTTTTGGGTGAACATTCAAATCACCCAGGTGACTCAGGCCCCATAGAGCCCAGATTTGGTGTCCTGTGACTTCTGGCTTTTCCCCAAACTAAAATCACCTTAGAAAGGGAAGAGATTTCAGACCATTGATGGGATTCAGGAAAATATGACAGGGCAGTTGATGGTGATTGGGAGAACTGTGTGAGGTCCCAAGCAGCCTACTTTGAAGGGGACTGTGTCATTGTCCTATGTACAATGTTTCATGTATCTCCTTCAATAAATGTCTCTATTTTTCCTATTATATGGCTGGATACCTTCTGGACAGGCGTCATATATTCCTACAACTCAATAGGAAAAAAATACAAGTTAAAAAATGGGCAGAATGTCTGAATAGACATTTTTTCAAAGACATGGATAACCGAACAACAGATACATGAAAAAATGCTCAATGTCACTACTCATGACAGAAATGCAAATTAAAACCACAAGTTATCAGCTCACACCTGTTTGATAGCAACTATCAAAAAGACAAGACATGCATGTTTGCAAAGATGTGGAATAAAAGGGAACCCTCGTGCACTGTTGGTGGGATTGTAAACAGACACGATGGAAAACAGTGTGGAGATTCCTCAAAAAAGTAAAAGTAGAACCACCATATGATCCAGCAGTTTTACTTCTGGGTATTTATCTGAAGAAAATGAAAACATTAAATTCAAAAAGATACACGCATCACATGTTCACTGCAGCATTACTTAGAATACTCATGATATGGAAAAACCTAAGTGTCCACGGATGGATGAATGAATAAAGAAACTGTGGCAGATACGTGCTATGGAATACTGTTCAGTCAAAAAAGAGGACAATCTTGTGATCTGCAACAACGTGGAGAGACTTTGAGGGCATTATGATAAATGAAGTTAAGTCAGACAGAGAAAGACAAATGCCGTATGTTCTTGTTACGTGTGGAATCTAAACAAGCAAATAACAAAGCATTCCACAGGCAGGGGTGCAGGAGGGGAGGCGAAATGGGAGAAGGTGGCAAAAGGCACAAACTTGCAGTATAAAATAAAGGAGTCTTGGGGATACAGTGTGTGAGACAGTGACTGTCGTTACCAACTCTGTATTGAGTATTTGAACATTGCTGAAAGAGTAGAACTTGAGTCATCACAAGACAAAAAATTGTAACTATGTATGGAAATGGGTGTTTACTAGACTAATCGTGGTAATCATTTTCCAATATATACAAATATTGAGTCATTATGTTGTATTCCCAAAATAATATAATGCTATATGTCAATTATACCTCAATAAAAATACAACCTGCGTGTTTAAGAAATAACTGCTAACCTTTATTGAGTGCTTATTGTCGGGGACTTTGAGAGAGTCTGAATAAACCGCAGCCCTTTTTCCTGATCAAATCTAAACAAAGTGAGCACAAACGAAACAGCAGCAGATAGCGGCCCAAAGGGCCCTCTCATTACTGAGAAAGGCTGCGACGGGGCAACGCCTTCTTCCTATGGGCGAAGCTCTTCTCCAGGGCAAACCCGGGAGGCGGTGTGCAAGGCCCTGGGGAATATTTTTTGTTGGACTTTTGTCTATATAAACAATTTGATTAAAAACTCTATCATAAAATTCACAGGCACATGTGAGGTCTGGTGATATATCAGTTAAGATTTAGAACAAAAAATGAGCAGAGAAGACACACTTACATATTAGTTTACCGGCCCGTCAGTGCATGTGAAGGTTTTTCATGCTATCCAGGCACCATGTTTCCTGTCCAGGTCTGGGAACCATTTATTCATGCTCTTTCTTGTCACATGCACTTTCTGGGCTAATTTCTTATCTCTACTGTGAGAAAATGCAACAGCATTATTACGCACAGTGCTACGGCCTTTCAGGACCTGTTTGCATCGACACGATATAGGTCGTCTTGCCTCTGCAGATCTGAAGTTCCACTTATTTAATGCTGGTACAGCACGACTCCTGACCGGACATCACCCGGATTGCCGCCTGTGCACACCAGCTTCCACTGGCTCTGTCAAAGGCTGTTCTGTGCTTCACCGATTGTGACCACACATGCAAGTCTTACCCAGCGTATGCAGGAAAATGTGAACAGTTCACAGTCCAGGTATGTTAAATATACTGCTCTAAATCTTATAGCATCAACAAAACAGCGCATCTTCCAGCAACATCTCACACTTCTCAGACCATAATCAGTGCAGTCCTGGAACATGATCCCTGGCCACGTGCACTGAACCCCTGCCTTCCATGCCATCAGCAGGAGGGGCGATGGGTGCAGGGAGCAAAACAGGTCCTTTTGCATAAGAAATGCCAATTCTCGTCTAGCACAGTTTAAAACCGACCCGTGCGAGTGTGACATCTCCGTGATTGCAGGCAGCAGAGGACATGGATGGAAAGGGCCTGCTGGTCTTGTGGAGCCGTGTTCTCATGTGTCCTCAGAGGACATGGCCATTGGCATGCTGGGGACTGCCTGCTGGGGGTGGGTAACTGCCTCAGGTGTTGGCAGTCAGGGCGGAACAGGGCAAAGGACCCCTGCTAGCTTTCACCTTGAGAACCACCGACTGGGAGGCCCTTCAGTGACATGGGCCCACATGCAGCTCCAGCCGAGACCTGACCTTGCTTTGTTGCTGATGTGGGAGGCTCTCCAAACCAACCTAATTCTGGGGGCCTAATGTTGCCCACTCTTGCTGAAGAAAAACCCTGCCAGTCAGTGGGAGGCTTGCTGACCAAGTCATCCTGAAACCACAGCCTGGCCCTGGGGCCCCAGATTAACCCCTAGATACAAGTCCTGGAACCTCTTAGGGCACAGGTGGCAAACACACCGTCTGAGAGCGGAATCCGGCCTTCCATCTTGTTTTATCCGGCCTGGCACCTTGTTTCTACCCGGCGGCAACGCCGAGCTCTCGCTTAACTGTTAAGGAGTAGTTACATGTATACAATCCTCAAGGTACATTTGGCCCTATGAAGGCAACCTCGAGGCTGATGTGGCCCCCGGTGAAAATGCGTTTGACACCCCGTCTTAGGGATGCTCGCTGAGCCAACTTGTGAGAGCTCCCCAAAGGCAGACACAGGGCCTGGGGCCCACACTGTTCTCCACCCAGACATCACTGCCCGTCCAGCCACTCCCAGATCCTGGAGGGGGACCTGGAACATTCTGAGGAAGCAACTCCAGGGTGAAGGGCCAACCAGGTCTAACGGCAGTGCAGCTGTTCGTAGCAGTGAGCTCTGGGGCCCTCCTGACCGCCCTCGTTACAGCACTGGGCTGGCGCTGGCCTCCTGGGACGGCTGCCCTTGGAAAAGTAGAGGGAACTGCTCACTGCTAAGACAGGAAAAGAAGCTGAGACAAGCTCCCCAGGTTACTCACCCTAATTCTCACTGGATTAAGCTTCTTCAGCAAGAGGGTGGCGAAGTACCATTAGTGTCTCCGTGGTGGAGCTCCCTCCACCTGGAGGGAAACAAGGAGAATGAGGAAGAAGTGTTCCCAGCTGGACCTCACAACAAGCCTGAGAGGATTCCAGTACTTTACAGGTGGGAAGAGAAATACCACCTGTAGCTGTTTTATAGATGAGACAACGTGGAGGTCAAGTAAGCTGCTTGAGACCTCCCAGCTGGCACACTGTTGGATTTAGGATTTAAACTCAGGCAGCCTTGCTGCTGAAGAAAAGAGACAAGGCAGGAGAGTAGGGAGGAAGAAGCAGGATGAGAAGGAAAAGACTAAATAGGGCCTGTCGCCTCTCGGACAACCCAACTGGCAGGCTCCAGGGCATTTTCCTTCCCTTGTAACTTGGAGTCTGTCAGTATGCCCTCAGCTTCCCCTTTTCCAGGCTCAAGAAAGTCTGCACAGAACAACCCTAAATATGTATTTCCATTTGAAAAACAAAAATATTCCCCTTGGGTGCAATGAAGCTTATCCTCACTTCCGTAGACACCCCTGGTGTTCGCAGGTCACTCGGGAATGATGCTGCTACTCAAGCTACAAGACAAAATGTTCCCTTGTCACAGTGCCCACATGGGTTTCTTTCTACAGGACCATGAAGCAGTTGCCGGTCCCTAGGCATTATTAATGCCATCATCCTTGCAAAGCTCAAAATTTCGTCCTGTGCTTTCATTTTAACAAAGGGCCTGCTGCAAAGGAAGCTCTCAAATGCAAAGGCAGGTGAGACTCCAGTCTAAAGAAATGGAATAAGCCAACCGCCAAGCCCGGAGCTAAAGACACCCCGTTTCCCAGGAGGCCTGCCACAGACTTTCCGGGGTGAATGACAGTGGCAAACAGGCGGGAGGTTAGACAGTAGCATTTCCTGCAGAGTCCAACCTGAGAAGGCCAAACTAACTCTTTTATGACATGAATTCCGGATGAAGACCGTGTGACTCAACTTTTACCGTGATTTGGGAGCACAGCATTACAACAATGCAGACTCTTAGGCTTGCAGGGAAGGAAGCCAATCCAGCCCCTGGGCTGAGCAACTGCGGCACCTCCCAGGGCAAACCGAGAGGTGGCGGGGGACTAGTGCAGGAGAGCTGTGAGCAGGACAACTTCCGGCCCCAGCACCTTTCCCCCACACCTAAGGTGGATGTAAATTCCCAGTCGTCTCTTTCTGAGCCTGGCCAACCAATCAGAGCTGACAAGTTAGGCAGAGCTTGTGTACATCCCTGACCACAGGAGACCCGTGTGGTTTCCAGGAGGGCCTCCGAGAATGAGTCAGGGAGGGAAGGTTGATATCAAAACAACTTTTCTAGGGAACAATGCCCTTTATTGAGGAAAAGAAACAACTATATACACATAAGTGTACATGTGTACATTCTTTGCCAATATGGTAAAAATGTTAATAATTCTTAAATTACCAAATCCACTGTAGACAGATGATGAGTATGTAGGGGTTTGTTATGTATTCTTCTAATTTCATAAGTATTTTTAAATGTTATTAAAAGTTTTTAATAATACTAACATTTCTAATAACATTTGTGCTCTGTGAGTATGCTGGACCCCCACTGAGAAGTCTTCAGTTGCTGAAGTTGGAGAGCCACTGACATTTGCTTTTAGTTTCTATTTCATCCCAGTTCCCCTGCTCTCCCCAAGCCTTCCCTAACTTAAAATTGACCCTGGGATGGAAGCGGAGAAAACAGGATCACACAAGCAGATGTCTCAGTCTGTTCATGTGTCATTCTTTCCCGATTTGTCTGTTGGCAGCTGAGGCCGTGCGCACAAAGTGGGTCTGTAAGGAAATGCAAGCCTGTTTATCATCTAAACTTAGCTGCTGCCCTGACTCACCAGGGACGACGGGGCAGGAAAGCAGGAGCACGGTGTCCGTCCGGCAAAGCAGGCAACCGTGGTCCTAGTCGGAGACCTGGCTGCAAGGTCCAGCACCGCTGTCTTCTGGCCGTGTGCTCGAGGGAGGTGACGTGGGACCCAGCACAAATCCCGCCCCTTTGTTATTACAAAGTCATAAGCACGTAACATACCAATATCACACTCAAGCACACACCATATGACATTTTAGGTGAAATGTTCAAATTAAAGATATAAATGATTGCCCTACCAACCACACTCAAGCAGACCTTACTTCTGCAGGACCCTGTATATTGGTGATTTGTTAATTTTTTACTGATTCTAAGTACACAGCAGCCTATGAATAGACTAGCACCTTCTGCTAAGTTGCTTTGGCAGTGCTCTCCCAGTCTCCTGTGGTATCTGCTGCTGGAGATGAGGAAGCCACGGGTATTCATTAACCAAACGGATTAGCTGCCTGGGACTGAGACTGAGCAGGACAGAACAAGGCCGTGCAGAATGGATTTAGCCTAACCATGGGGACTTGACATTCACTCCTATTCAGTCACAACCTGCTTTCTCCTCAAGCCTTACCGGTCTGTAGGAACACAACAGGTTCCCTTCGACCACATCATTGTTCTCGCTTATTTGGAGAACTGGACAGTGGTCACTTGAATTGTGGGTACCACAGGAACTGACAAAGAGAAAAATGATGGAAAATGAATTCTGCAGTGGATTTGAAAGTAATATAAACTTCTGCACCTGCTGAGATCATTTTTTCAGGGAGGAAAATAAATCAATTAAATACGTTTAGGCTGCTCTCCTTCGCCTCTTTGGGCATATTCTCTGGTTGTTAATACAGATAACTGCCAATTTCAGTAGGCTTTGGTCGAAATGTTTAGTGTTTTCATTTCCATTGAAATGTTACAAAAGGCTATTGAACTTGCAGGTTAGTTGGCAAAAACTTTTAGTACTGTAGCTGAAATTTACGTCATTTATGCTTGCCTTGCGTATTAACTCACCTATGCAGGAGGCAACATGAAGCAGTTAAGAGCACTACGTTGGAATCCGACTCCCTTACTTACTAGCTGTGTGACCCTTGGGAGCTACTTAACCTTTTGATGCCTTTTGGAGATTAGAATAGTCTAGCTCTATGAATTTTGGGTTGGATAAACTAAAATAATGCATATAAAATACCTACCAAAGTTCCTAAGCACATAGTATGCACTCAATAAATGTTAGCTAATTTTCTCTCACTGTCCTACATTTTTCTGCACCTCTTCTGTTCTTTATGATCAGAGTTTAACTAAGTGACTCACTCAAATCCTCTGCAGTGGTGGCATGTGTGCGTGTTGTTATAAAGGACGCCAGTGTTTGCTGTGGGTAGCAGATGGCAATGCAAAGGAAGATGCCTTAAGAAAGGACTGAGCTCCAGCTGCTTCTGTGTGCTAGAACTCCACGGGTAATGAGGCCCGGCTCCCTCTCCCCACCACAGTTGGCGTCCTTTCCAACCCACTCTTGATTCTTCCCACTCGTAGTTTCGAGTTGCTCTTATTTTCTGCTTCCTCATCACTTCAGCATGACAAGGCTAATCATAACTTTAATACATCTCCTCACGCAACCCTTTGGCTTCAGCTCCCATTTCTGATTGGGAATTACTTACTTCCCAGCATAGAATTAGTGAGAGAACCTGGCTGGCCTGTTGTATATTTAGCACTAGGTCACTGGCCAACCTCTGAGTAGACTTGAGCTTGCCCACCACCAGGCTAATCAGCTCTGGCCGGGAGTGCGGTTTGGTGACCATAGTGTCCCATCCCTTCAGCAAAGGTTGTGGGTGCCAGGAGACCATTTATGGATTTCTTGTGTTTCTTGAGTCTTCTGCGCAAGAGGCACTGACAGCTTAGTTCTGTGCTGTTTTCAAAGTTTGTATAGAAAAGTTTTAGAAGACAAATTATCCTCCCCTACCCCCAGGTCAGAGGACAGATCTGTTTCCTCACCAAGACAAGAGATAATGTCTTGCTCTGGGCGAAGGGGAGGCAGGCTTGCCAGCAGCCCCTAACCCTGGGTTTTCCTGAGCTCTCCTTCCACGTAGAGCAGTCATGGCAGCCCTCTACCACTTACTTTTCATGAAGTTTCCCCTACACCTGTGTTAAAGGAGCTCTCAGGGGTCCTCCAGGGCCTTATTCTGGGGAGAGGAAGGCCTTATACGGGAGCAGGGACAGGCCGGTGCAACATTTCCGCCCTCCCTGGGTGAGGGCGCCTCACCGTGCCCAGATTTGGCCTGTTCTCACATTTGGTTTATTCAACTGCTCTAAGTCCCAACGTAGCAAGTCTGACAGTTTGACAGGGGCCCTGACTCCTTTTGTTAAGCCCTTAGTGAGAGAGTTTCCAGGGTGCGTTTGCACTGACCCACCAGCAGTTACCCCAACGTTTCCAATATTTTGCACCAGAGGCTACATACCCTGCAGGAATACAGTGTTTTGGAATTGCCTACTTTCTGTTCCATTTTATGGCTGAAAACACACTGGATGCTTGAATGCCTTCGAGTGTGGGGAGAAGGGAAAGTTAGTAACAATACAGCACAGGGCATGAAGGAAAGCACTTTTCAGTTCGCTTCTGTCTGTCCTTTTCAGCCCCATCTCTGGGAAAGTTTTTAACTCCCCTGGTTATGAGGCATCATGACCTGCTGGGGTCCACGGGGCCTGAACCCTCCTGAGAGATCAACCTACGAACAGAGCAACATAGCTACAGAATTTGGGGGCTTGAGGGCAGTTGCTGGTAGTCGGTCACCTTGGAGGCTCAGCACTTGTTCTTTTCTCTCTGCTTTGGTTGTTTCTATCTTGGATAACCACAGAGCTCCTAAGGCCCTGTGAGCCCCTGGCCAAGATGAAAACCCTTCCTGCACAGTGAATCCAGCTGCTTGGGGCGGGGTGGAGCGGACACTCCAGGAAGCCCGGGAGTTTGCGTTTCTCGTTCACAGTTGTGCCAGAGTAGGCACTCGATAGACACTTGTTAGAAAGAAGCTCAGGACATGCAGTTAATTTGTTAGGTTTGATGAAGGCATTTTTTCCTGGCTGATTCAGGGAGGATGCCATGCTGATATGTCCTAATGCATGATTTTCACAAACTCAACTAATTTTTATTTAAAAAATGTCAATGTTTTTCAGGTGCTACTTACTCATTTAGATGTGGGTATGACTAAGGTGTCTACTTGTGATTCATTGTCATCCGGTTTAGGCTGGCTTGCTTTCCAGATGGTGCTGAATTTGTGAGCTCCCCATTCCTATGCTCATCTGCCCTAAATATGAATTGAAACTGAAATATAGACTGACACTCTGTGATGGCGCCAGACCTAGGGTACTGCAATAGCGGAGGTGAAGGATCTTGGGTCCTGGTCAAGAGGAGGAATTCTTTGGTAAGGCCAAAGGCCAGTTACGCAGTGAAGCCCTTATAATAGTCGCCGTAACACCTGGGTTCTTTTAACAAGAAAATGGGAATAAAAGACAAACAGAATCAGGGCATAGTTTAAATGCCTGGGAAGAATTCAAAATAGCATTTAGGGTAGGTTCTTTCCTCTTTGGAGTGACTGCAATTTGAAGTCCAATGTCCCCAGCTTCTGAAGAAAGAAATCCAGATGCTCTGGAATAGGTTGGCCACTGTCACTCACAGACAGATGCCTGAGTTACTGAGGTCTCACTGGCTGGAGAGAAATCAGGACGCCATACACCTGTTGGGCAACAGAGTCTCTACAGAATTCAAGGATCCCAAATCATCAGGCAAAAGTAGTTCTCGTAACATCTTACTGGTGACTAAGAAACATCACGAACCAGGACAGTACATTACCTAGGGCAAGCATGTCTTTCTGTAACAATTTAGCAAAATAATATGAAAAGGGAAGACTAACAGAATCTTTTTTCAGAATTTTAAATACTCCTTCCACACCTCCCATTTTAAAAAGTCGGGCTATATCTCAAAAAACTTACTTAAATATTAGTATTGATCAGATAGAGCTGTTCCTACCTAGGAAGGTGGCACGAGCCAGAAAGAAGCCTCAAGCTCTTGCTTCAGACCCAGGATTCAGGCTATTCGTAAAGTTGGGACAACACGACCAGCCCTGCAGATTCATCATGAATATTGAGCTAAAACAGAGAACCTAACATAATGTCTAATGTTTAGCACTTCATAAATTGGAACTATTCTTATAATGTAAAAATGCATTTTTCCAATGAACCTTAAGAGGAAATGCTGTGTTGTAAACCAAAGGAAAAGAAATGATACTGGCTTGAAGAATTTCTCTTACTTATCTCTCTAAAAAGAGAGAGAGATGGGAACATAAAGATAATATCTCCCCTACTTGCCACTATAAAAACTGTCTACTGATTATAAACCAAGAATCCAAGATGACTAAATTGACACATCCAGGCATGTGACCTTTTAGTAAAACTACTATTAAGTTTTATTTATTATGATTTAATGAAGTTTCCCTGTCAAATTCTTTCCAACTCCTGAGAAGGGACTAAGATGATTTTTAGGTTTCCATCTGAACTGTTTACCAACCCTAACAGTAGTGCTAAAATCAGAGATGGAAAGCAACCATATTTTCCCATGACTCTGCACAACAACAAAGAACGTATTTTCCAAGACATTATCCATGCACAAACAGTGGTACTAAACCTGTAATTCAGATTTGTTTCTTTATAGAAAATCAGAAGCAGAGAGATTAGGTGACTTGTTGAAGTAATGTTATTGGGTTGGCCAGAAAGTCTTGTTACGTTTTTTTCCATAAAATAAGAAACACATTTTTCATTTTCACCAATAACTTTATTGATTTGGATATTTTGAGTATGTTGGCTATCTCCCACTATTGGCTTCTAGTGGGTAAGAGACCAGGGGTGCTGCTAAACATCTTCCAGTGCATACGACAGCCCCACAGTGAAGATATGGTCAAAATGTCAATAGTGCCAGGAAACTTCACGAACCACTTTTGACACGCTCAATCAGTCACAGCAACTTCTCCATACACTGCAGAAATCTTTTTTTGCATTTCAGTTGTTTCTACCTTTTCTGAAATAAAACATAATATGCTGAAAATGTGTATCTTCTTCCATCTTCAGTGTTAAAATGGCTGCACAAAAATTCACCATTGTTTTTATTTTTAAATGCACACTGACAAGACAGCTGTCACAGTACAATCTAAAAAAACTGTTTTGAATGAAGTTAAAGACAACTAAGCACTATTCGAGCTCATTTGGAAAAAACTAAATGAACTTTTTGGTCAACCCCATATTTACTGTATTTTTGACAAAAAAGTAGATTCTGAAAATTGTAAAAATGAGCTTGAGATTGATCACTTACCAAATTCTAGGGCAGATATGGAAACAAATGGCATGCAGGCAGTTGGAAAAGGAGGTAGTGTGGTTTCCTTAAGAAGAGGTGTTTCATGCTAAGTTCATTTCCTTTTTCAATTTAATATACTAGCAGGATAGGCTATTTCCACAGATAGTGTAATCTGCCTGCCACCCAAACATGACAAAATCTCTTACAGCGCCCATTTGGGAAAGAGGAAGAAATGTGAGCACAAAGTGACTGGTAGTTGCTTCAGCAACTCTACCCGAAGCAGTGATAAATGGATCAAAGCCCTCTGGAGGGCAGTCTACAGTGAAGATCTGTTTCACCCGTGCTAGTCAATATTTATCAATAACTTGGACATAGCCACTAAATAGCAAAGGCATGCTGCATGAAAACTGGAACTGACACAAAGCTAAGAGGATGAAGCAGAAATCCTAAGGACCTTTATATGTTAAACTTGGTAAGGATGAATTAATTATTAAAGGTGGATCTGACTTACCAGCAATGCTTATAAAGTTCACAACAGACTGCAGGGTGACATGCTTGCCTAGTAACGACAGTACTGATATCAACATATACGGTCGTATGAGACTCACTCTCAAGTTGGCAAGAATGCTTCAGACCCAGCTCCAGTCAGACCACAGGAGGACTGTGTTTAGTTCTGGGCAATATATTTTATTTTTATTTTTAAAAATATTTATTTTATTTTTAGACAGAGGGGAAGGGAGGGGAAAAAGAGAGGGAGAAAAACATCAATGTGTGGTTGTGTCTCATGCAACCCCTACTGGGGACCTGGCCTACAACCCAGGCATGTGCCCCGGCTGAGCATCGAACCAGCAACCCTTTGTGTCGCAGGCCAGCACTCAATCCACTGAGCTACACCAGCCAGGGCACCAGCAATATATTTTAAGATATTGAAAGAGCCAATGCCAGGCTGGTCTGGAATAGGTATCATGTAAGATCTGAGAAAAGTGTGAAGCCTGAGGGATGGCAACATACAAGAGACAGGACTCTTCTATGTAGTTTCACATATGTGCTGTTTATAGCAATTTGGGTGACAATTCTAACAATGAAACCCATGCCTTGTAACAATGCTGAATGACTCCAAGTCTGGACGCAGTGGCTGGATGAAAATCATACGACAAAATTATAAATGGATTCTGGCACTAGAAAGAGGTGTACCATTGTTGTTCTAGGTCTGACACAGCATTTTTCTAGCCAATGTTTATTTTGTTAAGGGAGAATCAGAATTCGCAACTTTCTAAGGCTTCTAAAGAAAGTTATAGTTTTCTGTGTAATTTAATGCAGGCATATTCTATCAGCACTTAGGCTACCTTTCTGAAATGGGTGAGAATTCTGAACCCCTTGGAAACCATGAGGAAGCATTTTAGGTAGCTTTGATAACACTGCCATACCTGATTTCGAGAAGCGACTGAGGCGAGGTGGGCACCCACCCCAGAACCCGGAGGGCTCCAGTAGTCCTGAATTAGTGCGCACGCCAGACCCCGCCGAGCACACGGGACTGCTGGGATGGTTGGGCGGTGGGCAGCAGGATCTGCTCCATCGGAGCCCTCACAGAAGGAAGTCCATCAACCACCTCCACACAGCCGGGTTCCCTGTCTGGGCTTCCTAGATCACGGTTCAAGGACTACAACACCGTGAGCTCTGGAGCCTGTTCCAGACTTCCTTAATAGGTGTATTCTTTGCCTTTAACGCTAAATCCTCCAGGGGCTACAGAACAGAAGTGATTCGACTGCACAATTAAATATTAGAAATGACCACTGAGTATATCCTGTTTATTATTTATGATTTACACAGAAAATGATAGACTGTAGAATGATAAACCAATCATTACATTTAGACCTGGGCTTTTGAAAAACTTGCATTCCATTTTAACAGTTCATATATATTTAACAGCTTATATATAAATCCAGATCACAAATTAATCTTTAGAGTTAGTTAGCTTAGAGATAAACAATGAAGAAACACAAAAGAAAACCACAAGGATCTAGGTTTAAATATCAGCATTCATATTACAAAAAAGAAGAAAATGTTTAAAAAAATAAAAACATTAGGTCAAGTCACTTAACATATAAGAGAGAAATGAAGGAAATAACATTTTAATTATTACTATTTATACTTATTTCTAATTTACCTTCATATAGTCTTAACTTTTTCAAAAGGATCAAAGATCTGATCAAACAATATCTTGGTGTCTGAACTTGTCAACCTCAGTTTTTATCAGCTTGTTATAATGCAAACCCTAAAACCTCAATTTTCTTTTAAAAATATTTTATAAGCCAACTCTTATTCAACTTTTCTCCTCCATAGCAGCTGTGTATAGACAACAGGGAGGCAACAACACAGGACAGAAACAGATGGAAAGCAAAAAGTGCAACAGCTGCCTTAAGTTCAGCTCTCAACACCACTGGTTGAGTCTGGAACGAAAGCCTCTTAACAAGTGGCAGGTAACAGCTAAATCTGAACAGGCAAAGAAGAAATGTTTTCTTTGGGACAGCTGCTATTTAGGAGAAGAAAACCAAGGTCCCTTAATACTGCCTAAATATAATGTGTGGCTCATTACAGGGAAGTCTGGAGTGATGTCAGTTCAACCAGGAAGTGTCACAACTGCTCAATATTACTTAAAGGGAACAACAAAAAACACACTAGCCACAAATTTCTGGAAATCAAAAACAAAAAACAAAAAACAAAAAACAAAATCATACTAGCCACAAATTTTCACAATACACAGATGAGAATTAATTTTAGTCTGGTTTGACTCCTTGACACTAACTGATCATCAATGAAACATGGTACGGGAAGATCACAGAGTAGAAAACAAGCAAAGGTTAGTTTATACAACGGAGACTATATACATCAGAAGGAAAACATGCTAGCTAATGCAACATTAAGGCCTGAATGTAAGCATTTCCGAAGTCACAGAAGCCCCAAAGAACCCCTAAATTACAAAGTCACCACATTACATGCATGCAATGTTCAGTTTTGTTTTACTCATAAAAGGATACACAGTATTTTGCTGTAAATACCAGACACATTTACAATATATGCAAAAATTAGAATGCAAGTGTTATGTTCCTTATATTTAAGCTTCAAATGTGCCAACAGTGAAAATTCATTTATTTTTAAGAATAAAGAAAACAGATGGAATATAAACACTCAGAGAAATCACACAAATAGAATGTCATTTTGTATTTAGGAAGCCACATGTCCCTTGTACATGTCCAAACTAAACTGTCAGTGTACCGCTTGAATGGATGTACACTCACTATGCGCTTTACCATTTCACTTGCTCAAATGTCATATTCTAACAGCCATCATTCTCTGGTGTTTGATAGCAAATCCTACCTGTAAGTTAACTATCGTGTCCATGTTTATACATAATTGCCTACTTGGGTGTGATCAGCTAAACAGAAAGCTGTGCAATCTTAGTGCAGGGTTATGCAATTACAGAGGTGACCTTGTAGGTCAATTACCCATAAAAAAGAATAAGGAAAGTGGATTTCCTTATTCTCGCAGAAGCTTTTGAACAGACCTCTTTTAGAGAGTAAATCTGAGGTCAAGATCTTTTCTCTTTTAAACAAATATAAGAAGGGAACTGTGTTACAGGTTCAGCTCTGTTCACAGTCACTAGGCAATCATATAAGCTATTCCCTTTTCACCCATGGGTTAATTTGACTTAATTTGAAACTACCTATTTTTATTTTAGTTCCAGGTGAATAATTTTTCCAAAATAAATTAGTGTAAAGAAACAAATACTGATAATGCAATATAAATAATCTTTGTTCAGGAATATGTTAAAGAAATAAATTATAACACAATAAGTTTAGATATGTTGTAAAAAGGTATGGCCGAATTTGTGCTATACCCAATCAATTTTAAGCTTTATACAAGTCAGAACAGTTAACAGAAGATTCAGATTTTCTTTTAGGATACAACAGAATGAGTGGTAAAAAACACTTTATGCATGTGTTCAGACTTTCCGAGTAATTTCAGAACAGAAGTTACCTTAACGGTACCCAATAGTTATTAAACAAATGTGCCATGAGTGTCCCGGACCCTCCAGTACAATTTTGACCAAGCAGGAAGAACGCCTTCTGTGCCCAGTTCACCTCGCTGTGCCCAGCACTGAGCACCGGACTGCTCACATGCTTTCCTCAGCTGACTGGAGCACATCCAACATTTAAAGAAAATAGTTTATTTTAATACCTAACCATTTACAGGGGATTACATTTAAGATTTTGAAATTTTGTGATGCTCTAGCCAAAATTTCAGCCTTTGTTTGGCATTCTTAAAAAGTCCTAATTTTAAACAAAGATGAAGAACAGACACCTTCCTAAAAAACCACTCAGTATTACAAACTGAGAGGTTTTGATGTAGCAAAAGCAAAGGGACCAATGAAAAAGCATGCTTTAGAATTCTTTTTTATTTCCAGTGAAACCAAAGTTTACGACTGTTGTGATCGTAGTCCTCACATTTGATGCAGACAGGAGAGCTCAGTCATAACCCTCAGTGGCAGTCCTCCAGACAAGACCAGTGAGGTGTGCCACACAGACGGCTACTGCTGCTGGAGACAGTTGTGTGGTACGCTCGACTTTTACAATTAATATCGACATCTTCAACTCAAAAAAAAAAAAGGTGTTCTGCTTCAACATTCAGCTTGTAAATGTTAGTACTTTCTGCAAACCTAATTTTAGTTTAGAAAGGTCAATATTTTCTTTCTAAACTATGGCATAGACTATATATAGCATTTAGATGTATTTATATATAATTATTTGCACATCAGGTTTAGAAGGAATTTGCAGATTTACTTTGATAGACTGATCTCATTCAAGTGTTAAGGTTTAAGGAGCTTCCGCAGTACTGTCATTGGCAGGTGGGGCATCGCGATCAGGCTCAGAGGAAGCAGCTGCAGAGGCTTCGATCACTGCAGGTGGGAAATGACGGCGGCACACAGGGCATGTTCCTGACTGGAGGGAGAAAAAGCAAGTTCACGGCCAATGGAAAGATCTTAACTGCCGCACAAGTATCTTAAGAAAGACAAAACAGTATCATTATCCTAAAAACAAAACAACTTAAAAACCAAATCAGCTTTAAACCCACACAATACAGACAGGCAGCATTTTGATGCTATTTCCGTTTCATTCCAATCAGACACTAATTTCTTTGAGGGTAAACGGAGTCTCATGGTCATGTTTGAGTCTCTCAGATCACTCATCTTTCATTTAGTGAGTACTAATTGAGAGCCTGTCACACGCCATGCTTGGCACTGGTGCTGCTGTAGAGATAGTACGCAAGGCGTCATCCACATGTCCTCAACTGAAGTGGTTATTCTTAATCTATGATGCATATATTAGAGAAAACACAGACCTCATTAATTCACGTCTATTATACCAAAACCATCGCCCTAGAACATTCCTCATATATACACTGAAGCCTCACTTTGGTATACACGATGTCAAAGCAGATAGATCTCAGACCTTCTTTGTAGGCCATGTAATTCCTTTTCAAAGAGATATGGAGATTTCGTTGCTTTCTAAATGATAAAACAAATCAACCATAGACCTGGCAGGGAGGATGGGACAGGGAAAGCAGTTATACTGGGAGTACAACATTTTAAGAACAAAAGATTCTAGAGATATGCCACCTGGGGATAGATTATTCTTTCACAAGTCTGATAGGAAACAGGCTGAAGGAATCGTGCTGTTACAGATGACAAAGATTTGTATCTTGGGAACCTTCTCCCTGGAGGAAAGGCCTCACACTGAGCTGTTTCCTGACAGGAAAGAGACTACAGATATCACTGCCAGGGGTCACAGCAAAGTCAGTGAGTGACAACTGATGACTGCACAACATGCACATTGTCCGTAACTCAAAAATTTAATTCCACAAACATTTACCAGGCACCTGCCATACAGACTGGGCCCTAATAGCAACATTTTAGTGTCAATAGAGGAGTGTGTTCTCCACCAAGCACATACTAGCTGGGTAATTTTGTAAAAATAGCAATCATTGGAAAATGAGGATAAAGATACCAGTACAGGGTGGGGCAAAAGTAGGTTTACATATAGCCCTGGCTGGTGTGGCTCAGTGGATTGAGCATGGGCTGTGAATCAAAGGGCCGCCGGTTTGATTCCCAGTCAGGGCAAATGGGCTGCGGGCCAGGTCCCCAGTGGGGGCCGTGTGAAAAGCAACCACACATTGATGTTTCTCTCCCTCTCTTTCTTTCCCTCTCTCCCTCTCCCTCTCTAAATAAATAAAATCTTTTTTTAAAAAGTGGTGAAAGTAGACACCCTTTTAAAAAAAAGTAGGGTTACAGTTGCTGACAAGGACAATAATATAATTCATAAATAATACAGGAATAAACTCTGTTTCACATACTCACAACTGTAAACCTATATTTGCCCCACCCTGTATGTCCCAGAGTTGCTGTGAGAAATAAATGGGAAAATACATGTGAATCATCCAGCAGTGCCTGACACACTGCAGGCACACAATACACTAGAGATCCTTACTAAGGTGTTGATGCTCTCGTAGAAGTTTAAAGAGAAAGCATATTAAGGATGGAAAAGGCAGAATTTAAGCAGGACCACCTAACCTTAAAGGCACAGGGGAAGGCCACACCATGCAAAGCACACATGAGCAAAGGTGCAGAAGTCAATCTGAAGAGATGGGCTGGGAGCTCAATCACAGGAGGCCTTAAAAGCCAAGGCGGAAACTTTAGAATTTATAAAAGACTGGTGGAGAGTTCTGCATTGGATTTTAGAAATTTTAAGTAGACTCAGAATTTTGGCAAAGATGATATAGTAGAAGAGGAGCAACAACAAAGAAAGAGATAGGAAAGGGGAGAGGAAGAAGAGGGGAGAAAGAAAAGGAAGCGACAGGGAGGGAGTGGTTGTAGGGAAGAGAGGGAGTTATATGCATGCGTAAATAAGCCAGGAGAGTGAACTGGGAATTTCCACTGAACTGCATGTAAATATCCTTTATGCAAAAATGGAGTTAACAAAGATTTAGGTAAAAGTCTTTTTTTTAAAATATGTAATTCAAATATACTTAAAAATTTGGGATAAATATGTAAGGGCAGTATATGAAAATCTGAATAGATAGTTGGTGGTTATTAAACATCTTTCCTACATATTTTCAGAGACCCTGACACATCAGCAGAATATCAATATAGTGTTACAGTACTCTGAATAGTGCCAAAAACTTCTTTTCTTGAGATAATTTTGAATACACCAAATTTCTGGGATATGGTTAAGTCTGTTACATAGTACTGTCTATATTGTTTCTTAGACAATGTTAGCAAAATAGTTTGATATTATCATTAATTAGCAGTTACTAAAAGGTAAACAACTTTTAATTAAATTGAATTAAACTGAACTCCAAAGTACTATATGCATGTAACTAAATTAAACAGGCTTCAAAGACCCTACTACCATCATTAACGTGTAGGAGAAATTACTACAATATTAACTTAAAAGAAGTGAATCTGCAACTCACCTTCTGTAGCCAAATCGAAACACAGGGTTTGTGGAAGAAATGGTGGCAGGGCAACTCTGTCGCTATGTCGTCTTTAATGTACTCGCTGCAACAGATTGGGCAGCACTGCTCCTGACCAATGGCTGCAAACGAGTAATTTGATACGTTAACCCAATGAACTCAATTTTAATGTAATTGCAAATGAACATATGAAGTCACAGATGATATCTGTGAAAGACAGATGAACCAGACTTTGATCAATAAATTGGCAAACACCTTTCTACTATATGACAACTTGAAATTTAATAAACATTGCATTTGTAGCAATGTTTACTATGGATAGCAAAAGTTGATTAAGGATCACCTGTCCCAGCTCATCATGCAATAAATTAAAAATATTCTTCCAGTAGGCAAAAGCTTGTTAGACTCTAGCTTCATAGAAACTCTAATGAAAGTTTCAAGCAGTATTTTCCCTTCCTGGTGCATCGATCACAGACTTAAACATGCAATGCGCCCTCAACGGCAGCAGACGGCTTTGCCCTTACCAGTGTGGTCTTCAAGAACGAGTGTCTCTGGAAGACCATCAATGCTCTCCTTACTTGCTGGCGGATTGGCCACCTCGACATCGACTGCAAGAGACTCTAAATGGGCCAAGGCAGTCTGAGAAATAAAAGTCACCATTCTTTGTTAGAAAGCACTTTAAAATAGTAATGTAAAACATTTCTTTAAGGTATCTTCCAAAATCCTATCAATCATTAGTCTCTTCCTATTAGCTTCTTTTGCATCAGTTCCCTGCCTCTTGTGCCTTCTTTCAAAAGAAATCATCATTACCACCATCAAACCAAAACATGAAAAACATACCAAAAAAACAGCTCTACTTTTCGATAAGTGTAACAAAAACCTACTGTCTCATTAACCATCTACTTGCCCATCCTATTTACATTTCCAGAGGAATGGTTACCTCGTGCACCTTATCAGTTCCTATATGCAGTCAATACTATAAAGAATGTAAACATTTTGGATAGGTTTAATTCATGAAACATAAAATGTGGCCAGGGTTACATTTTGATAAAATGTGGCCATGGCTATAGATGTTCAAGGTATGGAACCATATAATGCATTCCTGAATAGCAATATCTACTACTATCACCCATGTTACTAGCTCACTAGTATTACTAGGTTATCTGGGTTGTGAACTTTATTTAGGGGTTCAAAATCTGTATGAAGTTACTACTTTGAAAGGAAGGAAAGAACATTCCATCATATGATCATCTAGTACAAATCACCCTCATCCTTCTGTGGAAATGATTAACACTCTGGATACAATTAGGTTAGAACTTCAAGTAGGACTCATATACACGAGTCCTGAAGGGTGAAAACCACCCAAGTATTCATTGACAGATGAACAGAAAAACAGATGTGGGTGGTGAAGGTTAAGTGTATGGTTAAATTCAGAATACTCTGGACTTCCGGCCAAGATGGAGGCATAGGTAGACGCACTGTGCCTCCTCGCACAACCAAGATAGGGACAACAAAGATATAGAAACAAAATAACAACCAGAACTGACAGAAAATTGAAGTTTATGGAAGTCGGACAACCAAGGATTTAAAAATAGACACTTTCATCCAGACCGGTAGGAGGGGCGGAGTTCGGCCGGG
>CM052540.1:125026564-125142192 GCA_028533065.1 Trachops cirrhosus | reverse complement strand
CGGGGTGATGTGGGTGGGAGAGGGTATTCAGGGTGGAGGGGAATGAAGGGGGATAATAGGACAACTGTAATAGCATAACCAATAAAATATATTTAAAAAATAAAAAAAAAAAAAATAAATTCAGAATACTCTGATACTGTAATATGATGGTGTGACTTCACTCAAATATAAAGGCTAAAGGGCAAGAGTATTAAAGTAACTATAGCTACAATAATTTGTTAAAGAATATACAACGTAAAAGGTAAATTGTGACATCGAAAACATTAAAGGGGAAGTAAAAAAGGGCACAGCTCTAGTACGTTACAGAAGTTGTTATCAGTATAGCACAGACTGTTAGGGTGTTTTCGTGTGAGTCTCATGGTGACTACAAAGCAAAAATCTGCATCAGATTCACAAAAGAGTAAGAGGAGGAAATAAAAAAATACCACTATGGAAAATCATCAAGTCATAAAAGAAAGTAACAAGAGAGGGAGAAAGAAACAAGGAAACTACAGCCAGACAACAATGAATGTCATAACCTTATTAAGTCCTTATATATCAAAAATTACTCCAAATGTAAATGGACTAATTATCCAATCAAAAGGCATAGAGTGGCTGGATGAATAAAGAGAGAAGACCCAACTATCATACTGAAGAGAATCACTTCAACTTTAGGGCCACATATAGGATCAGAATGGAGGGATGAACACAGATATTTTATGCAAGTGGAAACCAAAGAGGGCAGGAATAACTATACTAACATCAGACAAAATAAACATTAAGTAAGAAATTGTAACAGGAGACAAAGAACGTTATAATGATAAAGGGTTAACTCATCAAGAGGCTATAACAATCACTGATAAAAATGCACTCAACATCAGAGCACCTAAATATATTAAGCAAATAAAAAATAGATCTGGCTCCACCTGATGTGGCTCAGTGGACTAAGTGCCAGCTGGTAAACCAAAGGGTCGCCAGTTCGATCCCCAGTCAGGGTCATGCCTGGGTTACGGGCTGGTCTGCAGTGGGGGATGTGTGAAAAGCAACCACACATTGATGTTTTGCTCCCCCTTTTTCTCCTCTCTCTAAAAATAAATAAATAAATAAACAAACACACAAATAAACAAACACAAATATGAGGTAAGATTAGAGCACAATACAGTAACAGTAAAGGATTTGAATACTTCACTTTCTACAGTGGTTAGATCATCCAGGCAGAAAACCATAAAGGAAACCCTGGATCTGAACTAGACTTTAGATAAAATAAATCTAACAGACATATAAGAACACTGCATAAAACAGCAGCCGAATACATATTCTTCTCAAGTGCACATGGAACATTCACCAGGAGAGATCATATAATAGGTTATAAAACAAGTCTTGGCAAATCTAAGAAGACTAAAATCATACCAACTACCTTTTCTGATAAAAATGGTAAGAAACCAAAAAATCATTTACAGGAAGAATCTGCAAAACTCACAAATATGTGGAAATTAAATAACACATTCCTGAACAACCATTGAGTCACAACATGCCAAAACTTACTAAATGAAAGGTGGTTCTGAGATTGTAACAATAAACACACCTACATTAACAAGAGAGAAATCTCAAATAAACAACTTTACACCTCAAGGACTAAAAAAAGAACAAACTAAACCAAAAAGTTGCAGACAAAAGGAAATAATAAAAGTCAGAGCAGAAATAAGTGAAGTAGACACCAGAGTAACAACAGAAAGTGACAAAACTAAGAGCTGGTTTTTTTGAAGGGTAAACAAAATTGACAAACCTTTCACTAGACAAAGAAAAAAAGAGAAGATTTAAATAATGAAATGAAATGGAAAAGGAGACATTACACCTGATGCTTCAGAAATACAAAGGATCAAGCAGAGTTAAGAACCATTATGTGCAAACTTAATAACCTAGAAGTGGGTAAATTCCTAGAAATGTACAACTTATCAAGAATGAATAATGAAGAAAATAGAAAATCTGAACAAGAAAATTGAATCAATAATCAAAGCTCTTCCAACAAAGAAAAATCCAGGACCAGAAGATATCCCTGGGAATTTCTATCAATCATGGAGGAATTAATGCCAATCCTTCTGAAGCTCTTTTAAAAAAAAGGAAGAGGAGGAAACACCCCCAAACTTATTTCATGAAGCCAGCGTTACCCTGACACTAATGTCAGATTAGGACACTACAAGAAAATAAAACTACAGTCCAATAACCATGACAAACATAAATGCAAAATTCTCGACAAAATACTAGCAAACAAATCAATAGAACAGTTAAAGCATCATATACCACAATCAACTGGGATTTATCTCTGGGATGCAAGGACAGTTACAAAATTAAAGCTAAAAATCTTATGATCATCTCAACAAATGTAGGAAAACCAACTGACAAAACACAGCATTCTTTCATGATAAAAACTTTCAACAGACTGGGTATAAAAGCAGAACAGCTCAACACAATAAAGGCATAAACAGACAACAAACCCACAGCTAACATTATAATCCACAGTGAAAGACAGAAAGCTTTTCCTCTAACATCAAGAACAAGACAAGGGTGCCTGCTCTCACCACTCCAATTCAGTGTAGTACTGGGAAGTCCCAGCCAGAGCAATCAGGCAAGAAAAAGAAATAAAAAAGGCATCCAACTTGGAAAGAAGTTAGTAAAATAGTTTGCAGATACAATTTTATTTATAGAAAATCCTAAAGACTCCACAAAAACAGAATTAATCAATAAATTCAGTGAAGTTGCAGAATACAAAAGCAACGTAAAGAAATCAGTTGTACTTCTATATATTACAATGAAATTTTTGAAAAATAAAGGAAATAATCCCATTTACAATAGTATTGAAGACAATACTTAGGAATACACTTAACCAAAGAGGTGAAAAACCTGTCCATTGGAAAGTACGTGACCATGATGAAAGAAACTGAAGACACAAATAATGGAAAGGTATCAGATTTTCATGGATTGGAAAAATTAATACTGTTAAAATGTCCATACTACCCAAAGTAACTGAGAGATTTAATATGATTCCAATAGCATTTTTCCAAAAAAAAAGGAAAAAACAACACTAAAACTTGTATGCAATCACAAAAACCCCTGAATAGCAAAAGTAAAGAATATGAAAGCTGGAGGCATCACAATTCTTGATTTCAAAATATGCTATACAATTATAGTAATCAAAACAGTATGGTACTGGCATAAAAATGGACATAGAGCTCAATGGAACAGAATCAAGAACCCAGGAGTAAACCCTGGCATATAGAGACAACTAATATTTGACAAGGGGGCCAGAAATACTCAATGGGGGAAGAATAATTCCTTCAATAAACAGTGCTTGGAAAACCAAATAGTCACATGCAGAAGGATTATCATGTGAGTAAAACTGGACCCTTACATTATGCCACTCAGAAATACTGACTCAAAATGGATCAAATACATAAACATAGACCTGAAACCATAAAACTGCTGGAAAAAAACACTGGGGGAAAGTTCCTTGACTTCTGTCTTGGCAATGATTTTCTGGCCATGACAACAAAAGCAAAAATAAATAAGTGACTACATCAAATCAAAAAGCTATGCACAGCAAAGGAAACAATCAACAAAATGAAAAGCCCAGTTACAAAATGGGCAAGAAGATTTGCAAATCATATTATCTGATAAGGGGTTAACATCCAAACATGTAAGAAAGTCATAAAACTCAACAACAACAAAACATCTGATTAAAAAACAGGCAGAGGAACTGAACATTTTGCCAAGACAAACTGGTAACTAACAAGTACATGAAAAGGGGCTCAACATCACTAATCAGCAGAGAAATGCAAAGAAAAACCACAATGATATATCACCTCAAACTTGTCGGAGTGGCTATCACCAAAAAGACAATGTGTTGATAAAGTTGTGGAGATACAGAAACCCTTGTGCACTGCTGCTAAGAATGTAAAATGGTACGACCACCTTTGAAAACAGTATGTAAGTTCAGTGAAATGTAGAAAATAAAACTATCATTTGATTCCACTTCTGAATATGTATCTAAAGGAAATAAAATAAGGATCTGGAAGAGATATCTGAACTTGCACATTCACTGGTGCATTATTCACAATAGCCAAGATATGGAAATAACCCAAGTGTCCATCAATGATAATGGATTACATGATGTGGTATATATACACAATGAAATACTATTCAGTCATGAGAATGAAGGAAATCCTGCCATTATGACAAAATGGATACACCTTGAGGGCATTTTGCTAAGCAAAGTCAGAGAAATAAAAACAGTGCATGATATACATTATATGTGGAGTCTAAAAGAGCTGACCTCATAGAAAGAGAGAGAAGAATGGTGGTTATGGGAGCTGGAGAGTGGGACAATGGGGAGATATTGATTGAAGGGTACAAACTTCCAGTTACAAGATGGATAGGTTAAGGTATCTACTGCATAGTGATCATGGTTAACAGTAGAGGGTTACATACTTGAAAATTGCTAAAAGGTAAACCTTACATGTTCTCACCAAAAGAAATGGTAGCTATGTGAGGTGGTGAAGCTGTGAACCAATCCTACTGTGATGATGACTTTGTAAGTTCATCAAATCAACACATGCATACCTTAAACTTACATATGTCAATTTTATCTCAATAAAGTTGAAAAAATGTGGTATAAATATATACAATGGAATATAATTCAGTTTTGAAAATGAAGAAAATTCTGACATATGCTACAACATGAATGAACCTCGAAGGCATCATGAAATACGTCAGTCACAGAAGGATAGATACGGTAGGATTACACATAACTGAGGTACCTCAAGTAGCAAAATTCAGAGACAGAAAGTGGAATGATGGTTGCCATGGACCAGGGAGAGGAAGAAATGGGGAATTATCATTTATAATATACTTAGTGCCACTTAACTACATACTTAAAAACGGCTATAATGGTAGACTTTATGTTACGTGTATATTACCACAACGAAAATCAACAAACTGGGTCTTCAGATAGGAAGATGATTCTGCCTGACAGTTAACATTGTGTTCTCATAGGTGGCAAACATAATCTTTTGTATACTCAGGATCTAGCCTAGATATTTTAGCAATGACTCATGTCTTTCCAAAACAAATTTGAGATGACTTACAATAGAGGATAGGGCCAAGGCCAAAAGAAACTCAGACTGAAAAAAGAAAGCAAAAAAAGGTTCATCAATGAGAGTTAATAAATATAGTTAATAATACTAAACACCAAATTTGACCCTGGATTTGCAGAAAGATATTGCAGTAAGAAAATTAGTGTGCTTGTAACTGAATTATGTTGCCTCTTAGCTACAAACGTACCTTCCATTTCTGCTCTCTGAAAACAGACTGGGTCTTTTAAATATTTTTCCTTTGTCACTTAGCATGATCTTAGGCTTTGTTTAGTAGAGGATGCTGAACAATAGGGGAAAAAAGGGTTTGCATCTTGGTTCTAGTGGGCTTGCTGGGCAGGCCCCTGCAGTGCTGAGGCCTTCCTACTGTGGGCCTTACAGCACAGGTGGCTTTTCCAGCCCCAGGCTCATCCAGTGCGAGGAGCCCCTCCAGTTTCACATGCAGTTTCTTCAGGGTCTGACAGCTGCAGCTTCCCCTGGCAACCACCTTGGGTGGTTTTGCAGCACAATGCTTCCAGTTAGACACCTGCCTATGAACAGTTTCTCCAGCGCTCCAGAATAGCAGCACACACACTTCTTTAAGAGCAATGGCTGTGTCCTCCCCAATATAGTCTGGAGCTCAGCTCAAGGGGGTGGGACGATGGGGTGCTCTATCTCAGTCCTAAGAGAATTCTTTAATCTGCTGTTTCTATATTCTTTAGAGTTTACCTATTTATAATCCCTCCTCTCATTTCCTGTTATAGTTGATCATTTTTATATCAAGCCTACTCTATTCAAACTACTGTTTTCTCTCTAATGATTGAGCACAGATTTATACAGGATTGGTTATCAGCATGGTCCCATGAAGGAAGAATGGGTTATGGGGATTGATCTGGTTAGGCCTTTGGGCTTGAGCTCAGGGCTTAGCTCCTTGCCAATAGGAAAAGGATACTATCAATCCATGGCCTGCGGTGGAATCACAATTAATCAAACTATCACTGAGCTTGACGGCAATGAATGCCAACTACAGCGTGTGTCTTCGCAGTCTAGGTGGCTGGCTGCTATACTTGACCTTACTGGAGTACTGATGGCTATAAAAACTGCTCTGTGAGAAGGAATCCTTGGAGTACCCTTGAACACTTGCAAAGAAAAAAATGACAAACTCAGGCCCATTAACTCTAAGAGTGAAGCACAGTATGTTAACCAGAGTATGTTCATGATAGCCCTAATAAAACCCCTCGTTTCTGAAAAGCAGACATAAAATTTAATTGGTAAATTGCTGAATTAAAATAAGAACTTAATTCTCAGTCTTGTAAAGTTTTTCAAAAGTTTTATCACTGATAAGTTAAAGAACAGAATTCTGGAATTTAGTAAGAATTGGGACAATTAGTTGTACTCATATGAAACTGACTACAGTTGACACTTGAACAATATAGGAGCTGACCCCTGGGGGGCAGTAAAAAAATCCAAGTATAACTTTTGACGCCCCCCTCCCAAAAGTTAACTACTAATAGTCTACTGTGGACTGGAAGCCTTACTGGCAACACAGAGTTGATTAACAGATATTCTGTACGTTATTGTGTTGACCAAAAAATGTTTAGTTTTTTCCATAAAATAAGACACATTTTTCATTTTCACCAATGGACATTTTGAGTATGTAGGCTATCTCCTGCATGGTATAACATTGATTATTCCTAATTTGATGGCTACCAACTTCAAAATGGTCTACCCAACCATGCAGCATCATCCCATAAGAAATCTCTGGCACAAAACTTTGCAAACCACTCTCCACATGTTCAATAGGTCACAGCACCTTCTCCATACCCTGCACAAATCTTTTTTTGCACTTCAGTTATGTTTTTACCTTTCTTGAAATAATAAAGCATAACATGCTGAAAGTATTGCGTATTTTCTTCCATGGCCCATATTAAAATGGCTACATAAAAACTCACCAATTTTGATGTTTCTTTTTTAAATGCATGGTGATATGACAGCTGTCACAACGGAATCGAAAATTGTTTCAAATGAAGTTAAAGACAACTAAGTGCTATTAGAGTCATTTTATGAGGAAAAACCAAATGAACATTTTGGTCAACCCAATATATGCATTATACTCATATGCTGTACTCTTACAATAAAGCTAGAAAAAAAAATGTTATTTAAAAATTCATGAGGAGAATTCATTTACAGTACTGTACTGTATTTATCTATACTACAGTTTATTTCATCTGTTTAGGATGAAAAAAGATCTCCATATAAGTTCACACCCATGTTGTTCAAGGGTCAATTGCACTTTGAATCCTCAAGACCCGGAGCCTCCTTTCACCAATAGACGGAGCCTACTCTGCACGAACTGGTCTTCTCTACCTGAAAATTCTGTGGTGATTTCACTTTGAGGGTATTAGTGCTCTATGCCCCACTGTAAAGTTACCAGAAAACTACAGCAGCCCAAAAGGGCAGGATAACTGAGGACACGGACTTTTCAGGAACATAGGTTTGGGTCACTTCAGCAAGTAAAGAACCCTAACCAGCTAAGATTTTTGCTGAAGCCAGGGGAAATGTTGAATGGGTTATGACAGAAGGAAACCTTAGCTACCGATTAGAGCCTGGGACCAAATACAGAAACAAGTAGTAGCTTTGCATATTTTCTATTTGCTTGTTATATGTATTTATTTGTATCTGCCATTTTCTTTAACTCTCTCTTGACCGTTTTTATTTCATATAGCAGGTAACTATATAATTTACTCTTCATAAAAAGGATATTTAGTATGACTAACTGAATTTGTGGAATAATTAATACTGTCAGTGATAGATAAAATGATTCTTGGGACTGTTCATCTGTTCATTCTGGAGAAAGGGTAAAAACTTCATTTGTAAGAATAGCTCTATTTTGTGAGGTAGAAACAGTTGCATTGTTACTGGATGGGAGTTGAAATGTGTGTAGAAAGGCGTATATGGAATCCAAGTAGTGAAAGGGATGACTGTTCCAGCTGTCCATTATGGTCCTGTGATCTACATTCACTACTTTTGTCAGCTCTGTGAAAATGCATTTGGGCCATTTAAATATTTTCCCTTCTGACATCTGTCATGCTGTTAAGCTTGTACGTAGAGGACACTAAAGAGACACTGTAAGAGGAAAAGGGCTTTGTTTCTGATCCCAGAGTGCCTGCCTGGCAGGCTTCTGTGGCTTTTTCTAGCACCAGACTCTTGCAATGTGCACAGCTGCTCCACTGTCTAGCTCGAGGGATGCACACAGTGGCAGGCAGATTCCTCCAGCATCCCCCTTGGCCAGCTCTGCAGCAGAGTGCTTCCAGTTAGACATCTCCCTATGAATAACTTTCCCTGGCACCCTATAGGGCTGATTTTCAAGCAAGTTCTGCCAGCACAGTACCACAGTGACTTCTCTGCCACTCACTAAGCCACAGCTGTGCTATCTCCACCAAGGTCTGGATCCCAGCCCTGGAGTGGAGTGGTGACCCTTCCTTAGGTGATCTTCGCTCTACAGGTGCTGGCTGTTCCTTATATATGAGTTTTCTGTATTCTTTAGAATTATCTTTATTCCTTACTAAGCAATCCCTTATTACTCTAATTCCCTGTAATAGTTCATGATTCTTTGTAGTAAACTTTCCCATCAAGAGATAGAGAATGGAAAGAGCTTGTTATTTGCTCCCTCTCTCTCAGAAAACTATACGCATGAATATCCTCCAATTCTTTATGTACTTCTCCACTCCAGACAGACTCTGTAAGAACTGCTTTGCGCTACAAATAAAAAGAACGGGTACTAATTATACCAAGTTTCATTTGGGGAGGTGATTCCAGGCTAACTATGCTTTGATACATAGTAGTCTCAATGGGTTCATTATTCCCTTCTAGTGATTATCTACACATTTGCAGTGCTAATAAATACCTGGAATTTCATATATGTAAAAATTATTAATGCCTTGGTACCGATGTATATTTAAGGTGATCTGGTATCACGTCTAATCAACAAGAGCAAAAGAAACCATATTATAGCCACTGCTATGAAAATCTGTTAAGATCTAAAAATTTATCTACATCTTACAAAAATACTTTCAAAAGTTAGTCCAAGTGTTAGAAGATAACTAAATAGCTTAAATAACCTAATGGACTATATCTAGGTTTAAAGTAACACACTCCCCTTTGTCAGCACAAAATTTAATTTCTAAAGAATATAACAGATTTAGTTTTTAAAGAGTAAAGACTTATAACAAGTGATTTAATATTGATTTTGAATGACCACTAAATGCAGATATGATAGATGACTACCATTTGGTTGGCTACTGATTTGAATGTATCTTTGAACACAGCCATTTACTAAGAACTTACCCAGTGCATCAGGTAGTTTGCTAAGGTTTAAACATAGTCTCACAATAATCCATGAAGTAATTTTTTATTCCCATTTTGTAGGCAAGGACCAGACGCTTAAAGAGGTTAAGTGAACTGTCCAAGGTCATGGAGCCTAAATGAATCTATTACCTTCCTAAGGCCTACACCTCAGTGTATATGAGGTGCTCTGTTAAGTATGTAAAGACTTTCCAAGGAGTCTAAGGGCAAGCAGAGTCTTAAGAGACACAATTTCAATTAACTTCCTTACATAATCCTCAGAGATTATGTAATCCTCAATCCTAAAGAATTGGAGGATCTGCCTAAGAAGCATCTTCAGATGAAGTATCAGGCTGGTTCTCTTGTTCTCACATTCCTTTTTATACTAACCTTTCCCCTACTTTATAGATAATAGCGTACTTCTTACCCATTCAAATGAGCAATCTGAAATAACTGGGTCAAACATATCTCTAATGACTGAGCAACAAATCTTTGTAGATGGCTTCCAATCCTCTTTCAAAAAGAAAAAATGCAGGAGGATCTCAACAACTTGTCAAGTTGATATAATTCTGGCAAATATCTCAGAAGACTTGATTGACAAGGCTATGATCAACTGTGTCCATCCCTTATCAGTTCAGTTCTGTGAGCAAGGCTTCTCAGGCTTACATTCATAAAGATGAAAAAACAGAAATAAAACTGATGCTGAACTATGTCTCATTCTTGGAATAAATAAATTCACTCATAAAGTGATTAGGAAGAAAAAAGCCCCCATCTCATTAAGAGATGTATTTTACCAGTAAAGTTTTACTTTATGTTTAAACAATTCTTTATAAAAATTAATATATGCAATATACAGGTGATATATTATAGAATTTTATGCTTAAAACCTATATAATCTTATTAACTAACGTTATCCCCCCAAAATTAATTAAAAAGTATTTTTAGATGGAAAAAATTGTCTGTTTTTGTTAATGCTAACAATTTTAACACAATTTATGTTTTACATTTAAACTCGTGAACATATATTTTTATTACAGAGATATGATAGGGTGAACAATATTATTAGAATTTATACTAAAAATTTTAGGTGCCAATGTAAACGTGCAAAGGCCTACTTTTCCCCCAAAATTTGTTTGGGAGCCAGTAAAAAGCTTCAATATTGTTTCAAACAGTTAAAAATCCTAACTATTTTGCACTATTCTCATTCAAATTTGAGACACAGCTGAGAGGCAAATGTTTATTGCCACTATTTTCAAAATACTTACTACCTGAAAATAAAGATCAATCTAGTATTAGAAAAATAACAGAAATGAAAACTACTACTATCAAAGAGAGGTAGGGATGCTTGATGGGAAAAAAACCCCTCAAATGTAGTTTGTCTTGTTTTTCTTTAATTTAAAGAATGTTAGTGTTAAATCTAAAGGGAAAGAAATCATAAATTATAATTATTTCAGCTTCATTTTTTCAAAATAATTAAATAAATGCATACCAGACACAGAAAAATAAAGATCTGTAGAGTGATAGGAAGACAGAACTATATAAATTCTCTAGGGGTGAAACATGTGTTACATTCAAATTTCAGTAGGTTGTTAAGCTGTGGGCAAGGAAACACAACACTATTAATGAGAAGCAGGATGGATGGTAAAAATAACTAAAAGTGCCACTGGGTTCCCTAAGAGAAGAAGCCAATAATGTGGGGACCTTAAATTCCCTGTACATACCATGTTCTTTCTTGCCTCTTGTCTTTGCCTGTTCTAACACCTTTACTTAGCATGACCTCCCATGACCAGTCTCCTTGGTTCTTCTTTCAAGATGACAATCAAAATGTCAAATTTCCCATTAGTAACAAATAACAAAATTTTACTTTAATTCTCAAAGCTTCTTTTTAAATATATCTCCATATTGCAGGAGGTCATAAATTACTAGCATAAGAATGGAAGAGACTGTTCAAGCACTGTGAAACCAGGCCCTAAATTAGATGTATTCCATTGTAGTCACTTAGAATTTATTTAGCTCAAGGAAGTTAGTGATCCTTAATCTTTATATTTTATATCTGATGCAAGTTATGCTGTGCCATTATTTCATATGTGTCAGAATTTGGCAAAGTAAATAATCTGGGAAAAGTCCTAAGTGTATCCTGTCTCATGATGTTCTTTTGACTTTTCTTCTAGTGGGGTCACTTGGAGAACAAACACTATCAAGTATAACCAAGAGTGATGATCTCCATGGAAGTTACACATAAATTTAAAAAAGTGATGCCAAAGCACCGTGAACTTAAGTGTGTGCGCATGCACGCCTGTCTCTGTCTACCTACCTATTATCTAACTTATGAATCTACACTGGACTTCATAATCTCAGGAAATTTCAGGATAAAATGCTATTATAATGTCCCTAAAAGTTCCCTCACTTATTTTTGTTCTCTCACTTTTGACTCAGTCACATTATTACTGTTTCTCTTACTTTAGAAACCACTTTTGAAATAGTAATTTAAAGAAAGACTTCTATAATGAAACCCACTAGTGAAGTGGAAGTTTCCCAAAGAGAAAGTGCTCAGGCTTTTGACCTTAGGCAAAGACAATTAAGAATGAATTTTTGTGTTTTAGTCAAATAGAGAAAAAAAGGCAAGGCAAACTTAGGAACCAAATGTGCTACATTTATTAAAGTGTGTGTGTAGGTGGGGATGAGGGGGAATAAATTTTCTAAATGCATGAAGCGGCAAGATAGCACTTAGATAGCACATAAGAACAACAACAAAAAAAGGAAAGTGATTAGTGTTGTAATATATTCCTAGTGATCTTTTAATTTCATTTCACAAATATACCTGTGCATGTATGTATAAAATATTGGGATTCAGAGACCCATATAATTCAACAGAGGAAAAGTGTATATATGCTAAATGCAAGCAAAACATGTTTCCTTCTGTAGTGAAAACTGGGAATCAGCTTTAGGAAAACTGGCAGGATGTCAAGTGTAATTTACATACACATACTGATGGCAATCAGCATTAACTAGTTGCTATTAAATTGATGAGAAAATTATTCCCCTTTTCTTAAGAGCAGTTAAAAAAAACCTTTAATTTTTATCATTTTGCACCCCATCAATTTATACATGGTCACGAGAGTCTCTAAAATACCTCCATAGCCTGAGCTAAGCGTTCTTCTAGTGCCATGTAGGTGAGGAACTGAGGATCCACATAAGAAATAGCTTCAGCAACTCCTAGTCCATCTGCAAAGCCATCAAACAGGCTGAAAAAAAAAACACCACAAAACATATGACCATGATTTGGGAAATCTTTATAGTGAAGACAAATATATTAACATACTGATAAGCTAATATACTACATGCTAAAAACCTTAAAATATTTTAATATAAATTTTGTGAAGGGCAGAAAAAACCCAATGAAGTTAAATGCTACGCATAAGGAGTTAAGATAACACTACCTCTCCGAATGGCAGCACCACGCTCACTGCACAGAATTCATAGGAAAATTTCATTTGTATGTTTCCAGTTCTAACTTTGGGGACTACTTACGGCTAGAATAAAGGTAGTACTTTTTCCCTCCTCATTATTTCCCATATATTTCTCCTTCTATTTTAGTTTCGATTCTGAATTTAGGTGAGAACATGATAAAGAGAATTATTGCATTTTAATTCCATCATTAGTTAAAGCCTTTTTTCTTGTCTTACTGTATACTGCTAACATTGGGCTTAAAATATTTGAGTTTATCAAGTCTTTCTCATTAATCTCTCTTCTTCTATGAACTCAGCTCCTCCATTATTATTCAGCTTGAAAAATATTTAGCTCTAAACTGCTCTATCTTTTTTTACTTAAAGATTGTAAGTCTCTTGAAGAGAAGTATGTCTTCATCTGGTGCTAATTGCCTTCTTCACACCTAGACATATACAGATTCTTCTTTTTTCTCTAGTCTTAGAAATAGTAAGTACTTCAAAATTTGGAAATCATAAGCATGTCCTCAGTCCTATTCTTTTTTAATTTGCTTCACTGGAAGTTACATTCAAGTCCATTTCTTCACTTATCCTTGCTGCAGGTAATTTCTAAATTTCTATCTAATTCCTAACGCCCTCTTGAGCTCTTGACCTACATTTTTTAGTTTTCTGTGGGGCACATTACCTTAATGAATTCCTATCACCTCAAATCCAAGGTCTCCAAAACTGAGCTTATTTCAACTACCTAAAGTCAAACTACTGTTAACTTCTGTGTTCCTATCAGACATCATAATCAGAACATGCAGTCACACAAGTTAGCTCAAAATATTTTTGATGTCAGCCTTTGCACTGTCATTAAAATTATAAATCTGTTGCCCAGAGATACAGATGTATTCTTATGAAGAATATGTTATAGCTGAGTAGTATCTAGAAATCAGCAGGTATCACCTGGTACAAAGGGACAGACATCCTCATAAATCACAGAATTTAGAATGAGAATTAAAACTAAGAATCAGTGAGTCCAACCTCCCTTGCAATACCAGACCTCCTGCACCTAGCAGTGAGATGTAGTGCAAGGAGGAAGAAGAGCCCTGAAGTCAGTCAGGCAGGAATTTAACTTTAGTTAACTGAGTCATAGTTAAACAATGTGAAAATTTTAACTTTTACTGTTTACACATCTACAAAACAAACTAAATGCACTCAAGTGCTTAGTGGAGCTGGCACCACAGTAGACAGTCAAGAAATAGTACAACTATTCCCTACATATGGAAAACACATTGCTTTTTGAGGTGGTATGTGCCAATGTGGGAAAGCCCTATTAGAAGTTTGAAAATTATTGTGGAGTGCTTAGTTCTGCTTGCTGAAGCAACACAAACTATGACCAGTTTCCTTCTGCAGAAAACTCCTTCAAAAGTCAACTATCTCCCAATAATTAATTTCTTTGCCAGGCTAAACAAATCCAGACACTCAAAGCATGATATTTGGTTGTAATTTGGTCCCTTCAGAATGATCAGCTAAAATAAAAAATTCTAGTATCATTCATTTGGCAATCACCATGGTAGTAATTGCTTCAGACAAGAATTATTAATGATACTAAAACGAATGGATAGAAACTTGATAGTCTGAGAAGAAACAGATTATATAGTCTCAAAGTTTCTTCCCATCAACACCTATTAATTATAAATGAAAAAATGGCATCTGTACAGTGAAACAATCTGAAAGAAAGCCCCTTAATACCTTAACCAGTAATGGCACAATTTGGCATCACATACCTTCTGAAATGAACTGAGAAGACAAAAGATCACTTCTATGGTGTTCCTGCTAAAAATTTGTAACTCGAATCTAATCATGACATCAGACAAATTCAATTTAAGAAACATTCTACAAATAAAGTGGCCCATACTTTTCAAAAATATCAAGTTTACAAAAGACAAAGAAAGACTGAGGAAATGTTAAAGACTAAAAGAGACTAAAGAAACAAGGTAAACAAATGCAATGAGTGATCCTGGATTCAACAGAAAGAAATTTCTCTAATAGCATAGGTTGGGTAACTACAGAAGTTTTGAACAAGGTCTACAGATTAGATCGGCAATTTTCAACTGGTGTTCCACAAGAATTTTTAAAACATGCAATACCTGACAATTTAGTCAGGGTATGGACCTCTTTTCCCTTACATTCTCAAAAAAAAAAAAAAAAAAGATAACAGCCAATACAACAATAGTTGTTCAGTGTGAATGAATCAAAATTGTACCTATTTTTGTCAGATCAGCAAAAAAAAATTTTTTTAGTGTGCTGCAGAACTGTAGCCGTTTGTGTGTGCCATGAGATGAAAAGTGATGAAAATTGCTAGATTAGATAACCGTACTTTATCAGTGTTAACTTCCTGAATTTGACAATTTTACAGTGTTAGATAAGGAAATCTCAATTTTGGAAAATCCATTCTAGAGTATTTATGGGTAAAGAGGCATCATGTTTGCAACTTACTCGCTATGGGGTCAAAAATGCCATAAATACAGAGAATATATAGAGAAATAAAGAAAAAAAGAGAATGAAAACACAAATGTGGCAAATGTTAACATTTAGGGAATCTTAGTTAAGGATATATGAAGATCTTTGCATGATTTTTGTAACTTCTATAAGTGAAATAATTTCAAAGAGTTTAAAAAATTTTTACTATTAAACCATGATTATATTAATATAAAATTAATTTCTCAGAACTTTCTTAGGTTAACAATTAAAATCCCAATTTCTTGCAGAAAGACAGAGAGGATGTTAAACAGTTATCAAAGAATAAATAAATGGTACAGTTGGGATTTGTATAAATCCAAAGCCCACATTTTCTCCATATCAACTCTTACCACACCAATCTATAAGATACCCTCTGGGTGTTATTCTGCAAGACTTCTGTGACTTCACCAAAACTAATGAACAAACTTCTGATAGAAGACTTTTTCCATTTTCCTTTAAACTAAAATTAAAAAAAAACAAACACAAAAACACAAAACAAAAAGCTTATATTTTTTTTCTAAGTAGTGGTAAAACTAAAAAAAAAGTGTCCAAGTTTGGCTTTAGAGACAAGAACTGCTGCTCTTTGCCATAGCCTTTCCTTTTAGTTATAAAAATGACATGCTATTTTCACCTTATGAACCTTCAGCTACCACCACAGGATATATCACAATATAAACATGTAATGAAATGTTGCTATATCTAGATAAAATTCAAAAAGTTCCATCTTAAAAATCAATGCTGAAATGCTTCTATATTAAAAAAACAAAAACAAAAAACAACCACTGCGCAACTCCTGCTAATTGGAACAATTAGCAACATCTCTAAAATTCTTAACACAACAGCCATATCCAGAAAGATAGTCAATAAATTAGAACACAAACTAAAAATTTTCAAATTTAAATTAAAATTATATTTAATAAAGGCCTCCATTATTTATTCAAATTTTTATGTGGAGCAGACCTTTTTGAAAATTATTTAGAAATATACATCAAGATCTTAAAAAAATAATTCCCAGTAATGTTCCCCTATGAATCTGTCCTAAAGAAATTACCTGAAGTCAGAACAAGTTTCATGGGGTAAGTGTGGGGGGAGGGGAATTTCACTGCAGTATTTCAATGTGGAAATGGTCAATTAAATTTTAGTGCATCTATAGAATGGAGCATCTACATAATGAAGCTGTAAAGAATTATTTTTATAAAATTTCAAAAAAATGTGCAATAAAAAATGAAAGCATAATTGCTTCCCGATATACACAAATGATGCTATATAGATAATTCTGTTAAGTTACCTGCTGAGTTCTCTGAGGAATGAATGACTTCATATATGGAAAGATAAGACAGCAGAATAAACAAGTTCAGTAAAAGGGTAATGGGCAGATGGAGGAAGTGAAGGGAGCATCAGGATCAGCAAGCCTAGGATTAGATGAAGTCACTGATTTTCCATAATGTTTGGGACGCTAGAAGTGGATTTTGGAAGGCAGGAATGTTTAAGATAGAATTACAGATTGTTGGTGTCTGTAATAAAACTGTACTTCTACTTCCACAAAATAGTCAATAAAAATCTCCTCTGTATATATAATTCTCTCCCCCTGGGAAGTCAAAATAGAAAATGGTAAGGAGGATTTCATGAAGATGCTGAGTTTTGTGTCTGGAACACTTTGGAGAAGCACAAAGAAGTAGCTACACACAGAGAGAAACTGAAGACACAAAGGAGGCCTTAAAAACATAAATCTGCAGTGTTATCAGGGGATATAAATGAATTTTTCTTATCTTTTATTTTTCTAAGTTTTCTGTAAAGACATTTTACCTAGAAAAACAAGACAAATTCTTAAAAATGTATCTGTGCAGAGATGAAAACATGGGTAGTACTAAGCCATATTTTTTCCAGAAAAATATTACAAAAAGGTATCAGTTGGAACAAACATCCCCTATTCATCTCAGTAATTAGCTGCTTCCAAAGGGCTACTATACACTTGGAAGATACATTTAACTTTATAAACAAAAACAGTTAAATTCTAACCTTTATATAGCATGAAAAGTAACGACTGTATAATCCACTTCATTTATATGCTACTTTTATTTGAAGCTATTCTTTGTCAGCACAAATTTAATACTTTCAACATCTCTGGGAAGGTACAATTATATTTTCCACACAAAATACATACAGAAGGAAAACTATATTCTTATGATTCTGATTCAATCACAGGTTTTGAAATTCTTCAAATAGTATTCAGGACCTTTTTTTTTTTTAAAGGATCATACTATATTTAGTATATAAGGGTAAATTTAAAAGTTGGAAATCTCAAACCCTAAGTGTATAATTCACTGGGATATAAGGTACGCTTCATGAGACCTAAATGTCAAAGAAGGAAGCGGTGACTGGAATAAAATCCTCGTAGGAAGTAATATCTGAAATGAGCTCTGAAGGAGAGGAAGATTGACAGATGAGAAAATCAGAGTACTTCTTTGCTATTAGAGATTCCATTTTCATAATTTAGAATCATGAACAGATTCTACTCAATGAACAATTCAGCATGGTAATAACACTGTGCTTACATACCTCCAGTCCACATCCAAATCTTCACTCACACTGGAGTCATCCTCAAGGTTATTGTTGCCATCCAACATGAAAGCTTCTGGCTGTGCAAATTCATTGGCCGGCTCATTTCCTTCATCACTGCTGCTTTCATTGACTTCATTGTACTGTAACCAAGGAATTTCTCCTTCTTCCAAAGATGTCTGTTCCCTAACGCAAACATTTTTAAGAGAAGAAAAAATATTGTTTTAAAACATCATAAATTCTTTGTTTAAAGAACTCTATTTAGTGCAAGTAGATTCTTGTTGAGTTCCAAACTCAGTACTTATGATTTAAAAAATCTGCTTTCTTTAAATGTAAAATTATTTAAAAGGGAAGTAAATTTGTTACAGGGTCACATGTATATAGAAATACTTCCTAATTACCTAAGAACCTATTTCCTTGATATAGAAATTATCTAATCTATATTTCCTCCTTTTGCAGAAGAAAAATGAGAAAATTCATAATTGTTAAACACTGCTCTTGAATAGTTTCCTTTCCCAGTTACAGTAAAATCCAAATGCCTCAGCCTGGCCTACGAATCCCTACATAAGACATGCTTCCTCCTTGGCCCTCTTCTCCAACTGCGGACTGTCACTGCTACTCCCTCCACTGACTGTATTCCCACTGTTCTCTGCATGGACATCATTTTCACCGTGGGGCCATTTCCTCTACTTGAAACGTTCTTTCACCAGATACTTGCAAAGCTACTCCCTTCTTGATATTCAAGTCAGAGTAAATGTCACCTCCTCAGAAAGGCTTGTCTTTGACCACTCATTTTATTAATTCTCCTGTAACTGACTATTTTCATTATAGAGCTTACTTTTACTTATCACGTTATCTGTTTATTGACAATCTTTCCACTAGAAAATAAGCTCATAGGGACAGAGGAAGACAAAGTATTGGTGCAGATCAAGAAAATACAGAAAAGAAACAGCAGGGAAAAGTATTATTCAATAAACGATATTGGGACAACTGGGTACCCACCTGGAAGAATGGAGGTTAAATTTCAAAGTCATTATTTACTCTTTAAATAAATTCCAGATCTACTTTTTAAAACTGGTCACATACCTCCCCCACCACTAAAACAACAAAAGTACTAAAAGAATCATGAGGAAACTTTTATAAAAAGTCTGTCATTCTAAGCATGATATAAAACCTTGAAGCCAAAGGCTGACTGTTAAATTTTACAGCATGCACATTAAACACTTGTGGAAAAGTTAAACCACCAAAAATTTGGACACAAAAATCAAACTGAGTAAAATTAATTATAATGAGAAACAAAAGGCATTTCAGATAGGTAAACACAACTTGCCTCCTCGCACAACCACATCAAAATTACAATTAAAATATAGAAAACCACTACTCAGAACCATTAGAAATCAAGTTGAATGGAAGTCTGACAACTACAGAATTAAAGAAACCACATCCACGCAGAATGGTAGGAGGGGGTGGAGATGCAGAACAGGCTGGTCCCACATCCATGTGTGGTGGATAAAAATTCGGGAGGGATATCTTGAGAGTGAGGAGTCCCAGCCCCACACCAGGACCCCCAGAAAGGGTTCCACTGACAGGAAAATAAGTCCCCACAACTCCTGGCTGCAAAAATCAGTGGGGATTGAGTCCATGGAAGCCCCAAGCAGTTCCCCTTAAAGAACCCCCACACAGACTTACTCAGACTCACTCCCTCTGAGCTTCAGCACTGGGGCAGGAATTGAAAAGGCACCAGAGGCATACAGGGAGGAACTGAAGTGTCTGACTTCAAGGTGAGAGCCAGGGCACAGCTTTCTCTCAGACAGAAAGGAGGGTGGAGGCCATTGCCCCTTGGCTGAGCTGGCAGGCAGGTGTTGTATCTGAGACAGTATCAACCTCCATAACATTGTTTGCCCCACCCTGGACACTTCCCGAGAGACTCCATTCCACCCAACTTACACGCCCACCTTAAGTGTTAACCTTGACTTTTCCATATGAATGGCTGGTCTTGGCTCATGTTGCACAACTTCCTAAATCCTATCAAACAAGCAACAGACAGCCTCAGTGAGCCCTCAGCCCTGTACCTCTTGCTACATAGTCCAGGCCCAGCACTAGCAGCAGCCAGCCTAGATCCATAGCTTGGCTTTGCCTGGGAATCTCCAAGCCCAGCACAAGTAGCAGCCATCTTAGATTGCTTCATAGCTCAGGCAAGGTGGCTCTGGGCCAGACACAAGTGGGGGCTTACCTTGGCCTGCACCACCTGGGAAACCCCAGAGCCTGTGCACCCAGTGGACAGCTACAGACCATATCAGAGCACCACTACCCTGCCCCAGCACAGCTGATTCTCCAGAGAGGGGCAGAGTTTGGTGGTCAGTGGTCACAGCCAGCTCCTGCAGCTGACTGGCCTGGGTAAATCCTTCCCATTGACCTGCCAATAGCAACAAAGGCTCAACTGCAAGAGGAGGGCATACTCAGCCCACATGAAGGGCACACCTTGAGGACCCAGCCTGGGTGAAAGGGGAGGTTGTGCCACTGGACCTACAGGACACCTACTACATCAGGCCACACTACCATGACAGCAGCTCTACCTAAGATAGAAGCAAACACAAGGAGGCTGCCAAAATAAGGAGACAAAGAAATGTGACCCAAATGAAAGAATGGATCAAAACTCCAGAAAAATAGCTAAATAAAATAGAGATAAGCAATCTATCACATTCAGAGTGCACAACACTGGTTATAAAGATGTTCAAGGAAATTAGTGAGAATCTCAATAGTATAAAAAAGATTCAGTAAGAAACAAAGGATACACTAATTGAAATAAAGAACAATTTACAGGGAAACAACAGTAGAGCGGATGAAGCTGAGTATCAAATCAATGATTTGGAACATAAGGAAGCAAAAAACAACCTATCAGAACAATAAGAAGAAAAAAGAAACCACGAAATCAAGGATAGTTTAAGCAGCCTCTGGGACAACTTCAAGCATTCCAACATTCATATCATAGGGATGCGAGAAGGAGAAGAGCAAGAGCACGAATTGGAAATCTATTTGAAAAAATAATGTAAGAAAACTTCCCTAGTTTGGTGCAGGAAATAGACATGCAAGTCCAGGAAGCACAGAGAGTCCCAAACAAGATGGATGCAAAGAGGCCCACTCCCAGACACATCAAGATTAAAATGCCAAAGGTTAAAGATAAAGAGAATCTTAAAAACAGCAAAAGCAGATAATCATCTACAAAGGAGTTCCCCTAGGACAGTCAGCTAATTTCTGAAAAGAAACTTTGCAGGCTAGAAGGGACTGACAAGAAATATTCCCAAGTCATGAAAAACCTACAACCAAGATTGCTCTACCAGCAAAGCTATCATTTAGAATTAAAGGGCAGATAACGTGCTTCCCAGACAAGAAAATAAACGAAAGGAGCTCATTACCAGTGAGTCATTATTATATGAAATGTTAAAGGACTTATTTAAGAAAAGGAAGATAAAACTATGAAAAATAAAATAGCAATAAATACATGTCTATCAACAATTTAATCTAAAAAACAAACTAAGCAAACAGGAAGAACAGAGACAGAATCATGGATACAGTATATGTTTTGATGGTTGCCAGATGGGAGAGGGGTATGGGGATGGGTGAAGAGGTGAAGGGTTTAAGAAAAGTACATAAAGTTACAGAATAGCCATGGGGATGTAAAGTACAGTATAGGAAATGGCGTAGCCAAAGAACTTATATGCATGACCAATGGACATGAACAATGGTGTGGGGACTGCCTGAGGGAGTGGAGAATGCTGGGTGGAAGGGGACAAAGGGAGAAAAATTGGGATAACTGTAATAGCATAATCAATAAAATATTATTTTATTTAATAATTACTGTATTGTTGTTCAATTACAGTTGTCTGCATTTTCTCTCCACCCCAGCCAAACCCACCTCCCTCCCTTGCTTCCACCCTCCCCCTTGGTTTTGTCCATGTTTTCAGGTACTATAAAGGACACATGAACAAAATATTACTTTAAAATAGGCATTTCAAAGCTTCAATGAACTGAACAAATGGTACTTTATAAATTTATTTAACAGAAAACTTTTTAATATATCAAAAGGTGGTAAAATATTAGAGCATATAATATTCAACTTGTGTTTTAAAATGAGAAATGTTATATGATAATTTATATATTTCAACTTGAAGAGCAGCTGTAATTAGAATTCTATTCATTTTAATATGCAACTTTAAGTTTTACATAAAAACATTTATGAAAGGGAGGCAGACAATGTCCACATAAAAAAATTAGCACATTTTAAACACATAGGAAAGAGTACCTCTTTACATACCTAAACTCATACATGTTTCTTTAATTTCAGATCCTAAACTGTACTTCAGGATAACAGGTTTATAAGATTTAGTATCTAGTACAGCCAGTCTAGTAACATCAGAGAAATTAGCATAACAAAATATATTAATTTTGTTAAAGGTTTAATGTCAAATAAATATAGTGTATGCTTTCCTTCTGTGCATAATTAGTCCAATGAAAATTTAACCCATAATGGATTTAAAACATAAAAATCAAACTAAAAATTCCTAAGCAACAGATCTTTATTCACAACTTTATGATAGCAGTCACCGTACTATACTGTAACTTTTCTGTTGATTCACTTGTCTCCTCTTTGGGAGCTTCTCAAGTGTGTACAATATTACCTCTCGTTGTATCTTCACCCCCTGTAACAAGTGCTTGGTGCATAATAGATACTCTATATGTGTTGCAAATGTAATAAATCCTTGGAAAACCACCTATAAGCCTTATTCTATAAGCCTAGAATAGACTTTGGAAATTTGTTATTTCTAATGTATTTCCACTAAAAGTACATTTCTTTTTCCCATTATAAAGACATCAAAATGACTCAAGTAACTCCATACTTCAGCATATAACATAAAACTCAAATACAATGGTGAAAATAATTCAGTACAAAAATATTAATGTATGGGTTTTTTTAATTCAAAGAAGGAAACTAAAATAAGAAATCATAATGAATCAAAACAATTTATAATACATCATTAATACTCACTATATTACCAATTCTTGGCTACATATTTTGCTTAAACATTTGATTCTGTCTTTAATAATTCATTCTAGTACAGTTACAGGAAATAAGTGGTATATGGCATATGCTTTCAACATGTTAAACAAAGCTAAATAAATTCCTACCATTTGAAATAAGCTTTCACAGGCCTGAAGAGTGGCAATGTGCCAGACCAGAGTTATCTTGATAGTATAAAAGAAGAAATTTTGCTATTTAAAAGAAGATTCTGAACAATAGAGTCAAAGGATCTTTCATTTTGTTTAAGTAACAGCAGAAACAAATATCCCCTGGGGACTGTAAGCACATTATATCTCAGTCTTCTTTCTCTCTCCTCTCACGTTCATAGGTACACATAGCCTATATACAGTCACAAAAATTTAGACCATCAGTGCTGTTCTTCATTTTAGCAATTCAAAAATCAATAAAATGGCATTATAATGTCATATAGTAATGTATGAGACCTAAGAAGACAAATTATCTAATCATGTCTCCAAATTGTCAATTCTGAAAAAGCAATCCAGTATACGGGAGACTGGAAGCCTGTACCTACCACTAGCACCCCCCAGAGTCACAGGCATTCCATCTGGGAAAGGAAACTGCCAACTTGCCCTTTTTTTTGTTTGAGGATTTTTCAGCACAACTTGGCGAAAACGAATGCTGCTACTGTGACAGAAAGCTCAAAATACCCATTATGTATCACCACAACCTACACCCAGTGAAAATCTTAGAAGACCACCTGCATCATCTATTCTCCTGACTACAGGCGGCACTGTTCCCTGCCGCTCCTTCCCAGTAAACAATGAAGACTGTTGCTCCTTCCCAGTAAACAATGAAGACCCCCCTCCTCAATAACGGAAACTAAATTCAATAACACTCCATGCACACAAGTATTAAAGTTATCAAAATATATCAATAAAAACTGAATATTTTACACAAGTTTTCACTGCAAAGTATTAAGCTTTGCTATCATATAGTTATGCACCATAAAATTTTCTGAGAAAGAAAACAAAAGGCAGACAGATCAAATTAAAGAGCTGAAAACACTATTCTGATTCACAAATCTGAGTGATTTCCTTTAGTTAATATATCAGCAATTAGAGTATCCATTATTTGCAGCACAGAATTTCAAATGTTTAGGTTAATACCAACATTTTAAAAGGCCAAGGCTTTCATAAACTAAAACTGTCTTAAAAAATTTATTTATAAAATTCCAAAGAGTATAATAAATATTCTTAATTAATTGGTATTTAATTAACTGATTTCATTTTATAACTCAAGAGTGTAAGTAGTTCCCAAGCTTTAGGTATAAGCTCACTTTTAATAATTCTAATTGTATAGCAAATTTTTAAGATTTTAAATCCCTACCTTGGAAGGAAAGTAACTTAAATTTGAATTAAGACTCAAAAATCCTAAAAGGAAATTATAGCTTATAAAATCAAGGGTACCCTGTTCCATGTCATCCAGTCACAAACAATTCATTAAAAATTTTAGAGTATTTACGTTTGTAACGTCACCAGAAAAGCTGAAAAAACCTGAATGAAAATACCGAAGTGTGATGTTATTAACTTTAAATTAAAAAACACAAATCTCAAATGGACACTCACTACTTATTGTCCAGCAATTACTCAGTATTTCCCTAATAACTTTGTTGCCCAGCTCTCTGAAAGCCCATTTCTCACCTTCTTCCCTTCAAGTTTACAGCTGTCCTGTCCTCACCAGCTCTCAACATCTAGTAATGAGAACACGGCAATCACTAGAGACTGCCTATCCTTGAAATCTGGACCCCCAAGGGCTTCACCTTATCTTCCTATATATCAGATACTCTTTTCTGGAACATTCTATAAGCAAACCATCATATGCTTCTTGTTTATGGGAGCTGAGGAAAAATGCTTTTTGAGGCTCAACATCCAACTGTTGTCCTTTTCCTTTTGTAAAGAATTGGGTATAGCTACTGTCTCCACTTTCTCATCTTCAATTCCTGTTATTATTTTTTTAATCCTCACCCAGGGTATGTTTTTTTTTATTCATTTTAGCTATAGAGGAAGGGGGAGAGAGAGAGATACATCAATATAAGAGTGAAACATGAAATGGTTGCCTCCTGTATGTTCCCTAACTGGGGATCAAACCCACAACCTCGGCATGTGCCCTGACCAATGATCAAACCCGCAACCTTTGGTGTACAGGAGGACACTCCAACCAACTGAGCCACCTAGCCAGGGCGTGTTATTTTTTAATTCATTTTTTCCCAATGCAGAATATACACAATCTATGTAAGTTAGAAAATATACTATATTGAACACCCGTAAGCCCAACACCCAAACCAGGAAACCAGAATATTACCACTGACTGGCATACATCTTGTATGCTACACGTTGGCCTTACCACCCCCAGAGAAAGTACTATCTTGACACTGCTGATGTCATCCCACTGCCTTTTGAAAGAAGTTTTCACTATTGTTGTAAACTTAAACAAGATACTTACTTCTGCTTGTTTTTAAGCTTTATGTCTCTGCTTGTTTTTAAGCTTTATGAAACAAACTCCAGGAACGGCTGTTTTCAATCAGTATTGTATCTCTGCATTCATCCACATTTTTGCGTGTTAATAGTGCTTCATTCATTCCCATTGCTATACAATACTCCACGTATGAATGCGCCACTAATTCTTCTATTAATCAATATTTGGGTAATACCCAGAAGTAATGCAATGAAACAATCTTATATACAACTTCTGGACCATATGGGGAAATTTCTTCAAGGTGTATACCTAGAAGTGGAATAGCTGGGTAGTTTGCTATGCAAATGTTAAAATTACATAATTTCAGTGAATTTGACCTACTTTGTATCTCAGCAGTGTGTAAGACCTGAGATAGCCCTGGCTGGTGTGGCTCAGCTGACTTAGTGACAGCCTGCAAACTGAAAGTTCGATTCCCGGTCAGGGCACTTGCCTAGGTTGCGAGCCAGGTCCCCAACTGGGAGCATGCAATAGGCAACCGATCAATGTTTCTCTCACACATCGATGTTTCTCTTCCTCTCTTTCTCCCTCCCTTCCCCTCTCTCTAAAAAAAAATAATATATATATAAATGTAATCTTCAAATAAAAACCCCTAATTCATATCTTCCAAAACCTCTGACATTGTCAAATTTCCTAATTTATGCTAATCTAATGGGTTAATAAAAAATGATACCTCTATGTGATCTTTAACATATATTCCCAAATAGTAATAAAGCATCTTTTGATACATTAGTATTAAAAGCATCTTTTAGTCATCGTTAATACTTCCTCTTTAGTGAATTATCTGCTCAAGATTTTAATCATTTTGAAATTAGTCTGTTTTATTTTTACTAATTTCTAGTTCTTTATACATTCTGCAAATTAGGACTTTATATTCTATAAATACATTCTCCTAGTTTTTTTCTTTTCATTTCTTCTTTCTGTATCATTTTACCCTTTATTTTCCCATTATGCCATAACGATTAAGACCTCCACCAACAATGGCTATGGAAATGGTGCTAATGAGCACACTTGCCTTGCTCCAATTTAAGGGTGGATTTTTAAAAAACTATTCATTGGAAATGATTTCTATTTATTTATTTATTTGCAGGATACCTTTTATCAGGTTAAGGATATTCTATTCTAATTTTATTAGAATAGGATTAGAGTTTCTATCATGATGAGGTGTTGAACATATTGATTTTTTCCCTCCATCTATAGAATCTATCATAAATTTTCTCCTGTGTTCTGCTAATGAGGTGAATGACATTTACAGGTATTCTACATGAAACTACCTTTCCATTTCTGAAACAAACTCAGATTTGTAAAGGTAAAACTGAGTTTTACCTTTTAAAATATTTCATTTCCAAATCTGAATTTCCAATAATTCTGTTTAAGATTTTGATATGTGTTTTACATTTTTTAAAATCCTCACCAGAGAATATGTTTATTGTTTTTAGAGAGAGGAAGGGAGAAAGAGAAACACTGATGTGAAAGAGAAACATCAATTGGCTTCCTCCCATACACACCCCAAAAGGGGACTGAACCTGCAACCTAGGTACATGTCCTGACCAGGAACACACATACTACCTTTTGGTGTACTGGATGATGCTTCAACTAACTGAGCGACCCCGCTAGGGCTGACATGTATGTTCAATGGGGGGGGGCAATATGTGTATTTTTCTTTACATACTCTTGGTATTAGGCCTTATTGGCCTCTTCTGGCCTTATTAGAATGATCTGGAGAAATAGCTCTTTTTCTATGCTCTTTATGAGTACAGTGACATGATCCTTCAAAGTTCAGTTTAAGAGAAGTCAGCTCTAAAACCATCTGTATTAGTTGTTTTTCTCCATGGGAAGATTTTAAACCACCGATTACCTATCTGAAATTATTACAGTATTATTCAGGCTTCCCATTTTTTCTCGAGTGTGTTATGATGAACTCTGTTTTTCTAGAAATTTGTCAATTTCTTCCAAGTTTTCGAATTTATTTTATTTTATTTTTCAGTGGAAAACCCTTATCTTATTTATTTTTTCATTTTTTATTAATATATTTTATTGATTATGCTATTACAGTTGTCCCATTTCCCTCCCTTCATTCCCCTCCCCCCTGCACACCCTCTCCCACCCACATACTCCCCTTTAGTTCATGTCCATGTGTTGTAAGTTCTTTAGCTTCTACATTTCCCATACTATTCTTGCTCTCCCCCTGTCTATTTTCTATCTACCATCTATGCTACTTATTCTCCATACCTTTTCCCTCTCTCTCCTCCTCCCACTCCCCTGTTGCTAACCCTCCATGTGATCTCCATTTCTGTGGTTCTGTTCCTGTTCTAGTTGTTTGCTTAGTTTGTTTTTGTTTTTGTTTTAGGTGTGGTCATTAATAATTGTGAGTTTGCTGTCATTTTACTATACACGAATTTACTGATACAAAGTCTACAGTACTTTTTAATATGCAATCTTTTTGTATTTTCAGCTGTATCCACTTACGTATTTCAGTCTTATTTGTCTGTGCCTTGTCTTTAACTTCTTGATCACTACCCAAACAGATTATCTTTCTTTCTTAACACTTTCAAAGTTTCAACTTCTGATTTCTTTAACCTTTGCTCGTCTTTCCTAATTCTAGTTCTTATCTCCTTATTTTCTTTGTTTATTCTAATATTCCTTTTGTAATTTAAGTTAAATGTATAGCTGCATTTTCAGCTCAAGTATTTTTTAAAGATAAATTTCCCTTTAATACCAATTTCATTGCAACCTACAAATTTTGATTGGTGGTGCTTTTAATATCATTGACTTGTAAATATTTTAAACTTCTATTATGATTTGTTCTTTGTCCTACTGGTTATTTAGAAGAAAGAATAATTTAAAATGCATAGGGCTTTAAAAAATTATATTTCTGTTATTTATTTCTAAGTTAATATAGCATGTGGCCAGAAAATACAGTCTGCAGGATACTGATTCTTTGAAATGTGTTAACATGTACTTTGTAACCTAGTGTTCAGGTTGTGTGTGTTTATATATTCCAAAGAAGGCCATATTCATTAAATCATGCTTGAATGAGTTGTTAAAATCTGTTAAAGACAGATTAATTTCTTATATCCATCAATCAACAGTAATTGAGAAAGGTATTTAAAAATTTTGCAATATGACAGTAAATTTGTCAATATTCTCTAGTATGGTCAAATTTTGAATGCTTTTTCTGCCTTTAAGTGTACTTAGCTAATGTTAATACAAATGTTCCATTTTCTTTTAGTTAGTATTTGCCTGAAGTATCATTTTCTACCCTTTTATTTTTACTCTTTCTGTATACTTATGCTTTCAGTGTCTTTTGTAAATAGTTTTTGTCCTTTAAGTTAAAAGAAATCCAAATGATACAAAGCTGTCTTTTATAAGCAGAGATTAGGCAATTTACGAGGTCTGTCCAGAAGGTATCCTGCCATGTAATAAAAAAAACAAGAGACATTTATTGAAGAAGATACAAGAAATACTGTACATAGGACAATGATGCCTCAGTCCCCTTCAAAGGAGGCACCTTGGGACCTTACACAGTTCTCCCAATTGCCATCAACTACCCCATCACGTTTTCCTAAATCTCATGGACGGTCTGAAATCTCTTTCCTTTCAAAGGTGACTTTAGTTTTGGGAAAAGCCAGAAGTCACATGGCGCCGTACCTGGGCTGTAGAGGAGCTGACTCTTCAGGGTGATTTGATGTTTCACCAAAAAACTCTGCACCAGATGTGATGCACAAGCCGGGGGCATTGTAGTGATGAAGCTGCCAATCAGCAATTACCTATAACCGTGGCCTCCTGAATCATCTGAATAGTTTCCATGGAGAAATGCTCAAGCTTAAGGCAAAATCTGATGCACATTTGTTGCTCTACTTGCTGATTTTGAATGAGATGACCAGACAGTACACATCCTCATCAATGGTGTCTACCGCCCCCACTGACTAGTACAGTGAAGTCGTCACTGTTCACACATGCACATTCCAATCCACTCTCCTTGGCTGCCAAGTTACATTGATGACCATAAACCATTCTCGTTATATTAACAATGACTGGACTTTTTCTGGACAGACCTCATATATTTATTGCAGGACTTATACCTGTAATCTATATTTTTCATGTCAATTTTTTGTCTGTTTTTATAACTTCTTCTTCCTTTCTTTAGTTTATTTAAAGTGACTTTCAATGTTCATTTTCCCTATCTTAATTCCTTTTTCCTACTCTACAGGATTCTAGTACATATTTACTCTTGCAGTGGTTTATCCTCGAAATTTTGCCATGCAAATTAAACTTTTGTCAAAAGTTAACTTTCAGCCCTCTCCCAGGCAACACATTTCAATTCTGGTCTCCCCCTTGTCAACTTAAATGTTATTGCTGTCCAATGTTTTAGTTCTGTCCTCCCCACCTCCCACTTTTATCTTTTAAACAAATTACTGAGTTTTATTATTGTAGGGTATCAATGAAAGTAGCTGATGACTCACAAACGTGTTTAATACTCATATATCTCTACATTTAACTACAATCAGGACATTTTCCTTAAACTCGGAAGTTAAATATGCAAGTGCCTACGTGCCATCTACACTGCATGTCTGTCCAAACGACACTTAATACTTCCCAAAAGGAGTTATTTCCCACTGCTCTCCCTAGACTTCTTCATCTCAGTCAGTGACATTAACACCTACCCAATGCTCAACCAAAATATCCAGTCATGACTGATTCCTCATTCTCCTTTATCTTACACCCAACTCACCCTATTACTTATAACTCAAAAACATTCTCAAACCTCTTCACTTTTTTTAATCCTCAGGGTCATCTAGTCCAAAAGCCAAACTTATCCCCCATTCTCTTTTAAACTTTAGTCCCTTTCCAACTCAGTCTCCACATAATACTAGAGTGATCTTTTAAAAATGTGTGTCAGATCAATTTCTTCTCCAGTTAAAATCTCACTGATCTCTGAATAAATTCCCGGCGCTGTATCTATGTCCTGCAGTCTGGTTCCTGCTCACTTCATCTCATATCCTTCTTTTCACTCGTTCACTTCAGCCCCACTCCATACATGCAAAGCTCTTTCCTTTTCAATACCTTTTCTCTGACCTTTGCTTTTGCCCAGAGAGCTCTTCCTCAACTGCTAATTCTCTCATATTACAGATCCCAGCTCAGAAGTCTATTCCTAACTGAAGTCCTCCCGGAATGTTCTAATTAATGTAGGCCCCATCAGTTACTTTTTATGAAATTAGTGTTTTATTTCCTTCACAGTAATCATTGCAGTTTGTCACTTATCATGTTTGTGTCTTATTATTTTTCTCTCCCACCATAATGTAAGCTTCAAAAGGAAATCTCATTTGTCTTGTTAACTGATATAATCCCAGGATACAGCACAATGCTTGGCATTTATTAAATGCTCAACAAATATTTGCTGAATGAATAATTACTATCATAAATACATATGAACCACTCAATAATCTCAGTAAACTAAGGTGTGATTAAAGATGATAGAACATACAAACAGGAAGAGCACAAAACTCCACCTCAATCTAACACTGTCAAAACGAACTATACTCGTAAATCTCTTTCTTCCCAGATTTTCAAATATATTTCACTCCCAGATTTTCTTACAGAATTAATTTCTAAGCTGGAAATTTATACCCTTTGAGAAATACAAATTTTAATGTTAGCTCAAGCAGAAAGGTTCTTCCTAAGAAATATATTCACCAAAATAGATTCCATGAGACATATAAGGGCTAACTAATTATTATAGAAAACAAATTATCAAAGAGATACTCTGTCATCAGCCTAGGTTTCACAAGCAAATACTAACAACATTTAAAAGAACAAATAAGCTATTTAAACAATATTTAAAGGAATAAATAAGGTATTTAAATGAATAAAGAAGCTATTTAAACACCAAAGGACTCAAAAAAAAAAAGGAAACACAATCTTTTAGAAAAACAAGTATGAAACTGTTACCAAGACAAAAAACTAGAGATAGTTCTCACTATGAGTCTCAATACAGAAATCCTATGTAATATATTAGCAAACAGAACCCAGCAGCTTACTGTAACAATAAACCATGACTACGGGATCATGCTGGATTTATATAAAGAAGCAAGAGCAATTAAATATTAAGAAATCTAGTAACAAAATTATTCCTTATGGTCATGAGGTCAAAAGTGAAAAATATTTATGATCATTTGTATTGATGCTAAAAAGACTTTATAAAATCAGCAAGCATTCTTGCTAGAAATCTATGAAATAATGGTGGTATTTCCTTAGTGCAATTTAAAAAAGTTGTGTGTGCTTGTCTGTGTGTAAAATCAACCTAAAAGCCAGCATCATTCTTACTGGGGTAAAGCAAGGGTTGGCAAACTATGGCCCATAGGTTATTTCTAGCCTGTCACCTACTCATATGAATAAAATTCTGCTGGAAGACAGCTACACCCATTCATTTACACATTGTCTATAGTTACTTTTACACTACACTTGAAAATATTTGCTATCTGGCCCTTCAAAGTGCAAGTTTAACAATCCTGGCACTAAAACATTCCCATTAAAGTTAGAAAAAGACAGAAATGTTTAGCATCAAGCACTGATTTCTGGAGGTATCATCTAATGCAGTTAGACACTGAACGAATGCTTAACTTTTACAACTCCTTCCATTTCTGTGAATTTATCACTGATTCCTTCTGAGGCTGCCACTTCTCTCTTGCCATCATATCCACTGTATGCAATGGCAGCTCTAATTCACTCACACCTAACACAACCAAAGTGATCTTTTAAATAACCAAGTTTTCTTTAATAAAGCAAAGTGGAAACACATACTGTATCTCAATAGAAGATAGTGAAATTACCTGTATTTTTGATTTGACTGTTCTTTGTGACACACTGATCCTATGCAGGACTTGAAAATGTAATTAATAGCATACCCAACATTTGAATTTGATGTACAACACTCTTACATAATATATAAAAATAATAACTCTCACTGTTAAACATACCCTTCCTGAAGAGATAATTCTTGGTTTTCTTCTTCAGGACCACTGCTATCACTCTGTAGTTCAGGTTCATTCTCATCTTTTCCTGGTAGAGTCTCCCAGCTTTCATCACTTGAGGACTGATCTTTTTCTGTACCAGAAAATCGATGAGGCAAAGAAGCCGACCATTCTCCATCACTGCATTCTGAACTGCAAATTCAGAACAGAAATATATGTGCACTTATCATTTGGAGTATCAACCAGGCACCATGGTATAAAGTAGACCACTGATGCCACCCATGCTTCATCACGTGCCAATTCAATTTTTAAAATATTTCATTTTAAGTATATTTTATTGATTATGCTATTAAATCATAATTGAATTTTGAAATATTTAAAAAATAAATAAATATATTCAGCAGAATATGACTTTTTCAAATGAATATAGCATTCGGCAAGTTATGGGACTATCAACTTATTTTCTTCACTAAACTAAATAGTTCCATGGTGCTTAAATATAGGTTTTCATATTTTAGACATGTTTCTTAGTAAACATTTAAACGTAACTGGGGAATTACAAATTAAGTGCTATCTGGAATAAATGATAATAGATTTATTAGTCACCTGGACTGATGAAACCAACTGTCTAATTACATATTAACAAACTCATGAAATATCCTCTATGAATAAATTTCTGTTATCATGTTTTAAAATCTTAACTATTTTTTTCATTCCTTTTTCACAGACTTTTAAAATGAAGAGAGATTCAAATTCATATGAAGTAGTACTGATAAATCTTTAGTGAAGTTCTGTGGTAGGACTATGAACACAAAACATTTAATATATTTCAATTCATGAGATAAAACATACAATAAAAGGGTTAATAACCTTAGGAAATTACTTTTGGTTATATTTAACTTTAGTTAATTTGGTTACATTTAATTATACTTAAAACACTAGTCATACTACCAAAGGCAAAAAAATTACTTACCAATGTTAAAAATAAAATCTTAAATGCCCCTTCTAACCATATCAACCATTCTGGTCAAGAATCCCTTAAAGATTTCCTTTTGTGCACTAACTTTTGAAAAACCAAAAAGTAACAAACTTTAGTTTATGTTTTTCAAAGGAAGTGACAATTGGTAAATTACCTTTTCTTCATGATGACAATATATATTTAATATCTAGTTAGTGAGTTCCATCTTCTATAAGTAGATGAACTCAAGAGATCAAAATGCTGTTAACAAAAAGAGCAGCACTCCTCTGAGCTCTGAGGTGTTAGAAGAAGGTAAGATCAATATCCAATTTTCAATAAACAATGGGCAACAGGGCACAAACATCTGGGTAAAGGAATGCAATATAGCTATACAATAGCATGTAAAAGGCAATAAAACGCAAATAAAATGCCTGTAGAATTTTTTATGACCCAAAGAATAACCTAAGATCAAGTAAACCAATTTTAGGCTTTCCTTCGTGTCAAAATTTACCAATAAAAAACAACAACAAAAAAACAGATTTAAAGCAGCTTATTGAGCTAAATTTCCTTGACTATGAAGCTTTTGAAATTCAAAGCTAAACTGCCAACTCCCATTTTGATATGTCTTTAACAATTAAGGTTTCTATATCAATTTGTGGCAATTTTTTAAAAAGATTTAAATTTTTTTTTTTTATTTTTACAGAGAGGGGAAGGGAAGGACAAAGAGAGGGAGAGGAACATCAATGTGTGGTTGTCTCTCGTACATCCCCTACTGGAGACCTGGCTGGCAACCCAGGCATGTGCCCTGACTGGGAATTGAACCAGCAACCCTTTGGTTTGCGGACCGGCACTCAATCCACTCAGAATTTGTGACAATTTTTGACATACTGAAGAAAACCTCCTTTTGTAAACATTTCACTCAGAGTATAATTCTCTTCAGAAAGTTAACACATGAAACTTCAAATTTTTCTGGATTAATGAAATAATAGACTATCTCCAAATTTTAATAGAAAAAGAGTATCTATCATCAATAGTCAATGTATTTAGGAAGCCTATGTCAAGGATTGGCAAACCACAGCCTTTTGGCCAAATCTGGCCCTGATGGCTTTTAAAAAATGACCTGTAAGCTAAAAACAGTTTTTTACATGTTTATCTTTGATTCTGTCTTAGTCAACAAACCCTAAAACATTTACTGTGTAGCCCTTTAAGGAAAAGTGTACAGACCCTTAGCCTCTGTCATTATTACTCATTATACATAACCCTCACCTCTAAGTAGATAATTTTAAAATATAGGATCTGGCAGAGGTAAGTCTTGCTTGAATGTGGTTGGTAGGGTAATAAAATGGATGTAATAATTTATAGTTTTAATTTGAATATTTCACCTAAAATGTCATATGGTATGTGCTTGACTGTGATATTATGTTACAGAATTACATGCTTATGATTTTGTAATAACAAAGAGGTGTGATCTGTGCACACCCTGTTTATCCCCAGCCCTGACCACCATACTAAGCTTTCACAATCACTAACTGCCTGACAAATATTTAAATATTTCACACTTTTTTCAAAAGTTGTATTTTTAAAAACAAAATTTATCTGCCAGATAAGCCCCTTTCTTCATTTTCTAACTGCTAATGGTATTATCCTGCTTTTAAGCTGGAAAAAATATCTTTGTCTCTTCACAGATTTGCCACAATTAAGTCCTTTCTAACCTTCCATGCTTTCTGTACAATGGCTCTTTTATCCTAGCTCCTTTTTCTTTTTCCTAAAAATCCCCCATTCAACTGCTTTTCTCCAAACCTAGACTTTAACTAATTATTAATTGGTGTTCCTAAATTTAATCCACTCTCAACTCACTAAAAATGCATTCTGAATATCACTATCACTTCTATTTACATCAAATAGTAGATTTATAATATTACTCCAAAATCCTCAACAGCTATTTTTCCCTAAATCAGTATTTCACAAACTTAAGCCATTTGCCTATTGTCCTCACAATTTTTGCTGCAGTCATACATTAATACTGTGTCTTAAGGTACTGTAGTTGGGAACACAGGCTCTGGAGTCAACTTGCCTAACTTGAATCCACCACTTATTAGCTGTGAAAAAGTTACTTAACCTCTCTGTGCTTTTATCACTTCACTTATCAGATAAATGTAATAGTATCTAACAGCTCACTGAGTTTGTGTGAGGAGTAAATGAAGTTACTGTATACAAAATATTCTAACAATTTCTGGTAAATAAGCCATCAATAACTGTTAACAAGTTTTTTTTTTACATTTTTTACTCAAATACATTTAGTTACCTCCTAAGCAATAGCCATAAAATTCCAAATTTGATGAGCTAGCTATATTTATTCTGATTCCCATTAAAATAAATATTTAGTGATAAATATTAATAACTCTTATCTGCATACTAGTTAATACATTTCACTCATTTTGGAAAATTCTGGCCTATAAAAAATAAAAAGTTTAAACTTTGAATGCCATTTATGACTTACTACAATCTGACCCCAGTTACTATTACATTCTTATATGCAACTCTTGTTGCATACATAAATTCTCTATTCCAAATACATTCCAAAAAGGCGTATATAAAACTAAAAAGCTTCTGCACAGAAAAAGAAACCAACAACAAAACAAAAAGACAACCAACCAAATTGGAAATATTTGCAGTAACAGCAAATAACAGGCAAGGAGTTACTGTCCAAAACATATAAAGAATTCATACAACTCAACACCAAACAATCCAATTAAAAAGTGGGCAGAGGACCTGAACAAGACACCTCTCTCAAGAAGACATATGAGTGGCCAACAGATACATGAAAAGATGTTCAAGTTCACGAGCTATTAAGGAAATGCAAATCAAAATGGGAACCCCAGTGCACTCTTGGTGGGAATGCAGACTGGTACATCCACTGTGGAGAACAGTATAGAGTTTCCTTAAAAAATTAAAAATGGAACTACCTTTTGACACAGCGATCCTACTTCCCCAAATATATCCTAGGAATCCCAAAACATTAATTAGAAAGAATATATGCACCCCTATGTTCATAGCACCTTTATTTGCAACAGCCAAGGTCTGGAAACAGCCCATGTGTCCATCAGTAAATGAGTGGGTATAAAACTGTGGTACCTTTACACAGTAGAATTCTACCCAGCTATAAAAAATAACTCTTACCCTTTGCAACAGCATGGATGGACCTGGAGAACATCATGCTAAGTAAAATAAGCCAGTCAGAGACAGACAAATACTGTATGATCTCACTCATATGTGGAATCTAATGAACAAAATAAACAAAAACCCTGGAAGCATGGACACATGAAACAGACTGATAGATCTCAGAGCAGAGGAAGGTGGGGAGAGCTAGAAGAGATTAGCCAAAGAACATATATGCATATATGCAAAGCCCATGGACAAAGACAACAATGTGGTGAAGGCTGGGGTGGGGGGAAGGCAGAGGCTTGGTGGAACAGGAAAAGGGGGAAAATGGAGGACATCTATTAACAGTGTCAACAATTTTAAAAAACTACAATGAAATACCTATCAGAATGGCTATTATCCACAAAACAGGTAAGAATAACAAATGCTAGAGAGGCTGTGAAGAAGAGAGAACCATCATTCACTGCTAGTGGGAATGTAAACTGGTACAATCAATATGTAAAACAGTATGGTGGTTCCTCAAAAAATTAAGAACAGAGTTACCATATGACCTAGCAATCCCTCTTCTGGGTACTATCCCAAAAACTCAAAAACATTTATTCACAAAGATACGTGGAGCCCTGTGTTCATTGCAGCATTATTCACGGTGGCCAAGACATGGAGACAGTGTCTTTGTTAAAAGGACTGGGTAAAGAAAATGTGATACATATATACAATGAAATACTACTCAGCCATAAGAAAGGATAAAATATATTTGCAATATGGATGGACCTTGAGAATATTATGCTAAGTGAAATAAGTCAGTCATAAAAACCTAAGAATCATATGAGTTCACTCATATGTGGGATATAAAACTGAAACTCACAGACACAGACAACGGTACAGTGGTTACGAGAGGGAAGGGAGTGGGGGGAGTAAAGGGAAAAGAGGGCCAAATACATGGTGATGGAAGATGATCTGACGTTGGGTGGTGTGTGCACACAATACAATATACGGACAATATATCATAGAAATGTATACTTGAAAACCATATAATTCTATTAACCAAAGTCACCCCAATAAATTTTTTTAAAAAATGAAATGGTTACCTAAGTACCTACAAAATATCCTTGCTTTTATCTTTTGGCCCACAAAGCATAAAATATTTACTCTCTGATCATCTTTTTAAAACGTCTGCCAAACCCTGCAGGTCCAGAGGAGACACAGGTGAATGGAAAAGAAACTGTTGAGCAGGAAAGGGGAACAAACAGCTTAGTGGTAGCACTGTTGTCAAAGAAAACGAATGCTGAGAAAAGTCGACTGACTCTGGAAATTAGGAGGTCACTGTTAACAGTACACAACAGACAAACAATATTGAGAGGCAGATTTGGAGGCATTCAAAAAGAATGGATAGTGAAGGAACAGAAGCTGTGGGTGTGGAACACTTATCCTGAAAATTCAGCAATGAAAGAGAAAACAAACAGGTCAGTGGTTAATAGAGGGAACAATGTCAAGTGAAGGTTTTCCCCAGACTTAGAAAAACTGGAGAATGAGAGAGGAAAGTAACCTAGGAATAAGGGTAACAGAAAAAGTAAGGCATCAGGTATGACTTTGGGCACAGAATTAGAAGTTACCTCTCTTCATCGAATAAATTAAAAATAGGAATAAATATTGAGATATTCTAATATGGAGAAGAGGAAAACAAGGAAGTTCATGTTTAACTATTCCAGTATATCCAGGAAAGCAGGAGACAAAGTTATCTATGAAGAGTGACAGGAGTGCATGAACTAAAAGCAAAATGAGAAGGAATTTAAAAGTAAGTTTTCAAAGAAAATAAGCAACAGAACAAATAGTATACAAAATAATTGTGGCACAGAGGACCATTTGTTCTTGATTACAAAAGCACATGGGTTAAACACTTCAAATTCTTGAAGAAAAACTAAGTTAAGAACCTCTTTAATCTTCAGATGGGCTATCTAGTATTGTCTTCCATGAGCATTTGGAGCTACCTTCCACAGCAAACAGCTATAACTTATTAGAATGTTATACTCTTTATACATTCAATTATGAACCAAAAAAACCTTGTTTCACGTATGGAATGAAATTATGTATGATTTCTAGACAAGTAATTTATATACAAATCGAAGGTAGAAATAAGATCTAAAAGTAAAACCAGACAAAAGCAACTTCTTCACTAAATCCCTCACAGAACTGGTTGGTCTTCCCTGGCATTTATCACATGCATAAATACTCAGTGACATAGAAGCCTAAGGAAAAAATAAATTTTAGATAATTTTGTAATCTGTCTAGCAGAAGATCAAAAAAACTTTTAAAATTTTTATCAAAAATACTCTGGATTGAAATTGTGTTAAAACATAATTCTTTGCATTTTCAAAGAAGTATACTAAACATAATCTAAGCAGTCTAGGACAGGGAACCACTGTTAACATTTAACCATGTTGTACTATAGCAGTATAAATGGAAGTTGTTCACTTATACAAGCTTGCTTATTTCATGTAGTACATAAGGCCCACATGGTGTCCTTTTTGAATTGTGCATACCTTCCACAACTTCCTGGTTCTTTCCCTTAATAGCTATTATAATGTTATTCCCTAGCATGCTCAAAGAACAAAGCTGTTTACCTTCAATTTACTTCTAAACTTCTATGAACTTGGAAACAAGATAAAATGTTAGAACATGTGCTTTAAGATCTTTGTCTTGGTTGCTCATAGACGTTTTATTTGTCAGTATACAGGAAGATCAGAGGAGCTCTTTCTTCATGGCCTTTAGCTAACTCAATATGGAAGAGGAAAGCAGCTTAATTTAGTCTCATGACAATTATCTGTATATCTTGTCTTCCTTATAAGGTTGGTGGACTCCAGGGAAATGGCAATCATTAAAGAATTCAAGAATACTTGAAACAAATTCTGACATTAGGAGGATTTCAGTAATTCTTTTTTGAATGTATCAAATTGACTAACTGGCTAATATTCTTTTTATTCTCCCAACATCACCAACAAAAAAAGCTGTCTTGACATTTTTATCTTGGGTAAGGTTTTTCACCTTTTAAGCAAGGTTAAGGACTAGGGACAGAAACACGGTGGAAGAAATCTCAAGAACGATAATAAAAGGTTAGGAGATGGCATGCCTCTCTTCAGAACAGTTAGGCCCACGTTTAAAATGTGCTGGAATGGCTGAAAGGACCTCTTAAACTCAAGATCTTGTACTCAAACAGTTATGAAAGTTCTCAGGGTGTATTTCAAAAGAACACAGTATTAACCTGAGCTCTTTGGTCTAATTCCAAGTCTGGTAATTATATGCTGCCTATTTAAATTCCCCTTGAGTTCTAACTTAATAAGGTGGTGCTCAGTTTCCATCAAACAGCTCAGAGCAATGCTACCAGCGGCAATGCTCGTCCCGTAGATTGTCATGTTTCAGATGTGATTAAGTGATCATTTGGAATTTTTCTGGAAAAGGGTCATGCATTCATTAAAATACCTTTCCACTTATACAGAATATAAATGCTATATATTTCAAAAGTGGCCAAAATTCCTATGTCTACATATGTCACAGTAAATTTTAGTTATGTTCTTGATAAGGAAGTTCAATTCGTAACTAAATATTGTATATTATAATATAAACAGAACAAAAAATTTTTCATGTACATTAACTTTAAGTATTACAAAGCAGTGAAAACTCAAAAAAAAATACTGCAGGCTCAAAACAGAAGCTATTTGCACTTTCCTTCTCAAGGTACTTATGGTACAGTCACTGTGTTCTCCCATTTCTCCAATCTGATAATATCAGAACTGAGTGAGTCTACAGTAAAACATCAGGTAAATGAACAAGTAGCAAGTGAAACTAAACGGAAGTGTAAAACTATTAAATTTCAACCTTTATCTGGCACCATATTAAAAGGCATCTGTCAATTGCGATCCTTTGCAGAGAGTAAAGGCAGAGGAACTGGAAACAGTAAGATACAATTACACCTTAAAGTTGTAGTGACTATTGAAATGAGGTCCTTAAAGATGCAAAATTAGCAGAATCCTAGGTAGAAACATTCATTATCTTTGAGAACAATGTGTTTTTAAAGGAAATGCTCCAAAACTGGTTTCATCATTTAAGCACACCTAACTACAGGTTCTGTAACTCAATATATTACTAAAAAGTTGAAAGAAAAATGTTTTTATTGTTGAAATCTAAAGGTTTAAAGAAAACTCTAAGTGATTTTCTCATCCACATATTCCATCTGTAAAAAAGAATCTATCATTGTTCAGAATATGAAGGGGAACCTAAAAAACTGAATTTATTTATAAAACACTGTGTATTTATTCTTACGTTTAAATGTCAATCACCTTCAAAGTACTCGCCATTTGATGCAATACACTTATCAAGATGTTTTTTCCCACTGCTCAAAACAGTTTCAGAACTTGTCGATTTTGATGCCTTTTAGTGCTTCTGCCATTTTTGTTTACCTCTTCCACACTGGGAAAATGTTTCCCTTTGAGAACTTTTTTTCATCCAGGGAAACAAAAGAAGGCACTAGGGATGAGGTCAGGGGAATAGGGAATGTGGGGCATGGTGGTCATGCCAGTTTTGGTTAGAAACTGCTGAACACTCAGCACCATGTGGGCAGGTGCACTCGTAAATCACTCATCATGAAATGGGCAAACATACTGGAAGAGTCTTCAAAAAAAATTCACTAAGGACGAACACTGCAACACCAGCTACTACACTGATACAGATGGGTTCCTAGAACACTCACCTAGCAGGGTTACACTCCAGAAGACAATTCTGGGTTTTTCTGTCCCCCGCTTTACTGACATTTAACTTAAGGAAAAAAAATTATAAATAAATATGCTAATATATCACCCTATAATCTTTAAAATGTCCAGAGTCATTCGAGGCAAAGAAAACACTACTATTAACAAAAAGAATCAATTTAAAAACTAAGAGTCAAGAAAACTACCCTTTCTCTTTCGGGTGGCAAATAGCATAAAAATTTCAACTTCATTAGATGATATTAGGCCTGACTCTTTAAAGCAAACAAAAGAGGTTTTTATTTTTGATTAGTGTGTCCACAATGGAGAAGGTACAGCCAAATTATTTTCTTCAAAAAGTAAAAAATGTCAGAGGAAAGAAATGCCAACAATTTCATACTTTCAAAGAGATAAGTTACCTAAAACTGTAAGTTGTTTTACTTTTTTAATAGTTACCTCAAGGTAAAATAGAGTTCACAAACCAATCCAAAAATTTTAGGGTTGAATATGTTTTGGAATTTAGATTTTTTTCTCCCTGAGATTTAGAAATACTATCTAACAATTCCCAGTGGGGTCAAAGCCAACACCCAGAAATCAAGTACTCATATTATTGCAACAAAATACACAAATACTTGTGAAAAAAGTCTCATTTTAATTCAGACCCAAATCTGCCGTCAAATAAGTCAGGTCAGGTTTTGCTGCCAATGTCCATTTTTAGAACTTTGGATTTTGGATAAAAGACTGTGGACCTAAACTGAAAAAAATAGAAATAAGTCAGGCAAAAGTTCTCAACTACTTTTACCCTTAGCTTAAAAAGCAGTAGGTCACATAAATAATTGTCTGCTAATCCTTAAAGTTTACAAACTTCCATGATAGTGTAGAAATTGTATTTCCATTGTTTCTACAAGTTACTTAATTCATGTGTCCAAAGTATATTAACATATAATTATAATATTCAGATGATGTATTATAGAATTGTATACCTAAAACCTATATACAATTTTATTAACTGATATCACCCCAATCAATTTATTTTTTAAGTAGAAAAAAGAAAACATGCATTTTATTAATTTTATGATATGAAATAAAATACACAAAATGCATTCATATTCTAAAGGATAAATTTATTCCTTTGATGTACTTTCTAGTTAAAATATTATTTCCACAAGCTAATAAAATCTTGAAATTGCACTGTAATTGAATATAGTTCAGGTTACAACTAGCTTAAAAGGACATATGGACTCTGGAATAATGAAAGTCAGCAGTTGGACCAAGAAATTCTCCATTTCCCTCTGCTTTCTGTCATTTTATAGTTTGGGGGAAAAATACTATGTAAGAGGAATCAGAATGCTTATTACAAGAAAAATTACATGTTCTTGTGAAAACAGTAAACTGTAGTGGTGAAGAACAGAGTTTGCAATTAGGTAATAAGCAGATATTCAAATTCCAGCTCCATGGCTCACTAGCTCTGTGACCTTAGGACGTTAGCTAACTCTCTTGTGCCTTAGTGTCCTGATTCACAAATGGGGAAAATAATAGTATGCACCACATAGAATTGTTAATGAAAATTAAATGCTAAGTAAAAATAAGTAAAAAAACAAACAGTGACAGAAGGAGCAACAGGAAGAATAAAGAAACAGGTGATATTAATAAATACTGGCAAAATTAATGTAATATTATCAATCAAAATTTTCTGTGGTTTTAATTACCTTTTAAACCCAGACTGGCTTAGCACAGAATTTTTAAAAATGTAATACTTTGCATTTTATTAATTGAAATACAGAGCATTCAAATAATTTGTATCTATTCTCTTACAGTAATAATCATTACCTGGTTTTAATTTCTGTAAACTCTTGAAACACCTCAAAGAAAAATCTGTCAAAAACTAACCGCTAGTTTTCACGTACTGTTGGTTAGCACTTGGTAAACAAGAGTACTTGGTAAGTCAAAATATGACTATGTCGGAGAGCCCAACCATCACACAACATAGTACTAGAAATAAACCATTTTGCTCACTACACAATCTGGCAAAGAACTGGGTAAAACCTTACCTATCTTCGTCTTTGTCATACAGTTGGTAATAATCTCCACAACCATTCCAAAAGGTGTTATCCACAACTTCTTGCCTTCCTGCTGTGGCTCCACTTTCTGATGTTATCTGGTTATTTTCTGTTTCCCTCTGTGTAACTCTTGAGTAAGGTGGATCCAAGAACATACAGTCATGTTCTCCATCATAATCATCACATTTTATTAAGAGGTCATTTGAGCCATTTTCCTCAACTTCCAAAGCCTCCCTCCACCTCTGAACACTTCTTTGTTTAGCCTCATGCCTATTAAAACCTGTTTCTTGGTCCACCTGGCTTGAACTGATCAGTTTTCTAACTTTGGGTCTCACTACCTGTTCAGGAGAACTTCCCTGGTTGTTGTCCCTATCCCTGGTATTTTGTTCACGGTAAATATGCCCCAAAGCACAGGCTGAATCTTCAGTTGAGTTTTCTCTCTGTGTCTCCTGGCTAGGATTATTTTGTTCCTTTCTAGTAACATCCTCTTCAGAAGAGGACCTCCGAAATTCCTGTTTGTTTTGATTGACAAACTCAGTATCACCAGTAGAAGTTTTCACTAAAGGCGCTGAATCAAATTCTTCAAACTCATTTCGTATTTCACAGTTAAAAGAAGGAACTGGTGGTGAAAGACCAGTATATGCCTCTACCTCTCCATTTTCCAACTCAAATATTGTATTGCCCAATGCTTCCTGATATCTACTACCTTCCACAACTTCTGCAGAAAGCTGAAGACGGTCATGATCCTCTCCATGTCTGCCATCTGGATTGTAAGAGTCAGTATGAACCAATGCAATTCCATTTTGGACACTTGAGGCGTTACAAACTCCTGGAGTATATTCTCCCTCTGAGTGATTATGAAGATTCGTACTGCTTCCTAAGGTCTCCCTGCCTTCCCCATTATGATGTACTGCAGCAAAGGATGGACTGCTCTCAATGGTTTGATTCAGTGCTGTATCACAAATGGGAATTCCTGTTTCATTGTTTTCAAATAAAGGATCATTGGGTAAAGAAGACTGAACTTGATCCAATGGACTGGAACCTTCATAGAAAACAAAACATATTTAGAGTGATTAATTTAGAAAACTGATTTAATAATGGCTATTTAAGTAGAAATCATGCCAATTATTACCCACTTAAAAACATAAAAGAATTTCTCTGACAGGTGCTTCTATATGCCCTAACTTAACTGGAAGGGTAGAACGGTTACCCTATGATTCATTTATGCCACTGTGTACACACTCAGTATCATCTCACTTATGACTTTTGCAGGTTTCTCACTTAAGTCCTATCACCTAAAACATTCTGTAAAGACATTACGGAGAGGCTAACGAAAGACCAAATAATAAAAGGCATAAGTGAACTCACTGCCCTCTCAATTGTTGGGGTGTGCAATTCAAAGTTCTTTTATTACATACAGATTAAAACAAAAACTTCAAGAGTACTTATAATAGATATAAGATCAGATTATAGGTCTAACAGAAAGGAGACTTATTTTGTTTGATGTCAATTCACAAGCTTACATCTCTGTCTATAGTGGACTGTTGTAATACAGCTATAATAATGAGTTAACTATATATGTCACAGCTATAAATGAAAAACAACAGAAGTCAGTGTTGATTCTCTTTGCCATAGTTTGTCAGCATCTTGACACAAGAGTAAAATCATATATATTCTATAAATTACTTTATCAATACTATCTTTTAATCACTATTAAGGTAATTATAAAAATGAAGACATTTGAGATTTGTTGGGAAAAAAATTTACAAACTGAAAATCAGTCTTGTCATATCACATAAAGGCTTCTTTAATGGAATGACCTTAATAATTCAGATTCTTATATATAAATGGCAGTGAAAATAATTTAGAATTATCAAGTTTGCTCTGGACAAGAAGAAAATGACATTCTAGCCCAAAATAATATAATACATGAATATCTGCAAAACAGTTTTTCAAAGCACTGAATAATTAAGAAATTTTAAATGAATAATCACTTGACATTTATATTTTATAAAATAAGTTAAAAAAAACAAAATGAGACAAGCTAAATTATTTAGAGATAAGTAAAAAAGAAATTATTTAAATATAATATGCAGGGAAAAATATACTCAGTTCACATCTAAAAAATGTTTTTTGATTAAAGGTGAAAATTTCCTCTGGCTAAAGAATGTGACAATGTAATCACTGACATGCCAATGTAGTTATATTTCAATGACTGGTCATATTCTATTTTCTTCTATGTTTAAGTATTAATATTAATGCAATACAATTTAAATAAAAATTTCGAAATAGAATTTCTTGGTAAAAAATGTACAGCATTTTACTCATAGATACATAAACTCACTGACAAATTCAAATACTATAAGAAATACTACCTTCCTGCATGCTTAGAAAAGTTCTTAAGTAATTCCATGTTGTATACCTGAGGAATTTTCCTTTGGAACATCATCTAGTTCCAACACTTCATAGTCATCACCAGCTCGACCTAAGCTTCTTTCGTGCCTGGTCATACAAGGTTTAAAACTGACATATGCATGTCTTCTTCCATATCTTCTGCCTGTGATTGTTTGATATCCTCCTGCTGGTTTGGGCCAGGCAGCCTTATTGGATTCTTGATCCATTGCTGAAAAACAGTTAAAAATAAAAGAGGCAGAGTAATGACCTTCACTCTGGTGACTAGCAGGGTGTTGTTTCAACACGTTTAGTTTTTGCCAAAACATATGCTACTGAATGTCAACTGTACCTTACTGTACTATAGAACATAGTTAAAAAATAAATATGAAGTACTATGTTATGAGTTACATGACCTCTTTACCAGCAAAAATATTTTATTTATTTACTTTTAGAGAGACAGGAAGGGAGGGAGAGAGAGAGGGAGAGAAACATGGATGTGTGGTCGCCTCTCATGTGCCCCCCCTACTGGGGACCTGGGCCACAACCCAGGAATGTGTCTTGACTGGGAATGGAACCAGCAACCTTTTGTTTCAAGGCTAGAACTGAACCACACCAGTCAGGGCAGCAAAAATATCTTTTAAAGTTCAGTTCCTTTAAGGTACTTAAGATTTTTATAATGTAACCTACCAAAAATGATTTTCATATGCAAACTGCTACAGTGCAGAAAGCTCATTAAGTCTTGGAGAATGATCCTCCTAATCATCTAAGTAAACTACCTTACACATAAGTGCTCAATACATATTTGTTGAGTGAATTACTAGCACCTGATATGATGATGGTTTCAACTACATTAAGAGTGAATACATTCCTGTCAATAGTAATAAGTAACTTCTTTAAACAATATCTAAACAGTCACAAAGAACCAAGGGGATCACAATAAATATATCCCAAAAGTTAGGGTCAGATAAAATTCTCTAAAAGAAAATGATGAGCCAAGTCAAATACATGCTACCTACCTTTCAAAATTACCAATGGCACACATTACGGTAAGATAAGCCATAAATACTAGATTAACTTGAACACTGAATTCTGATGACAAAGAAATATACAGTAGTAAACAGCATCTTTTACTAAATATGACAGTATTTTATATATATTAATTTTATTTATTCAATTAGATTTTACATATACAATGCAGCAACTAAACAAAATATTATCTCACAGTATATGGAATAGTCAATAAATACAACATATATTTTTATTGCATTAAAATAAGCAATATAATTGCTTTGAAGCATGGAAAAAATAGCATGTACTTGTAAGATACAATATCAAGTGTTAGGTTACTTAATCCCCTCAACAACCTAATGAGGTAAATACTGTAATTTATTTTAAAGATAAAAATTAAGGTTAAAATTAAGTGTTTAAGTCCCAGGTAACAAACCCAAGGCCCTAAGGCTGAATCCGGCCCTCCACCTTGTTTTATCCCGCCTGGCACCTTGTTTCTACCTGGCGGCAGTGCTGAGCTCTTGCTTATCTATTACGGAGTAGTTACATTTATACAGTCCTAAAATTACATTCAGTCCTTTGAAGGCAACCGCAAGGTTGATGTGGCCCCCCGTGAAAATGAGTTTGACACCCCTGCTTTAAGTAATTTGTCCTATAATGCATTAGTCTCCAAAGTGGAAAGCACAACAGAAGCCAAGGGAATATGAAAAGAAAATATCAGAATTCCTACCTGCAATTATTTTCATATCAAAAATTAGAAATTAAATTTTACAAATATTTAACATATAGATCAAAACTGACCTTAAGTAAGACCATAATCATGTCACACATAGTACTGAAGGTGCCTTGAAGGAAAAACACAAAATCCTCAATGTATAGGAAATGACAGACACCTTGCTTACCTGCTGGCTCTTTCTCACTATACTGTGACATATATGGCAGTTTTTGTGCACCCAGTTCAGTGGAATTTTGGATGTGACTTAGTTTTTACTCACAAAATCGATAAGCTGCAGAAGATTCCTAAAACGAAACCATGTATTAAACAAAATATTAATACAAGCACAAACAAAAAAGGCCAGCTAATACTTCTCTTCCTTCTAATGAAACCATTTAGGCCCATAATAACAATAGCCAACAAAAAAACTGATCAGATGAGTTAATCAAAAAGATGGCCATCTGAAAACAGTTGTACATCTCCTCTTGAAAAACCCTGCTGCCAAGGATATTTCATCCTTAAGACTGACAAAGATAACAAGACACATATAATTTATAAGTAAATAAGCAAATACAGGGTCTGGCACAAATGACACCTTTTTTATTAACATAAAAATATTTTATAACAAAATCGTAAGCATGTAATTCTGTAATATAACAATTATCCCTCAACCACACCATATGATATTTTAAGTGCAATGTTCGCATTGCTGCCCATCTTGTAATGTATCCTACCAACCACACACTCAATGGCGTTACTTCTGCCAGACCCTGAATATTTGGAAAAGTGTTCACTGGGGTTCATGGTCAAATTATTTGGGAATCTATTACACTATGCTATCTCTGTTTCTTCATCAAACACTGTATTGTTCCTTTAGCCCTGGCCTATTAAAAGAAAAGTTAACCTTAAGAAAACAAACCTAGGTTTATGATGATTAACGTATAAAGTATACAATGTATAATGAATGAGAAGTAATATAACAATGGCTTATGACAACTAAAAATTAATGTGTATACAATAAAAAATAAACTATTCAACAAATTAATGTGTGTAAATAATGATACACTTATGTTTTAGTCAATTATTCAATCAGATATTTTAATCCCAAATAAGAACTTATATTCTAAATTAGAAAAATCAAAATTTACCACATAACAAATATAAAAAGACCATCTGTAGTTTTGAAAATAATCCAATTATTTACTATTTCAAAAGTTGCCAAGTGTTTTTCTCATACTTTGATAAGGACTTAATTTTTATTTATTTTTATTAAAGATTTTATTTATTTTTAGAGAGAGAGGAAGGGAGGGAGAAAAAGAGGGAAACATCAATGTGAGAACGGTCAAATGGTTACCTCTAATAAGTGCCCAAATTGGGGACCAGACCCACAACCCAGGCAGGTGCCCTGACCAGTAATCAAACTGCCAATCTTTCACTCCGCGGAATACACTCAACCAACCGAGTCAAACCAGTCAGGGCAGGACATAATTTTTATTTAAACACCTATTTATTTAAACATTTGAGCTATGGCTAATTGCCTATCACCAAAAATTTATTAGAAGATGCTAGTTCTGCAAATGAATTTAACTATATTTTATGTCTAGTCATGGATAGTTATTAACATACATAAGAGAATACAATACATTTTCCACACATAAATTATATATTTAGCAACAGGTTGTGATCTATCTGAATTGAGCCAGACTGTTCACAATAGTAAAGGGTAAAAATATACTTTAAACATCTTATAAGGGCAAAAATACAAGTTCTAATTAATAGTCGGTAAAAAATCTTCACCTGAGGATATGTTTATTGATGTCAGAGAGAGAGAGAGAAACACTAATTAGTTGCCTTCCCAGGGTTCAAACCTGCAATGTAGGTAAGCACCCTGACTGGGGGTGGAATCCACAACCTTTTGGTGTATAGGACAACGCTTCAACCAACTGAGACACCCAGATAGGGCTAATCAATACTGTTTTAATAAGAAAAATAATCTGAAATAACTCAAATCTTAACAGATTCACAGTACAGTACATGGAAATCTTAAAGGTTAACCATGGATACAAGTTCACTATTTTTTTTGGAATATGGCTTTATTCTGACATGTACCAGAGCACTATTTGCAGTGCTGAGGATACAACATGAACAAAATGAACAAATATTCCTGCCACCCTAAAATTACAGTAACACCATACCTTTATTAGAATAAAGTGGTGGTTTAAAAATATGTGCACAGATTCATACGTCACCCTTCAAAAAAGCAGAGTCTCCCTCGCTCATCTTCAGTGTGAGCTGCACTTAGTAACTTATTTCTAATGAATATAATGTGATAGGAGTAACAGTGCACGATGTACAAAATTAGGACATAAAAGGCACTATAGCTTCCTCTTTGCTCTCTCTCTCTCCTGGCTCTTGCTTCTGAGAGAAACCAGCTGCTACATCACATAATCACTCAAGTAGTCCTAGGGAAAGATCTGCGTGATAAGTAACCAGCAGTTCCTGCCCAGAGTCAAAAGGATCTGAGGTCTTCTGGCAATAGCCATGTTAATACACCAGCTAGGAAGCGGATGTTTCAACCACAATCAAGGCATGAGATGACTGCACTCGCGGCCTAAATCCTGAGTGTAACCTTATGGAAGACCTCAAGGCAAAACCACCCAGCCAGGCTGCTCCTCAATTTCTCACCCACTCAAACTAAGAGATGATAAATGTTTTGAGCTGTTAAGTCTATTGCAGCTTAACAAATTATCCTGCAATATGATGCAAATAATTAAAATTGCATGTACTTACATATACTATATTTTCTTATAGTTGCACCTATTACTGTAACAAATATTTTCTAATACCATCTCATGAAAGTTTATTTTCTCCCTTTAAAGACTCTACTTCTTCTCAGCATGCAAAGTGCCATATTGTGACGGACGTTATCAGAAGGAACTGTACTGGTCTCCTGCTGCTGGCAATGTCGGAAATGCTGCTTAGCACCTATACTGCACCCAGCATCTGGTAGACACTCACTAAACAGTTACTGAACCAGGGACACTTACTTTTAGAATTTAAATCTAACTGATTAAAATGAAGCTTTGCACAGAAGGAGAGAGAAATCAGTTGAAATTCCAAAGAAGAGTTTCAATGAAAGTGTGGTTGTATACTCCTGTGACCCATCTGCTGAGAGCAACAACTCACTTTTTTTTAAAAAGGTTTAACTGTCATAAAACATTACATTTGTTTCAGGTGTACAACACAATATTCAATATTTGCGTATATGGCAAAACAATCACAAGAATCACCATACAAAATTATACAAATTTTTAAACAACTTGTAAGACCTATTTATTGTTCCCTCAGCAACTTTCAAATAGGCCATAAGGCATTGTTAATTCACATTGTCAAGTCACAATGCAGTGCATTATATCCCCATGACTTATTTATAACCAAAAGTTAGTACCTTTTGAACCCATTTGCCCATTTACTGCACTCCTCCCACATCCCCAACCTCTAGCAACCATCAATCTGTTCTGTTCATCTATCAGCTTCATTTTATTCCACATATTAAGTGAGATCATATGGATTTGTCTTTGTCTGACTCATTACATTTCACATAGTGCCCTCAAGGTCCATACATGTTGTTACAGAATATTCTATTACACACACACACACACACACACACGAGGTCTGGAAAAAGTCCTGACATTATTAACGAAAATTATTTGCACAACATCGATGTAACCTGGCAGCCAAGAAAAGTGGAGTGAAATGCACATGTGTGAACAATGATGACTTCAGTGAACTAGTCAGTAGGGGCAGTAGACACCATTAAGTGTTCAGGTATACTGTGTGGCCACTGCATCCAAAATGACTGAGCAAGTAGACCAACAACTCTGCATCAAATTTTGCGTTCAGTATGAACACTCCTCCTCGGAAACTATTCAGATTCAGAAGGCCACAGCTATGGGTACCTGGTGATTGGCAGCTTCATCATGACAACACACCCACTCATCAATCACATCTCATGTGGAGTTCTTTGGTGAAACAACAAATCACCCAGGTGACTCAGCCCCACTACAGCCCGGATTTGGCACCCTGTGACTTCTGGCTTTTCCCAAAACTAAAATCACCTTTGAAAGGGAACAGACTTCAGATCATTGATGAGATTCAGGAAAATGTGACAAGGCAGCTAATGGAGATTTGGAGAACTGTGTAAGGTCCCAAGGTGCCCACTTTGAAGGGGACTGAGGCATCATTGTCCTATGTACAATGTTTCTTGTATCTTCTTCAATAAATGTCTCTATTTTTCCTATTACATGGCTGGATACCTTCTGGACAGATCTCATACACTCGACACACGAGAATAATAAAAATTTTCTACAGTTTAATGGAGGTAAAATTGGCTAAGTAGGATAAAAATTTAAAGGACACTCAAAGACAAACTGAGATGAAAGAACAAAATATTAATCCATTTAAAAAGATGAAAAATGTTCAAACTTATCTCTCATTTAGATAAAAAGATATCTGATTCAGATGTGGCACTAATAAGAAGGACCCATCTCAACCCACTCTCCTCTGAGATGCACAGGTCAAATCAGTTCAGAATAAAGAGGTTAGCAGAGATTTATTTCTACATCACAGCCAGGAATGCAAAAAAGAAGGGTACAGGAACAGAAAATAGAAAATTCAATGTTATGCATACCAAAATGTTACAAAGTACATTTGATGATAATGTCACAAAATATGATCAGACTAAATTAATACATCTGATATTTAGACATTTAAATGTGTGCTAACTACAAAAAAAGCACATATGAGTTGGGGAGACAAGAATGGCAAAATGCTGAAACAAGATGAAGTGTACATGGGGTTTCTTGTACTCTACGGAAATCTGGAAATTTTCACGGCAAATCTTTTAAGTACTTGCTTTCCAATCTTTTCTTTGCAATCATTCGTTGAAGAATTGTTTACAATAATAAAGCATAAAACTCTTGAGCATACAGTACTTTGATGAATAACTACCACCTAGCTCAAAATTTTAAACACTACGTTACTTCAGGTTTTCACTTGTCCCTTCTAAGTTATTAACTCCTCCTACCTGGAGGCAACCACTGTCCTGACTTCTATTACCCCAAATTAGTTTTTCCTGTTTTAAAACTTCATACCAATGTAACCATATAGTAAAAATTATTTTGTGTTTGTCTACTTTTGCTAAACAAGATATTTCTGAAATTCATCACGTTGTTATAAACATCCCTGCACAAGGTTTTCATGTTTTGGGTTCGTTTTCATTTGTTTGTTTGTTTTTACCTTTATTAGGTATACAGCCTGGAATCATAGTACAGAGCTTGGTTTAGCTCTAACAGGTAGTGATGGTTTTCCAATGTGGCTGAAACAATTTACATTCCCACCAGCAACACAGAAGAGCATCAGCTGTTTCACATCCTTGGCAACACTTGTATTGTCCGTTTCGTATTTCAGCCATTCTGGTACGGGTGTGATGGTTCTGCTTTGTGACATTTCTCTGATAAGTAATAATGTAGAACACCTTTACCTATGCCTATTCGCCTCTCAGATGTCTTCCTTTGTTAAGAACCTGCTCACTTTTCTGCATATTTTAAAAATTTGGTTGTTTGTGCCTTTTCCTTTTTGATTTGTAAGAGTTACTTATGTTTTCTGGATACAAGTCCTTCACCAGATTTATTATGAATATATTCTTGCGGTATGTGGCTTGTCTTCTGTTTTTAATGATGTCTTGATGAATAGAAATTTTTAATATTATGTATTCTAACTTATCAATTTTATGTTCTAAGAAATTTTTGCCTACCCCAAGATGATGGAAGATATTCTCCTAAGTTTTCTTCTAGCATATAGATAAGTACAGCTTTTATATCTATATCTATTATCCAACTCAAATGAACTTTTAAATATAGTATCAGGTAAAAGTCATGGTTCTTGTTTTTGTCCATACAGACATCCAGTTTACCTAACACAAATTATTAAAAATAAATGCTTTTCTTAACTTCAGGGGAACTTTTGTTATAAATCAAGAAACCACATATGTGAAGGTCTATAGTTTCTAGACACTATTTTTCCTCAGTCTTTTTGCCTACCTTTTTATAATAGTGATTTTCACCTTTTGTCATCTCATGGCACACATAAACTAATTACTATAATTCTGTAACACATCCAAAAATATATTTTTTGCTGATCTGACACAAAGTTAGGTATACTGTTGATTCACACCAGAAGGCTATTGTTGTGTGAGCCGCTGTCGTTTTTTTAATTTAACAATCTAGAGGGAAAGAGGTCAGTGCCCCTGACCAAATGACCAGGTATATTTTAAAAATTGTTTTAAAATTGCATGTTTTAAAAATTCTTGTGGCACACCAGTGTGTGTTTTGCAGCACACTGGTTGAAAGCTGCTGTTCTAATACAAACTAATTACTACATAACTGCATAACCAGTCTTGACATCTGAAACATTTACATTTTGGTATCAATTTTGGAATTCATACCAAAATAAAAAAAAAAATTCTGGGATATTTACTGATGCTATAGCTCAACTTGGAGGAATCTGATTATTTTAGTAATATTGAGTTTTCTACTACATAAAGATGGATACCCTGGCTGGTGTGACTCAGTGGACTGAGCACAGGCTGTGAACCAAAAGATCAGTGGTTTGATTACCAGTCAGGGCACATGCCTGGGTTGCGGGCCAGTTCCCCAATAGGGGGCACATGAGAGGCAACCACACATTGATGTTTCTCTCCCTCTCTTTCTCTCTCCCTTCCCCTCTCTAAAAATAAATAAAACCTTTAAAAAAAGATGGAATATTTCTCCATTTGTTTATTTTAACAGGTCTCTTACTGCTGTTTTTAAGTTTTGGTGTAAAAGTTTTATTAGACTTACTCTTAGGTGTCATATATTTTGATGCTATTCTAAATGTACTTTAATAATTTTGGTTTCACACTCTTGGTTGTGTTAAAATCAACAACAGAGATCAGGCCTGAAAATTCCCTGAAGACGCAAAACCAGTTTAGTCATACGAACAAAGATTAATTTAGCTTATTCTACAAGGCTAAATTGATCTGTGCCTTTTTTAGCATATGATTATCCCTGACTTACAATGGTGTTTGACTTACAATTTATCAACTTTATGGTGGGTGAAAGCATTATGCATTCAGTAGAAACTTCACTTTGAATTCTGATCTTTCCCCAGGCCAGCAGTATGATACTCTCTTGTGATGCTGGGCAGTGGCAGTGAGCTGCAGCTCCCAGTCAGGCAGTGAGGGTAAACAACCAATACTCTACGGTGTACTCTGTTGCATTTTTTTTGGATGTTGTATTCAAGAAATGACATGAGACAGTCAACATTTAATTAGAAAATAGGCTTTGTGTTAGAAGATTTTGTCCGACTATAGACTAACGTAAGTGTTCTGAATGCATTTATTATAGGCTAGGTTAAGCAATGATGTTCAGTAGATTAGGTGTATTAAATGCATTATCAATTTACAATAGGAGCATCTGTATTGTAACCAACAACTTTCTTACTACATAAGCTGTTTTATAACAATATGCCACTGAACCTCATTCCATGTTTGCTTTGAGTGCTCCTGGTTTACAAATTTGTTTTTGGTGTATACACAATAAACTTTTACTAATTACTAATTACAAGTAATTGTTAATTACTACTACTTCAGTGATTCATTGGTTTTACTTGTTATTTCTGAACTTTTGACAGTTCATGGCATCCAAGGTAGAATCCAAAGACCCCCAGTGACTCCAAGGTAGATGAGCAAACAGGCGCTGGTACCCACTGACCCAATGAGCTCACTGCTTTCTTGACAACTCTGGAGTTTGAGGCTAAGTCTCTCTTTGATCTAAGCTCCACTTTCTTTGAGTTTCGAGCTGACTTTATTGGGCCTACCTGTAGTTTGTTGAAGCTTCTTGGTAAGTTTCCCTATTCTATTCAAAAGAGGGTAGAACACATGATTCCTGTGTTTTAGACAGATTGTTGGAAAATAGTATCCTCATAATTAAGACATCTTCAGAAATCTAAAGGCAAAGATGAGCTCAACTTGGTCAATGGACGACAATTTTGTGCCTTTTGGAACATGGGTGAACTTCTGGAATTGCAATGGCCACTCTGGGGGGAACCTTTAACTTAGAAAAGTCCACCTTAAAAAGTACCTTTAAAAGAGAGGATTCCAAACCACTATGAAACAATGAAATGCATTCTTTAAATAGAAGCTTCTAAAGGGATCCTTACAGCATGCAAATAAAAAATCTTTAGTAAAACACTGATTATTTGAGCAAGTAACATTAACCTATTTCATCAGAAACAGAATTATATCCAATTACTGTTGAGTTTTACACATAAGACGTGGCTAAACATTTTAAAACAAAGACTGTAAGATCTCTGTGTCCTTCTCCATGCTTGTGTGTGTCGATCTGTGTTATAGATATTTTTACTGTCTCCAAATGGCATTGCCAAAATGAACTTGTAAAAAGCTCTACTTGTCTTTAAAAAATTATACAAATCAGGTATACTCTCAGATTACACAAACTGGCCCAAATGTTTTTTAAGATCACATGATCTAAGATAATCTTTGATAAATAAAAGTTTAAGCTTGATGGTTCAATAAAAGGAAGTATATCTTCAAAATTTGTCAGTAAGAAAAATAACATGATGATGGTTAGGTTTTTAATGCCTAACCCGCACATACCTATTAAAAGTACATCAAATAAACATAAATAAAAGTCTATACTAAGTTAAACTGAATAGTGGATATTCATTTAATATCTACAGCATTTCCAAGTAAGATAAACATTAAATGCTAAACAGTAAGTTTATCTACTTATGGTTTTTAGACTTTTTTACAAAGACAAAAAAAGTTATTTGGGTCTGTTAATAAACACATTTGTGCCAGTTTGAAAAATTTACTGTGAGGAAGAATATACTTCTAGTAATTATAAAATGTATTTATAAATTTTCCAGTCCACAATTGCTTGCTTATTTTTCACTAGGAATTAAGGATTCTTAAGGATTAAGAATTCTAATGTGTGTAAATAAAACTACCAGAAATAATAAAGGTGAAAGAAAATGACTGTATATGAAAAGTGGGTAAAGGAAATAGAATATGTTTTTTAATAGATAAGGAAAACTACAAATGGCATGTCTTTTGTTTGTTTTGTAAAGTAAAGAAAGAAAATTTTGTCCTAAAGAAAAATGACTGTTACAAATAGGATAATAACTGACTGGATATAGAGACTTGCAGTTTTGTAGAAAATGAGTAACTGAGAAAGGAATTTTATGTGTAGTCAAGCTAAGACTAGAATCTATTTATTTAAAGCTAAAGACAAGGAAGCATTTTAATATCCAAAGTATTCTAATGTAAAATTAGAATTTGGTTTTTACTCTAGTGAAATAACAGGTTTTTCGTTGTTGTTTTGTTTTTTGAATTATTTGACTGCTCTGCATGAGAAATAAAAAAACAAAGGGGTTTCCACCCCCCTTTTAATGTAATCTGTCTAGGAAACAAAGATTATGTCTTATGAAAATATTTCCTATGCTTCATATTGTCTTTACCAAGTCTTTGATTACTTAGAAAAATAACTGTTTTCTCTATTAAAAGAGCTAAGTTTCTTTTATAACAATGTTAAGTTTCTGTACTTGCCTTTGGAATCTTTTCTCACTTTGCATGAATGGATAACTAAGTTAACTGAATTATTTGTGAGTGTGTGTGTGTGAATTCTCTCACAGATCTCTAACCACAGATGTCTTCAAATCTTTTCCCATTTACAGACAGTTACTGCTTTACTTGCTTTTGCAAGCATGTTCCTGGCAGTGTTCCACCTTCAAAGAAATTCACGGAAAGGACCCTGACAAGTACCCTAAAATGCAGGTTTCTTTTAATTTTTTATTTTAGTTTACTCAGTCCAGTTTCTATCCTTTATTCCCATTCCAGACCACCCACCCATCCGACCTCCCTCCCCTTTCCAACCCCCCTAGTTTTGTCCATATTTGTTCCTGTAATCCCTTCCTTTCTCCCCTGAAATTCCCTCCCCTCTCCTCTCCCCTCTGGTCACTGACTACCTGTCCTCCATTTCAGTGTCTTTTGTTATATTTTACTTGTTTCTTTGTTTTATTGTTTAGGTTCCTGTTAATGGCGAGATCATATGGTATTTGCCTTTCAAGGCCTGGCTTATTTCGCTTAGCATAATGCTTTCCAGTTCCATCCATGCTGTTGCTAAGGGTATGAGCTCCTTCTTTTCGTTCTGATAACTGTAAGATTGTAACACCGAACTGCAGGTAAGATTTTTTTAGAAGTATTTTTCTAGAGATTTTATTTAAAGACAGAAAGGGAGGGAGAAAATCATCAAATATTTGGAAATTAAATAACATACTTCTAAATAACCCATGGGTCAAAGTGGAAGTCTACTAAGAACCTAGAAGATATTGTCATAAAATTTGTGGGATCATTTAAAGCAGGGCTGAATAGGAGAGTAAGGTCTCAAAGGCCTAAGCTTACACCTTAAGAAATATAATAGATTTAAACCCAAAGCATACAAAAAGAAATAGTAAAAGAATAGAAGTCAAAGAAATTTTAAAAACGTATTTTAAAAAGCAATAAAATAAAAAACTGGGTTTTTGGAAAAATTAAACAGATTTTGATAAACCTGGAAATATATTAATAAAGATAAAAAAGAGGATACATTGTCAATATCAGTAATTAAAGAAAGGACATCCTACAGATGCTACAGACATTAAAAGGATAATAAAGAAACAACTTTATGGTAATAAATAGATGAAATAGATACATTCCTTGAAAGACACAAACTATTAAAGCTCACATAGTGAGAGAAGTGACTCATATAGTCAAAGATTGAAAATTTTCAAAAATAGATAAACCTAATCAACCTATTAATTCAATTTATCCTTTAAAATCTTTCAACAAAGAAAACTCTAGGTCCAAAGGGGTTAGCTTGTAAACTGTAACATTTATGAAACAAATATAAAGCCTATCCAAAATTTTTCAGAAAATACAAGAAACACTTTCTAACTCTATGAGGCCAGCATTATGCTGATACAATGATGAAAAAGCATCTTTCATGAACATAGATACAAAAACATACTTAACAAAATAGTAGCAAATAGAATCCACTACACTATGAAATGATAATACATCATGTCCAAGAGAGGCACACCTAAGAGAATGCAAGGTTGGTTCAAAATTTGAAAACAAATCAATGTAGTTCATCTTCTTAACAGACCAAAGGAGATAAACCGTATGATCATCTCAATAAATACAGCAAGGAAATCTAAGTGAACTCAATGTCCACTCATAATAAAAACTCTCAGCAATCTATGAACAGAATGGGAACATCATTATCTTGGTAAAAGACCTATTACACTTAATATAACAATATATATAATAACTTCATAAAAGGCCCTTTATACTTGAAGACTAAAAGCTTTCCTCTTAAAATCAGGAACAAGACAAAAATATCTGTTCTCACCACTCCTGTTTAATATCATGCCGGAGTTCCTAGACAATAAAATAAATGGGAAAAAAGAGAGGAGGTTGTATGCACAAAATGCAAAGAAATAAAACTGCTCTATATTTGCAGATGGTATCATTTACATAGAAAAATCCCAAAGACACTGGTGTGTGGGGAGGGGGGCCTTACTAGATTAAGTGATTTTAGCAAGGTTGCAAGATTCAGGGTATGTCTATATACTACCAATGTACGACTGCATACTAAATTTTAAGAAAATTATCATTTATACTGGTATCAAAAGTAGTAAAACACCTACATGTAAACCTAGCAAAAATAAGATTTTTCCCTGTATACATATGTATGCTGAAACTATAAAATGCTGATAAATGAAGTCAAAGAAAATTTAAATAAATGGAAATGTCCTGTGTTAATTGGAAGACTCAATATTGAGATGTCAGTTTTTCACGAATTGATCAATGAATTTAATATGATCTAAATGGAAATCCCCTCAGTACTTTTTCTGGAAATCTCATTACTTCTAAAACATTTTATGGAAGAGCAAAGGAAGTAAAATAGCCAAAACGGTTTTGAAAAAAATAAAGTAGGAGGACTCACCTTACCTGATTTCCAGACTTCTGAGAAAGCAACAATATGGTATGACAATGTGATATTGGCAAAATGATAGGTACAAAGATCAAAGGGTAGTCCAGAAACAGACTCACATACAAGGTCAATTCAGTTTTGACTAAGTTAATTCAAGGGGGGAAGCAAAGTATTTCCAAGAAATGATGCTAGAACTCAGAAAATGAGCCTTGACCTTTATCTTACACAGTATAAAAAAATTAAATGGATGATACATCTTATATAAAAGCCAAAACCACAAAACTTGTAGAAGACAAAAGAAAATCTACACAACTTTTCATTGTGTAAGAACACAGAAACACATAGTAAAAAAAATGACAATCTAAATTTCATCAAAATTAAAAGTGCTTTTATTTTCAGAAGTTAGGAAAATGAAAAAGCAAGCCTCAGACAGCAATCTGTGTGCATGTGTGGGTGGGGCAGAGGACCTGTACAGTAAATGTACAAAGAATTCTTACAACTCAGTAAGAAAGTTACCTCCATCTTTAAAAATGGTGAAAGATTTTAACAAATACTTCACAAAGATATAAAGTGACCCATAAACACATGAGTAAGTTCTCAGTGTCACTTATCAGATGTATGAAAATTAAAGTTACAGCGTGATACTACCACATACCCACTAGAGGGGCAAAAATTAAAAAGACTGAAAGAACCAAGTGTTAATGAGAATGTAGAGCAATTGGAACTGTCAAATGGAAAAGTTTGGCAGGTTCTTACATTTAAACATTCACTTACCATACAACCTAACGAATCCATTTCTAGGTATTTACCTAAGAAATGAAAACACATGTTCACACAAAAACTCATGAATGAATGTTCACAGCAGCTTTATTTATTAACAATGGCACCAAACTGGAAATAATCCAAATATCCATAAATAAGTGAAATGGTCAACGAACTGTGGTAAATCAATATACCACAGCCTCAGCAGTAAAAAATTGTGAACCAGTTAGGCATAAAAACTTGGATGACCCTAAAAAACATCATGCTCAGAGAAAAAAGGTCAGATGCAAGAGTACATATTACATAATTCCATTTATATGAAATGCTAGACAAATGAAACCAACTTGGAGTGAGAAAAAGAGGACAAATGATTTCCTGGGGCAGAGAGGGGAACTTCTGGGGATGACAGAAATATTTTAGATCTTGATGGTGATAACAAAAATATTCTACTCTTGACTGTGGTGGTGGTGTCATGGTTGTAAACATTTGTCAAAACACACTGAGCTGCACATTTTAAATATTATATTTTATTATAAGTAAATTATCCTCAATACAGTTGATTCTTTATAAAGGAGCTCTCTTGAGAAGATATTACCCAGGAAATCTATTAGTAATGCCCTCATGTAGCCAACAGATGTCAAAAACATCAATAAAATTTAATACAGACTTATGATTTTTAAAATGTCATCAGAAATGAAAACCAAAATTATCTTGGAAAGCCAAGAATAGAAGAAACTATTTTAACATAACAGTCTCTATGGGAAACCTTCAGCAAACATCATAATTGATGCTACATCAGAAGTATTCCCCTTAAAAGTCAGAAAGGAGTCCAAGTTTTTAGCTATCACTGCTACTACTCAACATTACATAGGACATAAAATAGGCAAAGCAATGAGGAAAATGCCTAAATTATAAAAGTTGAAAAAAAAGTCACAAAACAGTGTATATTGTCACATAATCAACTCAATGAAGTGATCTGATACATGAAAAAGTGGTCTAAACAGGAAAAAATTCAAAAGCTTCCCTATCAGCAGAAAAAAAGAAAACATAACTGAAAATTTTGATGCATTAGAGCAATCAAATCATAAAATAACTGGAAATATTAAGAAGGACTGTAATATATGGGAAAAATATATTAAACATTTCCTAAGAATATAAAGCAAGATGTGAATAAAATAGAACAATACCATAAATACATACATTTCTGAGGGGAGAAGACTCAACATCATAAGGGTCAATTCGCTTCAAATTAATCTAGAATTTTAATATAACCTTATTCAAAATACTTAATGACTTTTTAGTTAGTGTAGTTGAGTCTAAAGTTTATCTGAAGGCATGCATAAAAAATAGTAATGTGTAACCCTGAAAAGAATAATGAGAAAGAAATAATTATCAACATTTAAAGATGCATATACCCTTTAACCCAGCAATTCCACTTCTAGGAATCACATACAGACAGGAAGTTTCCTGACTAGCTGACTCTGACAGTAGAACTAAAGAAGTGGGAGAACTTGACATTCTCTCATACTGTGTGAGTTTTTAAAATTTAAACAGAATTAAAGTCTGTAATTAAAAACATCAATAATTTAAAAGTTGGCTTTAAAGAGCATTATTTGTGATAGCAAAAAGAAACTAATTTAAATGTCCTTCACTAAGGGGCATGGTTAAATAAGTTACAGCCCAAACTAATGAAATAATCACTTAGCCTTTTTTTAAAAAAAGTATTAGGGAGACCTATATATAACATGTAGCGTTGTCCAAGATATGTAATTAAGAAAGCAAGTGATACATCAATGTGTTTGGTATACACCCCCTCCAAACAACCTTATATATATGTATATGTGTTTAAAGTGCCTAGAAAGATGCACATAAATTGTTAATTTTCCACTCTGAAATAGGACTGGGGGGATTAAACGAAATGTTCACATTTTATCTAATCATTCTTTTTCTATACTATAGAACTTTACATCATGCTTGCATGTCTGTGGTTAGTTTTTTTTAATTAAAGGTACTGCATATAAAAATGACATGAATTCCATAAGGCAATTATAAAATTGAAAAAATAGTTCAAATGTTTATTTTTGTTATCCTCATGTATATTTACATACTCTTCAAAAGATCTGTAGTCTTCAGCAGAGGTGACTGCCATTTTTAAAAATTTAACTGATAGCTCATGATAAAAATAACAATATATTAAGCCTTTTTTTAAAAAATCGTAAAGTTCACAGAACCAGAAGACTCACAGTAGAGTCCATACGTATGTAAAATAAATAACAGTAATTAATGCCTCGAGAGGGACATCTCCTAAGTAGATTCTTCCTCCTTCCTGAAAAAAGATGATCTCCTCCCCTTTCCTTTAACTTGGCTGAGCGGCTTTAAACTCACCATTTTGAATGTGCGCAAAATGATTAAAAGCAGTAATCTTAGGGAGGCCACATTGAAGGTGCCTCTGCCAGAGACGTGCTCCGACCAGACATCTTTAGTAGGAAGAAGCATTGATGGAATGGTGCTAGTATTGGGAGAACGACTGCTACGGTTTGTACAGGATGCCTGCGTGCCCGAGCCTTGGTGACAATCGGGAAAAATGCAAATACAGCCAGCAAAGCGACGGCAACGGACGGTTTTTTCCGGAGAGGTGGGAAGCAGGCCTATGGCGTAAGATGGATCAGTTCTGTGTAGGGTGACTGGAAATGGGTAGGGAAGGTGGGTGAGAGGTATTAGGGGGAGAAAACTCGTACAGTTGCGACTGTGCGAAGAAAGGCAGCTGGGTCCTTGGCCAAGGCACCAAGGACAGCAGAAGAGGCAGGAGGAAAAAGTGGACGGTGGAGACCCCCAAGACCAATCGATGTCATCCGCCGGGACGCGAACACGGCGCCGGTCCCGGCTGGAAAAGGCCCTGGAGGCGAAGAAGGCCTCTTAACAGCCATCAACCCCACCCACCATGGCCGGCGCAGCGGACTAGGGCCAGGCCCCGCTCCCTCCCAAGAGAAATTAAGAAAAGGAGCAGCTGAAGGCAGCAATTTCCTCGCTCGACCCTCACCTACCCGATAAGGGAACAAGCCAGATTAAAAAAAAAAAAAAAAACCTCACCGAACTATGCAGCGGCTCCGAAGCGAGAATAGCGCTTGATCCTCCACCCGCCACCACCGCCTTCTTCTCCGCCTCCAACTCCTCCCCCGCCCAACGCACAGCGGCAGGTGGCGGTACCCGCGTCGGCTGCGACGGCGGCGGAAGCAGAGGCGGTGGTGGCGGGTCCCGCCCCTTGCGTCGCGACACTGGCAAAAGAGGTTGGCACGCAAGCTCCGCCCCCAAGACAACATCGACCAATAGACTTAAAGGACTTCTGCGGGGGGGAGGGGCGGGAATACACATACCCAATCGGAACCTGAGGAGTGGGTCACGTCAGTGGTTGGGACGTGGCAGAAAAAGGGAAAAAATACTTAGACTGTTTCTGCGCTCTCTGGGTCAGGGCGAGTTCTCAGATTGGCCGAAGAGAGGAAGGAGAAACTACACTCTTTCCCACCCCACACCGCAGTCTGGGTCCGCCTCCTTTCCCTGCAGCACTGCGACTTTTGGGGAGGGGGGCGGGGCACCGTGCTGGGGTGGAACAGCACTGCCTTTTGTGGTTTGGGCCGGGAAAAAAGGGCGGGGTTTCGGGGAAAGGGATGGGGGTGTGGAGGACTAAGATAGGACTGGCGCAGCTAGACTCTCGGAAATTGCAACGGCAACAACCAAAATGGAGGCATTAAAAATAAATTTTAATTCGATTGGAAACCTGACTAGGAAGGTTAAGGTCACTTGGCATAATATGCGCTCCCTTGCAGTTCAGATAGGAGCGGTAGGAGGAAAAACTAGACTGAGGAAGGGTACGTTTGTCTACCCCGAGTTTGCGCACTACACAGTGCTTTCTCCCCGCCGATCCCGCAGTCACAGCGTTGCACCCTCATTTCTGATTCTGATGGGGCGGGGGCGGGTTATAGGGGAGGCCTTCGTTTTCTCTTTATAGCCTTGGCCTGACCAGAGCCTTCCAGTTTTCATTTTGAGGCTGTTCGTTTGTCGAGATGGAAAGTAACAGATCCCATCATATGTAACAAATAAATACAACAGCTGTAGTCCATGAACACCTTGCTTAATTTAAACCCGGCTAACAGTTTAGTTAATCATGTCAGTGACGTTAAATTGTTTCTTCGTCCCGCACATGTCCTCTTTTCATTCTAAACAGGTCCTCTTTTCGTTTTTCTAATTACAAGCCCTCTCTCTTCCTCCCCTCTTATTCCCAACGCTCTCCACTCCTTACACACACACACACACACACACACACACACACACACACACACACAAACACACACACACACGGTGCCCAGGATATATTTATCGCACCCCCTTCCCCAAGAATTAAGAGCCCTACTACTTCTGTTTATGACAACAGTAAAATCTCTTGCCAGTGAACCAAAACCTATTTTTTTGGTCTTGATGAAAACAAATTGTCCAAGATTTACTATAAAATTTAAGTTATGAGAATTTGCTAGATATATTGTAAAACCAAATCTAAGTTTCATACCATACCTGTGGCACATTTCTTGCCAAAGCACATTTCCCACTTGTGATTTCTCTACTTTACATATGTTGCTCTAGAAATGGTGGCTCTTTTCCATCTAAGTCTCACCCTCTTTAAAGAGAATTCATATTTTAATCACATTTCCCTAATCTCCCTTTACGATGTTCCATGTTGATCCAATTGGATACACTAACTTGTTTGTTGGGGCAAGTTTACCCAAATTTCAATCTCTTTCATATCATCTGTGTATACTACTTACAGTACTATCATCTTCTTTAAATAAGTGCATTTTCTTCCATTTCTTTAAGGGGGAAACTTTATAAAAGTACTATAAATGAAAACTTCCAACAATTATCCTAAACTGAAAGTAACTGTAAGTGAAGAGAAACCATGTCTTTAAATTCTGGCTAGAAACTATTGACTATGCAACTCTCTGAGCCTAACACCCACTCCCTGTTAAAAGGGTAGGTTACTGAACATTGTATATATAAAGACCAAGCATGCAAATGGCATTTTAATCATGATATAATCAAAGGATAGAAAAATAAAACCAAAATAGGAATCACTTTCTCACCTTGTGAGTCATTGTTTTTAATACTGCATGCAAGTCCCAACTAAAGTAATCTAAAGCATCAGAACTGATCTCTGTTACTCTTTAGGAATCATTGCTGTGGAGGCTTAAAGCATGTGTTCTAGAATCAAACAGACCACATTTTTATAGTAGCACCTGCATTTAGAGTTGTATGTCTCTGGGCCACCTACTTATCTCTCTGGCTTCAAATTCCAATTTAAATATTAGGAAAGTAATAACACTTACCAATGGTCATTGTATAGATTAAATAACCTAATAAATGTAAAGCATGTCATACCTAGCATGTAGTAAACACTAAATACATTGTTACTGGCTCATTGTTATTATATTACTACATGTAGGGACAGATAATATGTACTATTGACTTATACGTATTATTATTATTACTGATTCTAGAGGTGAGAAGCACTCCCTAAGGCAATAGGTTGAATATACCATGCAATGTAATGCAGTGGTTCTTAAAGAGTGATTCCCCACCCCTTGGCCCAGCTGGTGTAGCTCAGTGGATTGAGAGCAGGCCTGTACACCAAAGGAATGTAGGTTCTGTTCCCAGTCAGGGCATATGTCTGGTTTGCAGGCCAGGTTCCCAGTAGGTCATGGGTGAAAGGCAATCACACCTTGATATTTTTGTCCCTCTCTTTTTCATTCCCTTCCCCTCTCTCTAAAAGTAAATAAATAAAATCTTTAAAAAAAAAAGTGATTCCCCCCAGACCAACATCATTAGAATTACCTGGATACTTTTTTAAAAAATATATTTTATTGATTATGCTATTACAGTTGTCCCATTACCCCCCCTTCATTCCCCTCCACCCTGCACACCCTCTCCCACCCACATTCACCACCTTTACTTCATGTCCATGTGTCATAAGTTCTTTAGCTTCTACATTTCCCATACTATTCTTGCCCTCTCCCCATCTATTTTCTACCTACCATCTATGCTACTTATTCTCTGTACCTTTTCCCCGTCTCTCCTCCTCCCACTCCCCTGTTGCTAACCCTCCATGTGATCTCCATTTCTGTGGTTCTGTTCCTGTTCTAGTTGCTTGCTTAGTTTGCTTTTGTTTTTGCTTTAGGTGTGGTTGTAAATAATTGTGAGTTTGCTGTCATTTTATTGTACATGTTTATTATCTTCTTTTTCTTAGATAAGTCCCTTTAACATTTCATAAACTAAAGGCTTGGTGACTATGAACTCCTTTAACTTGACCTTATCTGAGAAGCACTTTATCTGCCCTTCCATTCTAAATGAATGCTTTGCTGGATAGAACAATCTTGAATGTAGGTCCTTGCCTTTCATGACTTGGAATACTTCTTTCCAGCCCCTTCTTGCCTGTAAGGTCTCTTTTGAGAAATCAACTGACAGTCTGAAGGGAACTCCTTTGTAGGTGACTGTCTCATCTCTTGCTGCTTCTAGGATTCTCTCCTTCATTTTTACCTTGGCTGATATAATTATGATGTGCCTTGGTGTGTTCCTCCTTGGGTCCAACTTCTTTGGGACTCTCTGAGCTTCCTGGACTTCCTGAGCTTCCTGGACTTCCTGAAAGTCTATTTCCTTTGCCAGATTGGGGAAGTTCTCCTTTATTATTTGTTCAAATATCTTTTCCACTTGTTGTTTTTCCTCTTCTCCTTCTGGTACCCCTATAATTCGGATGTTGGAACGTTTAAAGGTGTCCTGGCGGTTCCTAAGCCTCTCCTCATTTTTTTGAATTCTTGTTTCTTCATTCTTTTCTGATTGTATGTTTTTTTCTGATCCACTCCATTGATGTGAGACCCAGCTTTCTTTCCATTACTATTGGTTACGTGTGCATTTTTCTTCATTTCACTTATTGTAGCCTTCATTTGTTTATCTAATTTGCAGCCAAAATCAACCAATTCTGTGAGCATCCTGATCACCAGTGCTTTGAATTATGCATCTGATAGGTTGGCTATCTCTTGGTTGCTTAAAAGTATTGGCTGTGGAGCTTTGATTTGTTCTGTTTGAGCCATCTTTTTTGGGGTGGGGTGGGGTCTGGTCACGCCTATTACATATTGAGGGCCAGAGCCTTAGGTGTTCACCAGGGTGGGGCACCCCAGTTGCTGGGTTATGACACTGTATGTGGGGGCGGAGTCCAAGAGGGAACAATGGAGCTTGCTCCACTTTCTCAGACTTCAGTCCCCTCTGCTGCTTCCCACGAACAGATTTGGCCCTTCTGGTGCTGGCTCCCGGGCAGGTGGGCTTGTGTACATTCTAGGACCCCGTGGGTCTCCCCAAGGAACTCTCCTGTGAGGCTGGGAGATTCTACTGGCACCTCAACCCCCACAGGTGTTTTCAATTGGTGCTTTTAGGCTTTATTTCCTGGCACTGGGTCCCTGGGTTGCGCGGTCTGTGTCACTGCCAGTTTTTGCCTGGTTTATCTGCACGCGAATGTGTGACTGAGGACAGCCAGCTGCCTTGTGCGCCTCACTAGGTCTGCTAGTTGCCTCCCGTGCCCGGGGTCTGCCACTGGTCTGTCAGCTGCCCCTGCATGTCTGGGGCCCGCCAACTGCCGCCTGCGCCCTGTGCGCCTGTGTCTGCCAGCCACTGCTTTTTCCTGCCGGGACCCCTCGACCCCTCTCCATCAGCCTCTGACTCTGCCCCTCTTACCGGTCTGGATGAATGGGTGTCAGACTTCTGTACCATTCTTTTCTCTCTGTTCTGGTTGTTTTTTTTGTTTCTAAATTTTTGTTGTCTTTAGTTTTTGTTGTGCGAGGAGGCACAGGGTGTCTACCTATGCCTCCATCTTGGCCGTAAATCTCCCAATATATCCTGGATATTTTTTAAAATGCAAATTCTCAGGTATGTTCAAATTCAGTCCTGAATTGGAAAGTCTATCTGTGGACTCCAGCAATCTGTATTTTACCAAGCCTTCCAGGTGATTCTAATGCACATGAAGCTATATGTGCATTATAATAGAATGAGGATTGTTCAAGGAGCAAGATGACCTGAGTTCTAACCACATCCTTAGAGTGACATCAGCAGGAATGGAGGCATAAGGACCTCTGAAAATTTTTTTCTTCACCAAAGCAGTAAGAAAACTGGCAAGGTCATCAGAATCAACTTTTTCAGAACTCTGGAAATTAACTGAAGGCTTGCAGCAGTCCAGGAAGCATTGATGCAACAAAAACAGCTGAATTTCAGAAAGAACAGTGAACTTTGTGATGTTTTGACTTGCTCTAATTCAATTCCCTTGTGTCCAGCTCAGCTGTAGCATTGAAAAAAAAATAGCCCAGCCCTGGCTGGCATGGTTCAGTGAATTGAATGCCGGCCTGAGACCAAAGTGTTGCCAGTTCAATTCCCAGTCAGGGCACGTGCCTGGGTTGCAGGCCAGGTCCCCAATGTCAGGGGTGTGTGAGAGGCAACCATGTATCTCTCACACAGTGATGTTTCTCTCCATCTCTTTCTCCCTCCTTCCCCCTTTCTCTAAAAAAAATAGATAAGTAAAATCTTTACAAAAAGGAAAACAATAGCCCACGATTATGGTGAAAGCCAGCCACCTGGCAGCCACCAGATAAAGCAGAACGAAGCAGAATGAGAGCAGAATGAGGCTGGAATTCTTTCAAAGCCTAATTCCAAGAGAATAGTCATTATTTCACTTATCCGGTGTTCCCTAAAGATCTCACTTGATTTGATTCAGAGCCAACCCCAGTGCAAAAGCATATTCTCTAGAAGTGTAAACAACAATGGGAGTGGCCCTGGCCATGTGGTTCAGTTAGTTCGAGCTTTGTTCCTTGGACCAAAAGGTTGTGGGTTTGATCTGATAGAGGAACTCAAGGGTTAAAGATTTTAGCTGTACTTACAGTGGATAGGCTTAAAAGATTAATGCATGTGGAAATCCATTATTCCAAGAACTAGAATACACGGCCTATGTGACTCTAGGAGGTCAACAAGCAATTCAACCTTTGTGCCCCGGGGGTTATCTGAGCCATTGTGTTCCAGGCAGGGTAGCATCAGTGATGCAGATAAAGAATGGTTGATCAGCAGATAAAGAAATGTTAGGAAAATCACTACCAGACTGCAGCTCTTATCTAATTAAATTTTCCCCAAACCCCTTACCTACCCTTTTCTTTCTCTTGTAAAAAGGTTGGCCTGAGATGACATGTTAAGAAGGTTTTTAAGGGTATGTAACCTGCCATCTTCCCAGATCGCCTTCTCAGATCACCAGCATCTGAATAAAGTGCCCATGAAGATTCAATCCTTGCCTCTACTTATTGGTTCTGGTAGTGACAGGCAGCATGAACACTGACTTTTCCAATTACAGATTCCCAATCAGGGCACATGCCTAGGTTGCAGGTTCAGTTCTGGTCAGGGCAAGTACAGGTGGCAACAGATCATGTTTCTCTCTCACATCAATGTTCTCTCTCTCTCTCTCTCCCCCCCCCGTCTCTTTCAGATCAATAAATATATCTTTGAATGATGATTAAAAAAAAACAACAGGAGGGAGTTGATTAACTTGCTTGTACAATGGAAACAATTGGGGCAACCATAGGTTAACCAAAAAGCTTGAAAGAAAAAGCTGGAGAACGTCTGTAGGACCTTTGAAGAGCTTCATCATATTCATGGGGATCTAGAAACCTGCATGCATGCCCAAGGCTGTGCTAAACTGTGCACAAGCTCAGGAAACACCTGAGAAGGTTCTGTGCAGTCACCTAAGGCTGACCTTGAGGCTTTTTATAAGCAAGAAGTGAAGGGTAAGGGAAAGTTGGCACTGCCCGGCTAGGGTTGAAGCCCTGCCCCCAAACACACACAGACACACAGAGACAGACCATCAATAAACACTGGGAGACACATTGGTTCTAGGGATTTAAGGAAATCTCCGTTTAATCATTAGCTGAGTACTAAGTAACCAAGCAGAATCTTCCATGGCCACACATGGAGAATACAGACTTTACAGAAGTAAGAAAAATCACTAAACAAATAAATAACAACTACTATAACAAACAGCAACAAAATTCCCTGGTCAGGAGAAATTATCTGATTTCCACAGTTTTCACATCATAATTTCTAAAAGTCTGGTTTTCAACAAATCCAAAAGTTGGTTTTTCAAAAAGATCAACAAAATTGACAACCTTAGCTAGAATAAAGGACACAAAAAGAGAAGACTCAAATTACTAAAATTGGGAATGAAAGAAAACATTTTACTAGTAAAATTACAGAAATATAGTTATTATACAGGGAAACAGAATTTTGCATCCTAACAGATTTGAAAATCTAAACAAAATGAACAAATTTCTAGGAAGACACAGACCATAAAAACTGGTTCAAGAAGAAAGAGAAAACCTAATTTTAGCCTTCTCATTTACAAACTGAATGGCCTTAGGTTGGTCATTTAATTTCCTTGAGCCTTAGTTTCTTGAGGTAGAAAACAGAGATAATAAAATAATACCTTTGTCAAAGCATTTCAGTGAGGTGATAAATATAGAGATAAATAGTTAAGCCACTGTAACAAATGAAACCCTCAAATTTCAATAGCACAATACAAGATTATTTATTATTAAAAGCGCATTCAGCAGGATGGGTGGGAAACTTTGCTTCACCTTCAGGCACCTGTGTCTCCAATATATGACTTTTGCTATAAGTCTGAGCACCAACATCCATCCAGTAGAATGGAGAAGGTAAAGGAGTGTGAAAGGTTTCTGAGGTTTTTAGTGACCTAGCATGGAAGAGGCCTAGTGATTAATGATCATGATATGTCAGCAGATAACCCTGAACCAGTGGAGACTTGATTTTAGGCTATGTTAGGACTAGTCTATTTCAGTTTTGTCCTTACTATTAGAATGTAGCTCTTATTTCTAGGGTGTATTTCTGACTTTTGAATTGTCACCCTTCTGGGGTCTCAAATGAAAGACCAAGACATTTACGAAGATCTCTCAGGGCAGGACTTAAATTCCTATCTTTGACATCCAGACTGACAAATGCCTGCTGAAATCTCTGCTCCATTCTTCATGATCTCAGTTGCTGTTTTCTGCTGGGGTTTTCCATGCATCATTTAAGAGTCAGCCAACAGCTTAATGGGAAATAATAAAGGATTTAAGTTTCCTTCTTTCCAATTCCCTCTTCTTGGATATTTTTCCACTTGGGTTCAGCCATTTGCGGCAACTTTCTACTCTGACCCCTTGCCTCCTCTGTGTACCACTTTCTGCTTGAATTCTAATTCTTAGCAATGTGATTTTTGTAAATGCTATCAGGAAAAAAAAGCCAGGATAATGTAAAGCTCACCTGTTTTTCACTTCTCTCAAGAATCATAGGCTGTCAAGTTCTACTTGCATTACAAACTCTTCAATGCCTTCAAACATTTGTTTTTGTATACTTTCCCTGTTTTTATTGTTGCTTTTAGTGAGAAGGTCAGTCTATGGAAGTTAATCTGTTCTTGTTGCAAGCAGAAGTCTACCAGATGGTTGTTTTAAAGTTTGAACTAGGAAATGCAGTTTTAGTCTAGACTCATGGTTCTTCATCAATAGAATTCCTTCCAGATCTTGATACATTTCTGATATTTTTTCTTCCAGGCAGTTGTATAAGTCATTAGTCATATCCAATGTTCTTTCCTAGATTTAATTCTCAAGTCTGGTTTAATTCTTTGCTTCTAACCTCCATGCCTCCCTCTCAATTTAATGGTGACTACATTGAGGCCATCAGGCTTGAGAGGGACACCCATAGTTCTAAAGGCTGAACTTTTTCATACAGATTAATCTTAATGAACCTGTGTTGATCAAAATCTTTCTCAGTCTTTTCTCTCACAGTTTAAGATTTAGTGGAAGTCCACTTTTCCGGTTACTTGCAGCCCCGAACTTCTGGAATTTCTCCATTCATTTCTATTTGCCATTTCTTGCCTGAGCTCCTGTCTTTCATCTTATACTTTGCTAAAGAGCCAGTAGCAACAACACATATGCAATTTTCAAATCCTTATCTTTGGAGTTACAGACTCTACAGGTGCTTACCTGCCTCCCAAATTACTACAGTGATAGCTGTTACTTAACCAAATCTTTGGGACTGCATTACACAGATCTCTGTCTCTCTAGCATCTGATGTAAGTGGCTTCACCATCCACTTGGCAGACCAACTGCCAAGCCAAAACTATAGATTTGTAATATTTTGTTGAAGAAATCTTGTATTAATTAATCAACACTCAATAATATAACAAATACAGTCTAAAATGTTATGAAGGAATTTCATAGAAGGGTATTGCCTGAAGAGGTAAGGTCTACCTAATAATGGGAGAAATAGGTCATGGGAGAGAGGTACTTTTCTGTACCATGATTCATTGACTTATGCTGGCAGAAGCTGAGCTGTTTTCCAGCCCAAGCTCCAAGTTTATTCTGAGAATTCCCATCAAATAGTTAAAGAACTTGGACCAAGTGAGTCCTGGTTGAGGGTTCTCAAACTGTTGAGCCTGCACAAGCAGCAATAGCATCACCCAGGAACTTGTTTTAAATGCAGAGTTTAAGGCTGTGTCCCAGACTTACTGAATCAGAAACTTTGAGGGTTGGGCCTAGCACTCTGTTTAATAAGCCTTTCAGGTCATTTAAAACATGCTAACCTAAGACTTGAGAACCACAGGGTCTCAGGACATCAACATTGGGTTGAGAAGTGGGTGTGGCGGCTGACAAGACTTTGGTTCTGTTCTTTTCTGTGAAACTTTACGTATGAAAATGAGAGATGTGTTGGTGAATATGTTCTCCCATTCCATGGGTTGTCTCTTTATTTTGTTGATGGTTTCTTTTGCTGTGCAAAAACTTTTTAGTTTGATGTAGTACCATTTGTTTATTTTTTCCATTTGTCTCCCTTGCTTAAGGAGATATATATAAAAAAATTGCTACAAGCAATGTCTGAGATTTTATTGCCTATGTTTTCTCCTAGGATTTTTATGGTTTCGGGTATAAATAAGTCTGTAATCTATTTTTAATGTATTCTTGTATGTGGCATAAGAAGGTGGTCTAATTTCATTTTTCTGCATGTATCTGTCCAATTTTCTTAACACCATTTATTGAATAAACTATCTTTAGTCCATTGTATATGCTTGCTTCCTCTGTCAAGAACTTATGAAACTCAACACCAAAAAAACAAACAATCCAATTAAAAAATGGGCAAAGGACCTAAATAGACAGTTCTCTAAAGAGGACACACAGATGGCCAATAGACATATGAAAGGATGCTCAACTTGACTAATTATTAGAGAGATGCAAATTAAAACTACATTGAGATATCACCTCTAACCTGTCAGAATGGCTATCATCAATAAATCAACAAACAAGTGCTATCGAGGATGTGGAGAAAGGGGAAGAACACTTTTGCACTGTTGGCGGGAAAGCAGATTGGTGCAGCCACTGTGAAAAGCAGTAAGGAGATATCTCAAAAAATTAAAAATGGGACTGCCTCATGACCCAGTGATTCCACTTCTGGGAGTTTATCTGAAGAAACTCAAAACAAATTCAAAAGAACATACACAACCCTATTTTAATAGCAGCATTATTTACAATTGTCAAAATATGGAAGCAACTCAAATGTCCATCAGTAGATGGGCAGATAAAACAACTATGGGACATTTACACAATGTAATATTCCTTGGCTATAAAAAGAAGAAAACTTTACCCTTTGTGACAGCATGGATGGACCTGGAGGATATTATGCTTAGTGAAATAAACCAGAGAAATACAAATACCATATGATTTCTCTCATATGTGAAATCTAATAACAAGCTGAACCAACAAGCAATATAGAGACAGACTCTAGGGGGCAGGCTGACAACTCTGGGGTGATGAGGGTCAGGTTAAAGGGTAGAGGGATGGAGCAAAAGGGAAAAAGGACTCATGGACATGGACAACAGTGTGGTGATTGTAAAGGGGAAAGGTATATAAGGGGGATAAATGGTAATGGAAAAATACAATAAAAACAAACACACTGGATTTCTAAAAAAAAAGAAAAACAGGGAGTGCGTGGGCTGAACTACGACAGGTAGTATTGACTGGGTTCTTCAGCCTTCCTTACAATTGTATAACATATCTTCCCTATGCTGGAGAAACCAGAAAGTTAAGAACTCAACTTCTTAGATTCTACTGCTGCTAGGGTTCCAGATGTGATTTAGGTCCTGCCAGTTAGGCATATCCACATGAGATTTGTAAGGTCAAAGTGAATGTCATAAGACAAAGTTACCTTTGTCCTGCTTTAGTTATTTCTGCTGAAAGCCCTGTTAGGAGAAATCGAAATTATCTCCATCAGCTGTGGCAGAGATTCTTATGTCTGGTCTCCAGTTCTGTGGTGATCCAAAGTTAGGGAATGAGACATTCATCTTGTTGATGTGGATTTTGGTGGAGATGCAGTTCTGGAGCTGGGGATTGCGGTGATGGTTTCCTTGAATTGACAAACAGCTCTTGATATTCTGTTTTTCTTCTCATGGTAAGTGCAGAAGTTCTCTTGGTGGACCAGTTTCGCAGTGTGACTTTGGGGGTAGTTCTTGGAAGCCCAAATTGAAGCCTATTCATCAGCCTTCCCAGTCATTTTATATCATATAATAATTTTTTTTTGCTAAACTTATGGAAGAGGATTGTTTTCTGAAATGATTCTAAATGATGCAGTAGGTGACCTGTCCTCCTTCTCCTCTGCCCTGAAACTTTAATTTCCCTTATCTTTTGTGTTCTAAAATTTTATAACAATTTATTCTAAATGTGGGTCTATTTTGGTGTTGGGTAAATCTTTTCTGTATAAAAGTTAAAACTTTCAGACCAGCCCTGGCCAGCATGGCTCAGGTGGTCGGAGCATCATCACATTGACCAAAGGGTCACAGGCTCAAGTCCTGGTCAGGGCACATACCTGGGTTATGGGTTTGGCCCTTGCTTGGGGCACATCCAAGTAAGCAATGAATCAATGTTTTTCCCTCACATGGATGTTTTTTTCTCTCTCCCCCTTCCTCTTTCTATAACAAAGAAATGAAAAATGTCCTTAGGTGAGGAAGAAAATTAAAACTTTGAGGACAGGGAAACTTTTCTAAATTATTACTTTGATAATTTCTTCCCTTTTCTTTGCTCTCTAGATATCTTCCAGTTCTCCCACCCTTTCATTTTATTGATTTTTCTGTAATCTGCTAAGAGTTCTTAAATTTTATCTTTAATTCCTTTTATTGAATTATTTTTTTGCCCATTAAATTTTTGATTTCTAAGATTTCTTCCTTTTCATGCCATACTGATCTTAATTTTTGCATGGAATCTTTTCTTGACTCATTCCAAAGGTTCTTTCCCTCAGCTTTCTTGAAGTACTATTGACAATTAAAATTGTGTATATTTAAGGTATATAATGTGATATTTTGACATACACATTGTAAAATGATTACCACACTTACGCTAATTAATGTATTCATCATATCACATAGCTACCTTTTCTTTTTTGGTGAGAACACTTGAGATACACGCTTAGTAAATTCCACATATACAATACATTATTACAAACTAAAGTCACTCCAGAACTTACTCATATTATAATTGAAAATCTGTGCCCTATGACCAACCTCTTCCATGTCCCTCCACTCTGGTAACCACCAACCACCTTCTGTCACGATGAGCTCACTTTTTGAAAAGATTCAAAATGTAAGTGAGATCATGCAGTATTTGTCTTTTTGTGTCTACTTGGTGTTCACTTAGTGTCTTTGTGTTCACTTAGTATTCATTTGTCTCCTTGTGTTCACTTAGAATAATGTGCTCCAGGTTTATCCATGTTGTATAGATGGCAGGGTTTCCATCTTCTTTAAGGGAGAATAATATTCCATTTGCTTGTGTGTTTCTCTCTCTCTCTCTCTCTCTCTCTCTCTCTCTCTCTCTCTCGGTATATATGTCTCACACTTTCATGGGCACTCACCCACTATGCTCTCAGTTTCCCCTGTGGGAGACATTGTGGGTTACAGAGGTCTTTCTTGGCAAGAGCTGTGCTGCCCTGAGGGAGGGGTGTCATGGGTAAAGTGAAATTGTTCTGCTTACATGCTTCATTGCATCTATTAGCAGACTTTTTTGCTCCAACTTCTCCACTGGAATCCTGGACCTCCCACAAAGGTATTGTTATCATTGGGTGGTTGTCAAAATCAATGCTCTATGGGAGAACGATGATGGAAAACTCCTATTCTGACATCTTGCTGATTCCAAAGATTCTAATTAAAGCCAATTCTAATTATTTTTAAAAAGTTCCCTTCTGTTCCTTGAACTATCTCTGTTTCCTTTAGTGTTGTTTATAATATTTTTAATCTTAATATTCTTCTTATTTATTGTAAACTTTCTTCACATATATGATAACTCTTCATTTGTATTCTGATTTGAAAGTAACAAGTAAATTGCAAGTTCTGTGAATATAATTAGGGTTGTTGACTGGAAAATCTCACTTTAAGGGGAGCATGCTCTTTTGGTGAGGGAATTATATTTGGTGTTTTAAATACTAAAACACCAAAATTTTGTTCCAGGGTCATTTAATTTCTTCAGGGGAGCAAAAACAGATTTAACTTTTCTCTTTTAGAGATAGAGGTTTGACTATTAATTTTCTGCACAGAATTCTATATAGAGCTGCATTGTCCAGTATGGTGGCCATTGACCACATGCAGCTAAGGAACTCTCGAAATGTGGCTGGTCTGAATGAAGATGCATGGAAGTGTAAATTACATACCAAATTGTAGACCAGGAGTGTCCAACCTTTTGGCGTCTCTGGGCCACACTGAAAGAAGAGCTGTCTTGGGTCACACATTAAATGCACAAACACTAACAAAAACTGATGAGGAAAAAAAAGTTTTAAGTAAATTTACGATTTTTGTGTTGGGCCACATTCATAGCCATCCTGGGCCATGTGTGGCCCACAGGTCACGGGTTGGACACCCCTGTTAGAATTAGTACAAAAATAAAAGAACATATTGCACTAATAATTTTATGTTGATTACATGTTGAAGTATTAATATTTTAGATATGTTGGGATTATTAAAATATATCAAAATTAATTTCACCATTTCTTTTTACTTTGGCTACTATGACATTTAAAATTATATATGTGGCTCATATATATTTCTATTGTTCAGTGCTTATCTGTAGCTTTCAATGATCTTTCTTTAGTTTTGCATCTTCAACTTTTTCATAGTACTAATACCTCATTTTCTAAAATACCAACTATCTCTTGGTTCTTTATGTTTGCTAGTTTCCCACCTCAGCTATAATTCCCTCCAAGTATTCTTGAGTTTTTAGCTTTTTTTCTGCCTGGATCCTTCAGTTACATTCTCCTATTTGAGTTCTGTTTTCTTAAAATTTGTTGAAAGCTTTTATGTGCTGATGTCCTTCTTCCTATTATCTTTATACTTTAGGATTGATACTTCTAAATTTCTTCAATAATATTTTCAGGAAGATGAGAAAATAACACGGAAGTTTCAGGAAGAAGAGATAACATGTTGTTCTGAGCATATACTCTTTTACATAAGAGACTTTTCGAACTTAGAGGAGCTTCTCTGGATCATCTGCTGGGTATGTCCTCAGCATTGCCTGACACAGAGCACTCAGTATAATAGTGATTCATTTAATTTCTGATGAATCTCATACGTGTAAAATAAAGAGACTACATAGTTAAACCAAAAGTAATGAATTCTGTTTCCTTACTATGGGAACTATTTGAGTTAGGGTTGTAATAACCAAACTGGTTAATTAAAGAGAAAAAGGAGATTGTTGAAAAGATATTGGGTAGCTCCTAGAGGTGTAGAGAAGACTGGAGAGGGAAGCTTGGAACATTGGCCATGATAAATGGAGGCTGAGCATGCACAACTGTAGCATGCCACAGAGTGAGACTGGTGAGGACACTGCTGCCCCCTGAACACCAGGTGACACAGCCTATACCAACACAGGATGTTGTTCCTGACAACTCTGCCATTCACACTTGGCTGCTGGTGTTGTCAATTCTTCTCTGACCATGCTCCTGCACATCGCTAGCTCCCAAGTCAAAGTCCCTGGAGGGGGCATCTGAGTATCGCTAGAGCCAGAGTCAAGTACCGGTAGAGGGTAGGAAAGTAGGTACTGGTGTTTTCTGCTACTACAATGGGAAGCTCCACCTCCCTTAAAGATTTGTATAGTAGGGAACTCCTCAAACAGAAAGAAATGTAGATTCTAAGCAGCCCAAAGAAAACACAAATGTCCATTTCAGAATACATAGCCAATTTTCAGAACCAACATTCAGTATAACTTTCAGAAATGTAAATGTTTAGATACTTTCAGAAAATAAATTTCTCTTATTATAGTAATTGCAAAATATAAATAGGTTGTGAGATTAAATGACTAGTGAAAAGGTTTGAAAAATGAAGGTTTAGGAGAAAGAGTTGGTATCAACAGGTTCAACTCCTTACTAAATGCAGAAATCTTACCTCAAGATCCATTTCAACATTTGCAGTATTTGGGGAGCTCATTGAAATAAGACTTCATTGCAACTCTGCATTGTTAGGAGTGGAATGTTAGAGATCTCATTCTTATGTCAGATGAAATTTTCCTTCTTGTAACATCCTTCTATGAGTCCCAGACCTGCTGGTTCTAGCTATTCAAAAACAGAGCATAGTACAGTCATCCACCTTCTCTGTGGTTTCACGTTTGTGTTTTCAGTTATTCATGGTCAACCGCGGTTCAAAAATATTAAATGGAAAATTCAAGGAATAAACAATTTATGTGTGCTGTTTTGAGCAGAGTGATAAAGTCGCACACCATGCAACTTGTGCTGCTTGGTACATGAGTCATCCCTTAGTCCGGGGTACCACCACTGCATACGCTCCCTGCTCTGCAGTCACTTAGTAGCCACCTAGGCTATCGCTTTGATCTTCATGTTATCACAGTGCTTGTGTTCAAATAACCCTTATTTTTACTTAATAATGCCCCCAAAGCTCAGGTGCAGTGGTGCTGGTCATTCAGATATGCCAAAGAGAAGCCATAAAGTGCTTCTTTTAAGTGAAAGAAAGTGTGCATGCATAGGGAAAAACATAGTGTACACAGGGTTTGGTACTATCTATGGCTTCAGGCATCCACTGGAGGTCTTAGAAAGTATTCCCCCAGATAAGGGGGGGGCGGCCAGTGTTGTTAAATGTTTTATTTGAACTACTGGAATCAGATGAATATCTGACTTTGGTTCTTTTTTTAAATTTAATCTTTATTGTATGTTTTTCATTACCATCTAGTTCCCCTATACCTCCCTCCCTCCAAGCAATCACCACACTGTTGTCCATGTCCATGAGTCCATTTTCCTTTTTTTTTTTCTCCCTGGCTTTGTTTCTTACTGGCTGGGCTACCTCTCTAACTCTGGTTTTTTATTGGGTTGGCCAAAAAGTCCACTTAGTTTCTTCCATAAAAGGCACATTTTTCATTTTCACCAATAACTTTATTGATTAGGATATTTTGAGTATGTTGGCTATCTCTCACTATTGGCTTCTAGAGGGTAAATGTCAGGGGTACTGTTAAATATTTTCCAATGCATAAGACAGCCCCACAGCAAAGAATTATTTGACCAAAATGTCAATAGTACCAAGAAACTTCACAAACCACTTTTGACACATTCCATCAGTCACAGCACCTTCTCCATACACTGCACAAATCTTTTTTTTAATTTCAGTTGTGTTTTTACCTTTCTTGAAATAATAAAGCATAATAAGACAAAAATGTTTTGTATCTTCTTTCATCTTCAAATTTAAAGTGGCTGCATGAAATTCACCAATTTTGATAAGCTTTGTTTAAATGCATGCTGATATGGCAGCTATTACTATACAATCTAACAAAATTGTTTCAAATAAAGTTAAAGACAACAGTGCTACTAGAGCCATCACACAGAAAAAAACATAACAGACTTTTTGGTCAACCCAATACAACTGGAAAATGAGGATTATCCCCTAAAGTGTTATTGTGAGGTACATGGAGGTAATTAAGTGCTTATACCAGTAACCAGCACATAGTGAGCATACAATAAGTATCAGTGATGATAATGATTAATAATGATGACAACGATGGCAGCATTTCTGGAATTTAAAGTCAGCTGACCTGGAAATGCAGAATGACATTAGAGAAGGAACACTGAACTGATGTGGTATTTCCATTGTAATCTTGATTCTACTTAACTAATTCCATAATCTAAAAGAAGTTACTATAGTATTCATTTTTTTAAGGATTTTATTTATTAACTTTTTGAGAGAGTAGGGAGGGAGGGAGAAAGAGAGGTAGAGATACATCAATGTGTGAGAGAAGCGTCCATTGGTTGCCTCTCACATCTCAAATGCACCCCCACTGGGGACCAAATCCACAACCCAGGCACGTGCCCTGATCAGGAATCAAATGGCAGCCTTTTACTTTGCTGGATGTTGCCTAACCAACTGAGCTACATCAGTCAGGACCCATATTATTCTTTTTTAAAAATGCAATATTTGGACTAAATGATCTTCACAAGATTCCTTCAGCTCTAGATTTCTGAGATTCTATGTCAACAGTTTTTCATACTGAATATTGCCAGCTCACTCAACTATACTTAGTATACTTGATTAACAGACTTGTCATGTCCTCTGTCACCTTTCATCAGCATTGGTTCTTCAGATGACTAAAATTCTTACTCATATTTTAAAAATTGAAAATAAAACAAATCTGTGTGTATAAAATAAAACAATAAGGAGCTATGAACTCTCTGGCTTGCATTAACTCTTTATTAAAAGAAAGTCATCTAATCTTACACAAGCAAAAATTGATTGTTTTAATTACAATGTTTTAAATACAGGTCTCATACTCCTTGAAATATAGTCTACATATAGTGTATAAACTGTACAGTTTAGTCTGTAAACTCTCTGAGAGTAAGATATTTTTATTTTTCACCACTGCATGCTTGCATTAGCAGATGATACTTGCGCATAAACACACACACACACAATTCTACCTCTAAGCAAAAACTGAAATGATTTCGTCAAGCATCAAACTTGCTTTTGGGAAGTTGTGCTATTTAGAATTTTGAATGGCAGTTCAAAAAATGTTTTAATTTAACTCAGCCTTTTCAGCCATTACCAAACCTTTGAAAACTCAGTGTTACCTGAAGTTTTCCAAAAGTTTGGCGATGTTAACTTAGAGGTAGGAATAAGTATCCAAAAATTGCTTTTGTAGAATAGTTCCTAATTTTGTTTTGGAAGAAGCCTAAGTATAAACAAGGACACTGAGAACGTGAGATATTTTGGACTGTAGAGCCATCATTATATAGATACTATTCAGCTTTATTCAGCCATACATCTCCTTTTCCTCAAGCCCAGATGGTAAAATGACTCATCTATTCCACTGGCCAGAAAAACAAGGGAGAGAGAAGAGGAGCTGTTATAATCCAGATAAAAATGGATGATGTTTCAGAAGCAAGAGGAAAATATTTCTAGGCAATGATGATGGTACATTGATAGTACTTGCTATTACTTTACATTTCTTTTCAGATTCACAGCTTAAGTTTCACATTGCTTCTAGGATTTCTGAAAAGTAGTTCTGACCAGAAATTCTTTTTATCTTTATCATGTATGGTAAGTTGCAAACATTTTTGACCTTTAATTAACTGTAGTAATTTCTCTTTATGAAACCCAAATGTCAACTTTCAAATCTGTGATTTTTTAAAAAATTACTTTCCTTGAAAATCATCTAGCAATTTTATTTGGAGCATATTCTAGTTAAGAATGTGGCTAGTATGAATGTATAATTCCTTTACTAAACAACTGGAAAAAATGGCTACGGGACAGGAAGAACAATGAGATAGATAATTATGGGGCCTGACAGACAGGAATGAAGAGAGTGGGATAGAGAAGGTACTGTGTGTGCTTGCTTCTGCGGTTGTCATCGTGGGGGGTTGTGCTCTGTCTGTGTGTGGGTGTTTTTAGCTCTGTCATCACAGAAAAACTTGAATCTTTTCTCTTTCTCCAAAGATCTGGAGAAATCATGGATTTCTAGGAAATCAGACTAGTGTTACACTAACTAGAAGTTCAGTTTCTTATGCAAGAGAAGCATGGAAAGAACTAGGTAAGATTTGTTCTCAGCTGTTAGTGGCATAACTGTATCTCCGAATCTCACTTCCCGTTCCACTTGCTACCAAAGCCATGAACCTGAGCTTCCTTGACTACAGGTCATACCATGTTATTCTTCAAGCCTCAAAATTTGATAGCTGCCTATTCCCTGTGACATTGGGTAAGATCTTTCACCTGCACACTCAGGGACAGTTGTACACAGCTGAACCTAATTTCTGTGAGGTCTACTTAATTTCCATGCTAGCCAAACTAAACTTATTCATAAAACATATAGTTTATTATGATTCCAGTACAACCTAGCAGACTACTATTATTACCCAGTGTAACTCTCCCTACTAGAGTGGGCCTTGTTTTGCCTGCCTAACATGCATTTCTTCTTCTGGTCATAATACTTAGATTTTTCCATTGGGGAAGAACCTCCTCTCATGGCATACAACCTTGATGGGCTCCTCAATCAAGATGTTCATTCCAGCTCTCGCTAAGATGTAGATACATTACTCAAGGTAAGTCAGTCAGATTCTACCTCTCTCTGGGATTTAAATCTTAATCAGAATAAGAATAACACATAATTGGAGCTTATTCTTAAAGATAGTAGTGTCTCCAAAAAAGATTGTTACTTATTTCCTACTTTCTCTATATCCAGAACTGCTCTGTTTCACATCCTTTCAACACAAAATTACCCAGCTTTTCTGTAATTCTATGAACTAAAGCTTTATCCTCCTAATAAGTTTCCTATCTGCTTACATTAGAGACAATTTCAATTGCTTGTAAACAAAGAATACTGATGGACCCTGTGGTAGGCCATGAAACAGCTTCCCAAAGATGTCCACATTCTAATCCCTTGTGAATATTATTGTGCTGTAGGCAAGGGGGAATTAAGGTTGCACATGAGGTTAAAATTACTACTCAGCTGACTTTCAGATAGAGCTTAGACCAGATGGGCCCAATGTAATCACATAGTGTGTAAACGGGGAAGAGGGAAACGGAGGAGTCAGAGATAGGAGGCATCTTGAGAAAAACAGGGCCCACCACTGTTGGATTTAAAGATGGAAAGTGCCCATTAGCCAACGAAAGAGGGCAGCCTCAAGAAACTGGAAAAGGTAAGAATATGGATTCTCCCCTACAGCCTCCAGAAAAACACAGGCCTGCAGACGTCTTCCCAGACGTCTGACCTTCAATACTGTAAGACAATCTGTGTTGTTTCAAGCCATTAGTTTTGTGGTAATTGTTACAGCAACAATAGGAAACTGATATAGACCAATGCAACATGATTGCATAAATCCTATATTTCCTTCAAGGCAAATATCACATTCTCCATGAAGGCTTTTGTTTTTAATTACTTTTGAGTTGTAAAATATTTCAAACATATATAAAAATTCAGATAACTTATGATGATATACATGTTTACCATTCAGTTTTATATAATTTTATTATTTATATAAGGAATATGTAATTTTCTTTTTCACCATTTCACACTTATATAAATTTATATAAAGCATTCAGCAACTCACTTCTTTCACTGAAAATTGTATGTTTGGCTTTTATCCATAATGCAATATACAAACCCAATTAAGTTCTTATAATTTTGGTACCTGGTAAGAGGTAAACTAAAATAATAGTAAATAAAAGATGTGCAGAAGAGGGAATCCTCTCACCCTGTGAATGGCAATGTAAATTGGTGCAGCCACTATGGGAAACAGTATGAGGTCTCCTCAAAAAATTAAGAGTACAGCTACCAAATGACCTAGCAATCCTTCTTCTGAATACGTACCAGAAAAATTTGAAAACACTTACTTGTAAAGATACACATGCACCCCTATGTTCACTGCAGCATTATTCACAGTGGCCAGGACGTGGAAGCAACCTAAGTGTCTTTTGACAGATGATTGAGTACAGAAGATACGACACACAAACACACACAGAATATCACTCAACCATAAAAAGATGAAATATTGCCATTTGTGACTACATGTATGGGTCTTGAGAGTATTGTGCTAAGTCAGACAGAAAAGGACAAGAACCACATGGCTTCACACATATATGAAGTATAAAACAAAAAGCAATAAACAAACAAAACAAATAAACTCATAGATACAGACAACAGAATGGTGGTTACCAGAGGGGAAGAGGGTGGGGGGAGGATGAAGAGGGTAAAGGGGGTCAAACATATGGTGACAGAAGGACACTAGACTTTAGTTGGTGAGTGCACAATGGAGCATACAGATGTCTCATTATAAAGCTGTACACCTGAAATTTATATAATGGTATAAATGGCAGTGTTACCCCAATAAATTTAATTTAAAGGTTAAAAAAATTTTAAAGCCCTCAAAATAGAGTAGCTTAAAACTAGATGAAAGTATATTTCTTTCTCACATAATAGTCCAGTGGGTGGTACAAAGCTGCTCTGTCATCCCCAATATGAGTTTTCCATCTGTGGGATGAAGACGCTTCTGCTCTAGCTCTTCCCATTCCCCAGACACAGAAGGAAAGGTCCAAGTGAGGCAGTGCCATTGCGTTTGGTAAAACGAGAAAGTGGCATACAACGCTTCCCCTCACATCCCATTAACAGAGCCTCATCACACTCAGCTACAAAGAAGCTACAGAATGTGTCCTCTAGCTAGGTAGTAAAATGCACAGCTATAATTTAGAAGTTTTGTTACTAAAGAAAGGAGGAAAGACTTCAACCCTCTCATCTCAGTCAAATAGGCCTCGTAGAAACAAAGGCAGTAAGGACAGAGAAAACCTGAATCTTATCAACCAACTGAATAGAGCTGGCATTTATAAAGCATTCCACTCAACAACAGAAGAATACATATTCTTTTGAAGTGTGCATTTACCAAGATAGGTCATATTCTGGGTCATTAAACAACTTTAAGAACTATAAAAGAATTGCAGCCATGCAAAATATATTCTCTGACCATAATGAAATTAAACTAGAAATCAATAAAAGAAAAATGACAGAAAAAAATCTTTAAACACCTGTAATTTAAAATATATTTCTAAAGCTATCAGTCAAGGAATAATTCTAAAAGGGGATAAAAAATATTAGACTAAATAAAAATGAAAATACAATTTAGTAAAATCTGTGAGATGCCACTATAGCAGCAGTGCTTGGAAAGAAATTTATAGTATTAAATAATTGCATAAGAACAGAAGTTTGAAATAAATAATCAAAGCTTCTACCTCATGAAACTAAAAAAGGAAAACAAAATAACCCAAAGTAAGCATGTAGAAATAAATAATAAAGTTAAACCAGAAATTTAAAAAGTTGGAAGCATAAAAACAATAGGAAAAAATTAATTACAATAAAAGCTATTTCTTTGAAAAGATTAATAAAATTGATAAATCTCTAGCAAGCCTGACAAAAACAGAGAAGATGTTAATTACCAATATCAGGAGTTCAAGAGAGATAGTTACAGACCCTGCAGAAGCTAAAAGGATAATAAAGGATCACCACCAAAAAACCTCTACACACATAAATTCAACAATTTGGACAAAGTGAACAAATTCCATAAACCAAAAGATTAAATATATAATGAATAGTCATATAACTACCAAAGAAATTGAGTTAGTAGTTTATGACCTTCAAAAAAAAAAAAGAAAAAAAAGAAATCTCTATGCCCATGTGGTTTCAATGGTCAAAGCTGGAAGAGTTTGAGCAACAAAATAAAGTATTATCGGATTATAGAGGATAAAGTAACAATCCATTAGTCCATACTGATATAAATAAATGATTAAATAAAGTAATAAATGAGAGAAAAGAGATAAATCTGTGCAGAATTCCAAATTTATGTGGATACTCCGCCCTCGGCCAGGAGGAGCACAACTCCGCACTCCTCAGTGCGGGCTGTGCATAGTGACTGCCTTCCCAAGAGTACCAAACAGGAAGGAGGGAAAGGGTAACTTTATAATGGAGAAACCTGAAAAACACCACATCAGCTAGGTAGTCAAGGTCAACATCAATATTCATAAATCACTTACTGATAGTATGTACCCTTGATATGTTGTAATGAAAATGACTATTTACTTTTTGTGGTCTTCCTACCCCAACCCATAACCTCAGTAAAATGAGTAAAATGTAAGACAAATTCCAAGAGTGGTACAACCTACAAAATGCCTGACCCCTCCCTCAAATGAGCAAGGTCATCCAAAACAAGTAAAGTTTGAGAAATTGCGCGGCTCAGAGGAACCTAAAGAAATAGACACATACGTGTTATATTCTACCCTGGATGTGATCCTAGAACAGTCAAAGGACACGAGGTAAAAAGTAAGGAAATCTTAATAAGCTATGGACTGTAGTTAATAATAATTGATCAATACTGACTCATTAATTGTAAGAAATGTATTATACTAATGTAAGATGTTAATAATAGGGAAAACTGGGTGTGAGGTATATTGAACTCTCTGTACTATCTCAAGTTTTCTGTAAATCTAAAACTATTCTGAAACATAAAGTCTACTTAAAATAAGATAAAAATAGAGAGAAATAGGTTCAAAATCATTAGAAAAATGGGGCAAAGAGAAAAAGAAAACTCACGGAAAAGATATAAAAATTGCCCTTAAATCTAAGAAAAGCTGTTCAATTTCACTCATATTTAGAGAAATGCAAATTAAAACATTTCTTATTTTCTCTTTCTAGAACATCTTTCCTCTTTTGGAGACTGTACCCCTTTGTGTGAAAAAGTGCTCTCCCACCCCACTCCATCCCTGTGGTTCTAGTTAAAATTGTCAATCATAACCTCTTCATACAAATGAAGAACTCAGTCACTGTTAGCTAACGAGTCATTACCTGACTTGTGGCAAACTCATACTTGAGAGAATTTCTATTCATGGATGCCTTGAAATTGAAACATAGTCCCCTCCTGGGCCTAGGAGACCGGAAAGAAGGTAATAGTCATTATAGTGGCCATGCTGGAGGCAGCAATTCAAGCCGGGGAGTTATCATTACATCAGGACACATTCTATCATACATATACCAGGATACTCTGTTGGGTCCAACCCAGGATACGTAATATGTAACTATGTAGGGAGTTACCCTGATTGTTCTCCCTTTCCTACTTGTGTGACCAATAACTATCATATCGGTCACCATGAAGATAGTAAGAAGCTACAGACATTCTTGGGCAAGTGGAATGGGGAAACTGAGACAAGAAAATTAATCAAGGCCAGACAATTTGAGCAATTTACAGCCAGTTGGTGAATCACAAGAACTTATCTTCCCTAACAGAGGACACTTAAGAGTGAATGGTTTATACCTGTCCTCCCTAACCAGAGAACACACAGCTTAAATCTGCCTGGTCTGGGAAACAGAGAACAGAGACCCAATTAATGCCATTTGTGCCAGCTAAACCCAAGAACAGATGAAGTCAGGGAAGAAATAACAGAAACCCCATTAAAAGCCAGAAAGACTCAAAATAAAAGTAAAATAGTAAAATGGACTGAAGAATATTCCCAAAACCCCATATGTGCTCATTTTGACACATCAGCATATTAAGAGTGACTTGGAAAGCTAATGAATATTCCACCAAAACCTTCCCCTAAGATTCTCACCCTCAGAACAAAGATAAAAAGCGCTCAGAACAAGGATGCAGCGTGGGCTCACTCAGAAGTTCGGCCATGCCCCTTCCCAGGCATGAACTTTTTATTTCTTCCTAAACTCTAAGGGTCCCCAAGAGACTTGCAGCCAGGGGAGCAGTGGGCAGCGGCAGTCCAACCCAGGCTTACCCTCTGATCCTATCGCCAAGGCCCCCCTTTCCTCTGACTTCCAGGTGAGCTAACAGCAGCCCCACCCAGGCTCTCTCCTGTTACTTCTTCCACCCTAAGTCTTTCCTTTGTTTCACTGTCCCCAGCCCTAATAAACATATTCTCAAAATCACCTGGATTCATGTTGTGAAATTTTTCCTATACAAAGTCAAGAACCCACCCACTATAGGCCAGCCTGAGGCAGGCTGGCTCCCTGTGGTGCCCATCTGTTAACAAACACAGTGAAAACTTTGGGCTGGTATTAGTTTGATTTCTAGGCCAGCCATGAGGAAACTCTATTTAGAGAATCAATCTCCCTCCCCCACCCTCTCTCTCACACATACACACACACAGAGGCACACACAGTTTGTCCCCTATAAAATTAAGAAAGATGCAGGGAAAAATATCTCACTTCAAAGGCTACTTGAGCCACATTCACCTCTGTCCCAAGCTCTGGTTTCAGTGACTGGCCCATCTACACAGTGGTGGATGTTGAAATTCCTATTGTGATATCAGCCATCCCCATTCTTTTTTTCTTAGTAAGCTGTGGTTTATCACTTTGTTTACATACTTTTTCTTTTCCTTCTTATTCTTTTGTTTATAATGTTGTAGATGTTGTAGTCTAGTTTAGAATCCCAGTATGAAATCCCCAGAGATCTGCATTTACAAGTGGGCTCAGGGAGAGGCCAATGATAATGGTCCTTTTTCAGGAATTTGACACTGATTAAACCTAAATTGTCCAGATGTATCAGAATGTGAATATGTAAGATTAAAAGGTAATCAAGTAAACATAGGAATTTAAACAACAATCATTAGAAAAGTCAAATATCTGTTACAATGAGGGCTGATGTGTCCATATTTGCAGGGACATAGTCTTGCCACAGGGACCAGGGACTTAACAATATGATGCCTGAGACTCCCTCTCATCAAGAACCTGTTGAGATGGACACTGCCAACATTGTCTTCTATAACTTTCCTTTGTGTGTGCTGGGAAGGATACCAAACTAGCCTTCCTGACTCTCTTTTTCTGAGTTTCCTTGACTGACCTGACTGGTGTACTTGTAAACATCATCTTTACATTATAGTTTTGAAGGCCTAGGATATTTTCTTTTTTGCAGAAAATATGTCCACCAAACATATGGTAATTATGCTGACTTTTCTACTCCAATCTCAAAAATCAACCTATTTCCTTTATTTCTGAGTTATTGAGAGCCACCTCTATATACTAGGTCTGTCTGTCCAGAAAAAGTCCAGCCATTGTTAATGTAACAAGAACAGTTTGCATGACATCAGTGTAACCTGGCAGCCAAGAAGACTGGACTGGAATGTGCATGTGTGAATGGTGACGACTTCACTGTACTAGTCAGTGGGGGCGGTAGAGGCTGTAGAGTGAGCATGTGTACTCTATGGCCATCGCAATCAAAATGACTGAGCAAGTAGAGCAATGAATCTGCATCAAATTTTGCATTAAGCTTGAACATTCCTCCATGGAATCTATTTGGATGACTCAGAAGGCCACAGCTATGGGCAACTGGGGATTAGTAACTTCGTCATGACAACATGCCTGCTCATGCATCACATCTCGTGCAGAGTTATTTGGTGAAACATCAAATCACCCAGGTGACTCAGCCCCCTTACTGCCCAGATTTGGTGCCTGTGACTTCTGGCTTTTCCCAAAACTAAGATTACCTTTGAAAGGGAAGACACTTCCGACCACTGATGAGATTCAGGAAAATACAAGAGGGTGGGTGATGGTGATTTGGAGAACTGTGTGAGGTCCCAACGTTCTGGCTTTGAAGGGGACTGAGGTGTCATTGTCCTATGTACAATGTTTCTTGTATCTTTTATCTTTTTCAATAAATGTCTCTATTTTTCATATTACATAGCTAGAGATTTTCTGGACAGACTTTGTATAGCTCTCCATGTACAAGGAGAGCTATGCCACACCACACCTAGCTTCTGACAAGCACAGCACTTTCAATTTATTGCCATATGGAGAAAAACTTGTAGTCAATGGATGGATAATAACCTTAGAAATTTATCTTTATGTTATGAAAATGCAATAGACAGGTACAAAAATGTTGTCAAGTTAAATTAATTATAAAAATATGTCCATAAAATATTCAAAGCAGAAATTTATTCTTAGCCTAGATGGCATGCAATGCTTTTGGATCATTCATTGTGTTTTCTGTGATTTAATTGGTTTTCAATATTTGATGCATTTTTATCTTAATAACTGTATGGTAGTGATCAGCATCAGATGAGGATAAATTTGTTTCTAGAAGGAGTGAATAATGTCCTATAACCTTTTGGTGAAGATAATAGCCCATATTTGAATGAAAGATCAAACATGTTAACAAGACCAAAGGAATCATGTTGTCAACTAAAAACTGTTCAGATGCCATTGTCTGCACATTTTTTCTTTTCTTAAACTTTTCATGTAAGAGGTAACGATACACTCAATTATTTCTCAATTAAGGAAAGCTCAAAATTATGAAATGTCACCAACTCATTTGTAATTTTATATTTTGACTATTTGCCAAGTTAATTTCATTTCTCACATGACCTTTATTTTAGGACATTTTTAAAAAATACTCACAATATGTTAGTTGTAAGAAATAGCTTGTCTGCTGGAAGGATTCTTGAAAGGCAGACGTCAATCTTGTTTTTAGTTCATACAGATGAGTATTCTGACCCTGGAGGCTGAGTGAAACTATCTTCTTGGGTCCAATAGGGCAACTGGCTCTGTATTTAAGCCCGTAACTCCTGGGCAGTCATTAGGTGTAGAGAAGGAGTGATTTAATTGGTGTAACAAAATATCTAAAGCTTTTTTTATAGAAATTCAGTCTAGTGAGGAAACAGTCTATGTGACCTAGATGACTTCACCATTCACTTGGCCATGTGAAACTTTGGGAAGTCAACAACTCAGGGGAGAAAGTTCTGGGGTCCCTATTTGGCAGGCAAGGATATTGACTAAGATGTATAGATTTGGGGATGGCTTTTGAGGGTGGCAGTGGTTGCATGGTTGAGCTTCTGGTCCTGGAGTGGCCTTGGTACCAGCAGCATTTGAGCTCTTGGCACCAGTGCCAACAAAAGCACCCAGCGTTGGTGGTGGCAGATGCAGCATTGGTGGTAGTTTCTTCAGATCATGCTTCTCAGAAGCTTGGCCTCACGTATGGTTCTCTAGCCTGAAAACAGTTCTGTAGCCTACAGAGTAGTCTTTTTTTTTTTAATCCTCATCCACGGACATGCTTATTGATTTTAGACAGGGGGAAAGGAGGGGGACAGAGAGGGAGTGAAATGTTGATGTGGGACAAGAACATCCATTGGTTGCCTCCTGTATGCACCCGGAATAGGTATTGAACCCACAACCTAGGTATGTGCCCTGACCAGGAACTGAACCTGTGACTTTTGGTTTACGGGATGTGCTTCAACAAACTGAGCCTCATTCAACCTCCTTTCTGTTTAATCCTCAGAGTCTGTGGTTATAAGTAAAATTCTGACTATGGTGTAAAAATGGTAGATATAAAGCTGGGAAATTTCATGGACCCTGACATGAAAATTTTGAAAATGCAATTAGCATAGAAGAAAGGGTGGGTAAGAGATCAAGAGTTAGAGACTGAGATGAGTGCCTGGATGCAGCCTTGCCAAAAACTAATAAAAAAGAAATTATTTATTGGCTTACCTACCTAATAAGTAAGATAGATAAGCCAATAAAATTCTTTTTATCATACAAATCATTTTGGATTGGATTATCTGTCATTGAAATTGAAGCATTCTGATTGGTATGGAATTTTGATTAATATCTATCTATATCTATATTTATAGAAGGACTGTCAAAGAATCTGTGGGTGTTTTAAAACCAGTGATAGGACTGCTGAAAAGGCTGGAGAACCATGCTCATGGGCAAGCTTCTGAGTCTTACCTACCATGCCAAAAGAGATTTGTGAATCAGAATATTGTATATATGTGTGCTGAAAATTACAGACATTAAAAACGATACAGAGCAGTGATTTTCAATTTTTCTTTTTCAAAGCAGAAACTTTTGAACAGATGAGTGAAAAAATGGTAAAACATACTTTTAAAAAACTCCTATTGATGAAGGTAGGCTCTAGGCTAGAGCGGGAGAGATCAAATTCTCTCCACTCAGCCACACTCCACACCCCGAACACCCCTCAGGCATCTCAGCAGCAGCTCTAGGTCTCATCAGAGTGCTGGTCTGAAACTGTTTATACATGAAAATCCAGGGATATGGGAACATGTTCAATATATAGTGTGGTATGTGTGCTATGGCCCTTTATTTGTTGAACAGCAACCACCCCCACATATATAAGAAAAAGAATATAAGGAAACACATGAAAATATTAATGGGCTTGATGGGCTTGCAGAAGACTTTAATTTTTTATCTGAATTTACTGTGATTACCTTTGTATAGAGAAAGTTTAGTCCTTTTTGTGTGGTTGCCTCTCGTGTGTCCCCCAATGAGGACATGGCCTGCAACCCAGGCATGTACTCTGACTAGGTCTCAAATCAGTGATTCTTTGGTTCACAGGACTGTACTCAGTCCACTGAGCTACATCAGCCAGGGCACTTAAGCCCTTTTTGTTTAGTTCAGTCTTTCTGTAAGACAACTTCCCCTATGCTGAGACCCAAGTCTCACCATCTTAAAATAATATGTTGACAAATCTGTGCTGAATCAAATCCATTTTTTGAAGTCATGCATAAATCGAGTGACATAGTCCATGATGTCTGGGAAGGTATGCATTTAGAGTATATTTAGCAGCATCCTGACACTTGTGGGTATTTCAGTCCTGAACTAAACTTCGACTCTTGGTTCTTGCCTCTTATTCTACTAAATAGAAACTCCAGAACTGCTTCATAGCTTTCAAACTAGCCAAGTAATATTGGCCCCTTTCAAAAACATGGCATTTGAATAGCTGTCTTGGCTTTTAGATGCAAATAGACAATTTATCTGATACAGCGACTCATCTCCTCTCTCATCAATGCCCTTTGCAATCTCACTGAGATAGATGTTCAAGCATAGTCATTGGATCTGTTCTGCTTCAGCTGTGAACAAAATTAGGCTATATGCAGATAGCATCCTTCCACATTTACTTGAAGAGAGCATCGTACTCAGGCCTTTATTAGCATCACTAAAGATTTTGCCTTTCTGATTAAAAACTGTAGTTTTCTTTAAGTCATTGAAACAGACTGAGGAGCTCAAACTAGCTTTTGTTCTTCTTTCCAAGACGTTACATCTGGATTTGTGTATTTAAAGACTGCTGTGATGAGAAAAATCAATGTGTGTGGAGTTTTAAGGAATCTCAGAGATCATACAGACCTGCTTTGCTGGTAAAAAACAGACACTGCAAAGTTTGTGACTTGTCAGGGTTACACAGTACACAGTGGGATAGCCAGACTAGAACCCAGCTCTCCTCATTTTGGGGTAGTTCTTGTCCAATTGTGCCTAGTACTTGTTATGAGAGAGTTTCCTGAAAACTTCCAAATGGGCTTGAGACCTCTGGCATTTCCATGCATTGATTTTTTTCTTATGGGAATATGAAATTATTAGGTCATGACCATTGTTCTTCAGCCAAGTATGCCATCTTTTCTGAAAAAGATGACACGTGTGTATTGAGGGTACTTGGGTAATATCTGTATACCTTCTGCAATAAAGCTGTAATTGAATTTCTCATTGAGGTCACAGTTTTGCTTTGTGGGAAATAACAAAAAGGGTCAGGAGATACCCTTCTTTATGTGGGATCCCCTATACAGACCAGATGGATTTAGAACTATGGAAAAACATTTCCTGTCAACTATACCTCAGTCATGGGGTTCAGCACAGCTCAGAAAGGTGATTCTCACCTTTAGGCAGAGAACTGGAAGCGACCTTGCTGTTGATTGGGAATTTATAGGGAATGAAATGCTCTATATGAAATGCTCTATCGGTTGGCACTCTGATAATTCTTTCTCGTTGCAATAAAATGAAATTTAACCTAAACAGAAGGTAATTCCGAGTGTAGATTCCTACAACAACTGTATGATAGTATTCTAGGATTTAAAAAGAAATTTTATTTTCTATGATCCTCTTATTGGTCCTGTGATGCTGGCACAGATGAGGACAAGGAGGTCCAGAGAGATGAAGCAGCAGGGCTCCCTCACGGTCCTGGCTCTGTGTGAACAACTGCTTCGTGGTGTCCCAGTGCATTGTGGGTGCGACTGCAGGAATCTTACAGATATGGAAACATTCAGTCCAGAAGAATACAAAGATTAAAGAACAGAAAGCATTCTGTTAAGGGCAAAGATCCTGTGACCTAGGTCATCAAAACCCTATTCTTTCAGGGTCAGCTATACACACTGAAAGTTGCTTCTCCTCATTCTACTTTTGGTCATGAATTTGTAACTTTGAGAGACTATTCTATTGTCTCAGCTGGCATAAAAAAATGAAAATGTTTATTTTTAAAAATTGTATCTAAAAAAGGAACAAATGCTTTTTAGGCCATTTAGGGTATCATCCGGGTGTTATGTTAGAAAGCGACCTGCCTTTATTGTGGCTGATAGACATAAAACACTACCACTGAAAATGAAGGGCTTCCACCCTGTGGTGAGGTGCACTTTAAAGTTCTGCTGCAAAATCTTTCATAGAATGTGGAGACAGGTTCGCAGGTTGTCAGTCTGCAAAGCTCTGCTGACAGCCCTCCCACACATCGAGGTGACCTAACGCAGAGTGCTAGGTTGGCAACGACCAGCAGATTGGGCATTAGATTGCCAGCCAGGGCGTCTGACAGTTTTAGCGTCTATTCCCACTCACATTACTCAGATCCAGTTCTTCTAGATTTAGTTTAAATCTCATTCAGTTCCTATAATTTGTGTGGCTGATTTAGCAATGCAATACTTTTTTCTGATAAAAATTCCATTGGCAATATTATTTTTTCACTCACTATTCACAAGAGATAGTTAAGTTAGACATTGAACTAATCACTCAGTGTGCAAATCTTGTCCCTTTTTTATCTACGTGTGTCTTTCTATAAATATACCCTTTCTCCCTCTAGGAATCTTACCCTCTTTCTTTTATACATAACTCCTTATTTTGCAAATTCATTTCTTCTGAAAAGGCTTTCTTAGCCCACAAATTACCTCAATGCCAACACCTTTATTTATGCCACAATGGAAATAGATGAAATCACTCAGGAAGAACGTGTCATGTGAACACAGAAGAATTGGTTTGTAAGGGACACGCAGAGGAAGCAATGCTCCCAGGGGAAATGAAGAAGGAATGTGTGGAGAGGGAGGAGAAAAACTAGTGGAGAAGCCAAGACTGTTTCCAGGTGTTGAGCGTAGTGATTTCTGTTTACTGCTGCAGAAAAGTCTAATGAGCCAAGAAGTGAAAACCATCATCGGTACATATTTGTATCTTCTCACATGCACAGAGAGTAATGCTGGAATCACTCACATAAATCTAAGAACAGTGTTTATCCGCAGAGGAGAGTAGGCCCTGGGCAGATGAAAAATATGGATAGAAGGTTGACTTTTACTCATATATTTGGTGTTCCTCTTAAAGTTTTTGAGTTTAGAATTATGTGAATGTCACATATATTTAATATATTAAATTAATATTAATTAAATTAATCATAACTCTTATTAATGTTCAAATCAAATTAGCAAAATATACAAACTTCCAAAATTTTATATATAAATTAAAATTGAGTTTAATGGGTCAAATGATATAATCAATACTTGCCTGAAATTTGTGTAACAAATTCTTGGAAAAAAATCGTTATTGCATTTGTTAGAAAACAAATTGGAAAACAGAGAATGCATTCCAGTCCATTTAGACTGGAAATTAAAATATTCTAAAATTACATGAAGCATTTTCTTGATGCCACAAAGCTTCTGGAATTCTCTTAGTTCATTTATAAGTAGGTGAATTGACCAAAAATTATAAGATTTACATACATAATTAGGGATCAAATCTTTGTGTTTATCATGGAGTTTATTGAAGAATTAAGAATTTTAAAAAAGATATCTTCCAAAAAAAAAGAGACCTTTCCATTTGGAGCAATGAAGTACTAAAGAAAATGATAGAATTGTTCTGCTTTCCAAGGAGTATGTGTCGAAGTGTTAGTGTTCAAAAGATCCCATGGGTAGGCTAAAGCTTTCTTTCTTGTTTTATGTGTGGTGTATTCTATCATTAAGGTTCTTAGTGCTACCAGTAGAAATTCTTTTGTAAATGAGTTGGTTACATATGGTAATTTCTGTGTACTAAAGCTTTTGAAATGTTTCTATCCCATGTATTATAATTATTCTCTCTTTCTGTATCAAAACTCCCTTATAAGGTCTCATGATGACACCCAACCTCTCAGATCCTCCTTTCCTGGCTTATTTGCTGCTGAACAAGAAATTGTTTCTCACTGATTTTAGCTGAGTAGACAAATAAATTCTAATTTATTTTTATATTTTTATAAAAATACAGAGTCAGGAAGTTCAGAAAATGTAATAGTAACTATTCTTTTCTAGAAGTATATGAAATATTATTTTTATACACTAACATTTCTAAAACTTCCAAAAGAATTTTCTTTTTTCCCCTTTTTTTAATTATTGTACAATTAAGGTTGTCCCCATTACTCCCACCCCATTACTCTCCCCAGCTCTACCCACCCCCCACCTCCCACATTCAATCCTCCCCCTAACCCTGTTGTCTTTGTCCATGGATCCTTTATACATGTTTCTGGATAACCCATCCCCTTCTTTCCCCTGTTATCCCTCTTCCCCCTCCCCTCTGGTTATTATCGGTTTGTTTTTTGTTTTTATGCCTCTGGTTATATTTGCTCGCTTGTTTGTTTTGTTGATTATATTCCACTTATAGGTGAGATCATATGGTATTTGTCTTTCATTGCCTGGCTTATTTCACTTAGCATAATGCTCTTCAGTTCCATTTATACTGTTGCAAAGGGTAGGAGTTCCTTCTTTGTTTCTGTTACATAGTATTCCATTGTGTAAATATACCATAGTTTTTTGATCCACTCATTTACTGATGGGCACTTAGGATGTTTCCAGCACTTGACTATTATAAATTGTGCTGCTATGAACATTGGGGTGCATAGGTTTTATGAATTGAGGTTTCTGAATTCTTACACTACAATCCCAGCAGTGGAATTGCCTGGTCAAAAGGCAGTTCCATTTTTAGTTTTTTTAGGAAATTTGATACTGTTTCCCATAGTGGCTGCACCAGTCTGCATTCCCACCAACAGTGCACTAGGGTTCCCTTTTCTCCACAACCTCTCCAGCACTTGTTGTTTGTTGATTTGGTTATGATGGCCATTCTGACCAGTGCTAAGTGGTATCTCATTGCAGTTTTAATTTGCATCTCTCTGATGGCTAGTGATGTTGAGCATCCTTTCATATGTCTCTGGGTCCTCTGTATGTCCTCCTTGGAGAAGTGTCTGTTCAGGTCCTTTGCCCATTTTTTAATTGGATTGTTTGTCTTCCTGGTATGGAGTTGTGTGAGCTCTTTCTATATTTTGGAGATCAAAACCTGTCCGAGGTATCATTGGCAAATATATTTTCCCATATGGTTGGTTTCCTTTTCATTTTGCTGACATTTTCTTTTGCCATACAAAACCTTTTTAATTTGATGAAGTCCCATTTGTTTATTCTTTCCTTTATGTCCCTTGCTCTAGCGGACATATCAGTGAAAATATTGCTGCATGGAATATCTGAAATTTTCTTGCCTATGTTTTCCTCCAGGAGTTTAATGGTGTCATGACTTATATTTAAGTCTTTCATCCATCTTGAATTTATTCTGGTGCATGGTGTAAGTTGGTTGTTGAGTTTCATTTTCTTGCATGTACTTGTCCAGATTTCCCTGCACCATTTGTTGAAGAGGCTATTTTTATTCCATTTTATGCTCCTGCCTCCTTTGTTGAATATTAATTGACCATAGAGACATGGGTTTATTTCTGGGCTCTCTATTCTGTTCCATTGATCAATGTGTCTGTTCTTAAGTCAGTACCAAATTGTTTTGATTACAGTGTCCTTATAATATAGTTTGATATCAGGTATTGTGATCCTTCCTATTTTGACATACTTTCTCAAACTTGCTGAGGCTCTTTGGGGTCATTTATGGTTCCATACAAATTTTTGAAATGTTTTTTCTCTATTTGTGAACTATGTCATGGGTACTTTAATAGGGATTGCATTGAATCTATAAATTGCTTTGGATAGTATGGACATTTTGATGATATTAATTCTCCCAATCCATGTACACAGTATATGCTTCCATTTATTTTTTCTTCCTTAATTTGTTTCTTCAGCGTTGTATAGTTTTCTGAGTACAGGTCTTTTACCTCCTTGGTTAGGTTCATTCTTAGGTACTTTATTTTTCTTGTTGCCATAGCAAATGGGATTATTTCCCAGTTTCTGTTTCTGATATTTCATGTTGGTATACAAAATTGACTTTGATTTCTGAATATTGACTTTGTACCCTGCTGCTTTGCCAAATTCACTTATTAGGTCGAGTAATTTTTTTTATGGTGTCTATAGGGTTCTCTATATACACTATCATGTCATTTGCAAACAATGATAGTTTTATTTCATTCTTTCCAATTTGGATGCCTTTTACTTCTTTTTCTTGTTTGATCACTATGGCTAGAATTTCCAAGACTATGTTAAACAGAACTGGTGAAAGCAGACAGCCTTGTGTTGTTCCTGATCTTAGTGGGAAAGCTTTTAGTTTTTGCCCATTGACTATGATGTTGTCTGTAGGTTTCTTGTATATGGCCTTTATTATATTGAGGTATGTTCCCTCTACTTCCACTTTGCTGAGTGTTTTTATCATAAATGGGTACTGTACCTTATCAAATGGTTTTTCCACATCTATTGATATGATCATGTGGTTTTTGTCTTTCCCCAAAAGGATTTTCTAAGAGCTTACCAGTTTTTAACATTTTAATAGCAAGGCTTTTTCCAGTGGTTATATTTTGCATTTTTACTTAATAGAAATCTTTAGGATATATAAATGGATGTGTATGATATTTAATGTACTAATTTCAAAGAGTGGAAAAGGGACATATTTTATCTTCAGAGTAGTTTTGTGAAGACTTGTAGGCATATATGAGTCCTTAGGGGAAAAAATATGTCAAAAGCCTAATACTTGATTCATTCTCTATTTTGTGCATAATTATATTATGATCTATACTTTATTAACTATTAGAGAAAATAAACTGATTTTTAAATTTTGTTTTTCTTTATAAGATAATGTCCCAAGTAAATAATTTTTTCCACTATTTATGTTGAAAATTGTTTCTCTTTTTTTTAATTTTAGATTATTCAGTACAGTTTCTATCTTTTAATCCCATTCCAGCCCACCCACCCATCCCTCCCCACCTCCCTTCCACTTCCAAGTCCCGTAGTTTTGTCCATGTGTCCTCCATACTTGTTCCTGTAAACCCTTTTCTTCTCCCCTGAAATTCCCTCCCCTCTCCCCTCTGGTCATTGACATTTCAGTGTCCTTTGTTATATTTTACTTGTTTCTTTGTTTTGTTGTTTAGGTTCCTGTTAAAGGCGAGATGATATGGTATTTGTCTTTCATTGCCTGGCTTATTTCGCTTAGCATAATGCTTTCTAGCTCCATCCATGCTGTTGCAAAGGGTATGAGCTCCTTCTTTCTTTCAGCTGCATAGAATTCCATTGTGTAAATGTACCATAGTTTTTTTTGATCCACACACCCATCCAAAAGAACCTATGCACCCCAATGTTCATAGCAGCACAATTTACAATAGCTAAGTGCTGGAAACAACCCAGGTGCCCATCAGAAAATTGTTTCTCAATTGAGTTAAGACAGGTTATCCTACCATAACAAAATAATCCTGAAATCTCTATGACTTAGCACAACAAAGGCTTATTTCTTGTTCATAAAAATTCTAATGCAAGAATGATACTGTCAGCTATATAGTAGTGACTCAGGGATTCAGGCAACTTTCATGTTTTGAGATCTTCCATCTCAATAGTGGCCTTGATTGCTGTGGACAGAACCTGTAACTCCACTTACAGACCACTGGCCAGAATGAGTTGCATGGCCACAACTTAACTATAAGGGGAGTTGTGAAATGCTATTTTGTGTGTGTGTTCAGGAAGAGAAAACAAAACCAGACTAGGTGAACATAAACCATTGCCTTCGCCACAGTTTTAAGTCTGAACCCTTGAAAGTACTTTTTCCAGTCCCAACTATCCTTGGAAAAGGGAAGCCTCTATGACTGAAACCAAATTAGAACTGTTACTCATCTCTGACTCCTTCTGTTCATGATGGAAAATGTTTCAACAAGCTATATACCAAATTCAATTGACTTTCCAATCATGGGATTTGTGAACATCCCTGGTTTATTATTGTCTTCAAGATTTAATGTCATAATTTGTTTTGTCTTGATTGGATATTGCAAATGAGGAGGGACTGGAGATGAAAGAATGTATCAGTTTAGTGTTGGGAAGCAGATTCTCCTACCATGACTTTAGCTTTTAAAAATATTGCAAGTAAGAAGGGGCTGGAAAGAAGTATTCAAAGTCATGAAAGGCAAAGACCTACATCCAAGATCACTCTATCCAGCAAAGCTATCATTTGGAATGGAAGGGCAGATAAAGTGCTTCCCAAATACGATCAAGTTAAAGGACTTCATCATCACCAAGCCCTTATTATATGAAATGTTAAAGGGACTTACCTAAGAAAGAGAAAAAGATAAAAAATATGAACAATGAAATGAAAAAAACTCATAACTATCAACAACTGAAACTAAAAAAACAAAAACAAACTAAGCAACTAGAACAAGAACAGAATCACAGAAATAGAGCTCATAGGGAGGGTTATCAGTGGGGAGGGGGAGAATGGGGGAAAAGGTACAGGAAATAAGAAGCATAAGTGGTAGGTACAAAATAGACAGGGGGAAGTTAAGAATAGTATGGGAAATGTGGAAGCCAAAGAACTTATATGTATGACCCATGGATATGAACTAACGTGGGGGAATGCTGGTGGGAGGGAGGTGCAGGGCTGAGGGGAATAAAGGGGGGAAAAATGGGACAACTGTAATAGCATAACCATAACATATTTAAATAAATAAACAAATTATAAAAATTATTGCCATCAAAAATGGTTTGCATACCTCTGGTAATAAATATGGTCTTAAAATTTTTACTGCATCAAGCATTTGATGAAGTTGAGAACTTACATCAACAAAAATGAAATTATATATAATAAAAATACTCTATAAATGTCACAGAGATAAATGAGTACTTTCATAACTTGAAATTCTCTTTCTTCTGGGAGCATTTTTTATCTAAAATAAGAACCAAAAATTTCCCAAAATTTTCCAGTTTCAGGATATGTTGAACTCCACCAGAATGAATATTTTTAAACAAAAACTTTCTTTCTAAGCTTTAAAGTATAGTCAGAGAAGTTGAAATATTTGCTGTTGGTTTGCTTTATGAATGTGAAGACATCTTGGGTACAGAAGAGAATCAATATTTATGTATCTAACATACCTAGACATTTTCTTGGCACACAGGGCACTTGGAACGAACTATATAGCTGTCATTTGAGGTCTGTGGGTTAACCTACTGGGTACAACATAAGGGTTATATATGGCAGCTGGCCTGGCAGATGTGAGCATTGGTGCAATATTTATGAATTCTGGCTTTGTTCCTGGACTATACAGTCTCAAATAAGTAACAGATGAGATCCTGAAAACAGTAACTTTACTGTTGGAAGTGATGCAAAGTCTTACTTTACCCAAAATAATAAGGAAATAAACAAACAGACAAAGAAGCAGGAAGCTAAATGAAGCTTAAAAAAATTCCACAAAAAGATTTCTTATCTTACGTTGCTATTAACAACATTGATGGCAAAAGCTAATTAAGAATGAATGAAAAACCATAAAAAACACATTTTGATCTCTGAGTTCCCATTGACTTGGAAACAGTGATCTGAAAAGATAAAGATTTTTGTTAATTCCTGCAGTTTTTATTTGCAAAGTTATAACTGGACCAGGGTGCCAAGGGAAATTTTTGGATGAAAACAGAAAAGTGCTCAGAAAAAGTAGCTCTCTTCTGTAAGCTATTTTTCCTAGTCTCAAGATACAGACAGAAGACATATATCTTTACAATGTTGTGAAAGATGAGCCACAGGAATCATTAAACTCAATGGTGGAAGAAACCAAGATTGATCTAGCCTTGGAATACTGTGTAGTCAGTACCATTCATGTAACCAAATTGGCTTAAGGCTTCCATTGGCCAGCATAGTTTTTAGAGTCCAGCTGTGTAATATGATGAGAGAGATTTGGGAGTAGTATGGCAGTATCCTTAAATTTAAGGCTTAGAGAACCAGTCATGGACATTCTAACTGTGGCCCATGGTTGTGGACCTTGATTTGAAGATCAGGTACCTGTAGAAGACAGACTAGTTGTTCATTTTTTTAAAAAAATGTATATATTTATATATATTATATACATATATCTCCCAGGTAAAAAGTGAGATTAATAGTTAATATAAGGCCATATCTACAGCAGACATACATATTAGTTATTTTCATAAACACCCTAGGGAACATGATAATATTATCCTGATAATATTCCTTAGTCAAGGATTGCTCCATAGGGATTGACTGGCACCCTTAGAGACAGAGGTTCCTCAGGGACTTCTGAGCAGAGGATAGGCCTGGCTTTCACATCTGTGGAGTGTTGCACCTGCCAAGAATGCTTTGGCTGACCAGGCATGTGGTGAGCTGGGCAAATGCCATGAGAGAAGACCTTTTGGAAGAAATGTATTTACCCGTCTACCCATCTTTTACCCATTCAAGAATATCTCCTGAAGGCCTACATTGTACAGGCATTTGTGTGAGTAAGATCTGCTCCTTGCCTTTCAGACATCTGCAACTTAGAAGAAAGGTAAATGATCAGTGTAAATCAAATGTCCAAGTAATTTGAAGGAATGAGCACAGTTGTTGAGAAAACCAGATATGTTTTAACAATTTAAAGCAAGCAAGGATGGTGAGCCGGGAAGGGTGGTTTAATCAAGGAGGCCTCTCAGAAAGAGTTTCAAGGGCTTATCTAGCATGACTCCTTTAGTGAACTCTTCCACCCCCGAGAACTGACCACCCCCAACTTTATCCTTTATTGTAGCATGAACAGCATTCAGTGCAAACACTTTTGATTTTGTTGCTTTATTTTTTTCCCTCTCAAAACTCTGTCTTACTCATCTTTGTATCACCGTCACCTAGTATAGTATCTGTTTCTAGTAGGGATTTAGATGACGAATCATTCTATCTGCTCCAGTAGTTGATATTGGACGAGTCAGTTGTCTAGACTTCAAGAGTGTGTTGGCTGTGAAAGCAGATGGAATAATTAGTTTGGCTCCACACAGATTAATGATTACTAGGATACATTTTTTTATTTAATCCATTGCACTTTTCACAATTCTCTGTAAAGATATGGTTCCTCACTAAACACACAATTACTTGCTATTTAGTCCAGCTAAGCCAAATGCTGATGCTCGCTTTACTTGACAGCTGATGATTACTCTTTAAAGTGGATGGAAGATGTGAAACAGAGTAACAGGAAATATACAGTAGGTTCTCAAGTATATAGAAAAATGCTCAATCTCTTTCATAATAAAACAAACAAATTAAAACCACTTTAAGATATCATTTTTACCTATCAACTGGCAAAGATCAGGAAACTTAATAACAATATTTTAAAGAACATGTAATTGTAAAACTTGCACAAACTAGAATATTAGCTTCTGAAAGGCAACTTGACAATTTCTATTAAGATTATGAATGTATCTCCTCTTTTAGTCAGGAATTACATTTCTAAGGATGTTAGGATCAATATTCTCATATGTGGAAAGTGATGAGTCAGCAAAGTTATTCAGTGCCACATTGTTTGTAAAAGCAAAATATTGGAAACAACCTAAATGTATAGCCAGTATGTTCCTGTTTCAATAAATAATGGCACAAGATGCTATGGAATACTATGCAGCCATAAATAGAATGGGGATGCTCTCTTTTTTTTTTGTATTTGTGTCTGTATCATTAAGATACGCTAAGGAAAGACAAGAAAGGTATAGAACAGTATTATCATTATTCTATCCTTTGTGTAAAAGAATGGAATAAAGAATGTATCCAGGTATACTTGTATAGGCAGAAGATATCTTTAGAAGAAGACAGAAGAAACTAGTAACATTAATTTGCCCTTGAGGAGGGGAACTGGTTAGTTGAGAGACAGGAATAGGAAGGAGAGTTTTCACTGAGTGCCCCTTTTATATTTTTGAAATGTAAAACCTTATGACTATACAGCCTGTACAAAATGAAATAAATAAAAACAAGCACACCACGGTCTATGGATGCTGTAGTTTCTGGCAGCGAGCTGCTGGCTGTTGCCATGGTCACCTACTGCAGCTGTTACAGTGGTGTGGTCACCCACAGTGACATCTGCTGGTGCTCTCCGACAGCTCTTTTAGGTCTGTGTTTTTCAAACTGCTGGTTTGAAAGTAGGCCATGAAATCAATTTAGTGGATCCAACCAGCATTCAAAACAAAAGGAAGAGAAAATTTCATATTACATAACCCATAGTGAAGGTAAGAGCTATTGTGTGAACTTTTGTTTATTTTTTAATATATGTGCTATGACATAACATAGCTCTCTTACTATACTCAAAAATGTAAAAATGCTACCATCCTCAGTGGTGACCTTTCTCAGCCAATCTAGATGTCCACGGTTCTCTCTGAGCAACCAATATATTAATAGGGAAGTCTTGAAGTTCCCCTCCTGGTTGGGCCAGGAGTTTCAGACTGTGGATCTGGGGTTCCCACCTTTTCAGGCTCGTCCCTCTGCTTATGTCTCCATTACTACCGTACAATGTACACTTTCACTCTATTCACGCAGGCTCCAGCTGTGTGTCTCCTCAAATGAAAGTGGGTTCACTTTCCTTAGGACAGTGCATCCCACCCCATGGAATACCGTTTAGTCAACAGGGGCTGTTTGGAGTCTAGATGGGGTGACTGGGACCAAGACCCAGCTTGGAGTCTTTCATGCATCCTGAGCTTCAGTGACCCTGTAGCAATTTCCCTCCTCAAATGGACCCCAATGCCTTGGGTCACGCAGCTGCATCATCAGCAATGCCCTTCTCTCCGTCTCTGCTTACTCCAATCTAGCTTCCTTCAAGACCCTTCCCAGCACTACTTCCATAGAACCTTCCATAATTCCTTCAGCCTAAATTGATTTCTCATGTAGTTGTCATGCTCCCTGGAAGGCAACAGAAGGAGACCTGACTCAAATTGAGCTTAAACAAAGAGGAGAATTAGCCCATCTAATTGAGAAATTCAAGGAGAGGTTGGATCCAGAGACTAAACATACAATCAGGGTGCTCTCTCTCTCTCTCTCCCTCCCTTCCTCCCTCCCTCTCTCTCTTGCTCCCTCCCTCTCTCCTTCTCTTTGTCCCTCTCCCCCTCCCTCATCTACACTTCCTCCCCTCCCCCATCCCCTTGCTTTACTCTGGGTTGCCTTAATTTTTTAATATAACCTTCTTTTATGATGGCAAAACATCTTCTGGGAGCTCAATGATTATTAAATCCAACACTGAATTCCAACAGAAGGAGAAGCCTCATTTTTTTCATAACCCTACCAAAGTTTCCAAGAAATGTGTCTAAGTGGACTAACTTGGACCATGTGCCCAATACTAAATCAATCGTTGTAGCCCTGAGGTTAGAATCCACTGGTTGGCCAGTCTCAGAAAACGTACTCCCATGGAAACTAGCTAACCCAGTTGTAGAGAACAGCTACAAGGAGTGTGGAAAGGCATAGTTCCTCAAATATACATTAAAGGTGCTGTCATCTGAGGGAGCGGCATAACAAAACATGCAAAAACAACAAATGTCCTCGTCACATTGTAATCTGTACGGTGAAAATGTCAACTTGCATAAGTACCTTTTCTTATGTTAATACCTTAACTCTGTAAGAATGAATCATTTAAGATAAAAATGTCATACAGGCAAGTGAGTTAACATTTCAGTTCTTAATGAATTGAATAAGTAACCTTATTCAATTATCATACATATTTCAGGCTTCTCCATGATGTGTTTTCCCTCAGGATTGTATTAGATCTCCCACTAACCAATTCTTATGGGGAACTGAGTAATTTATCATTTTATAATATGTGCACCTATTGTAAAATTACTGAATTCATTGTTTTCGGATCCAATGATTTTGGTCAAATATTTTAATAACAATAGAAATTTAAAATTTATGAAAAGAGAACTAAAGTACATTTTGAGGAGCATGTCTCTCACTTCTGCTTTTGCTCATTCTTTCTCAGGAAACAAAAATGCCTTTAAAGAGAAACATCTTAACACATCTGGTGTGATTTTCTAGTTATCCAGTTTAAGCCAAAAAAAAAAAAAAAAGAAAGAAAGAAAAATGGGGGAATATCATCTGTACTTCCTTTTACGTTTGGAAACATGAGTCTCCAGAAGCTATTTCCTAACATATGTCAGCGAAACATCTGCCAGTGCCTGACTGAGAGCCAGGAGCAGCCAGCCCGGCAGCCCCTGCAGAAGTGCCAGGGATTTCCCATCAGAACTGTCTTCGCTTTGGAGTTGTCAGTACTATTTTTACTGCAGGGGTAGCCGATTTCCCTAACTTAAGGCAGACATGTGAATTGGAAGCATGGAGCAGGATGAATAAACAGGTTGATGTACTTACAGTGATGCAGACGAATAGCAGAGTAAGGCTTCGAAACGAAGTGCACTTGACCCTTGAACAACATGGGGTTTGACCTGTGCAGGTTCATTTACACGTGGATTTTTTTCAATACATACTCTAAATGTAGTTTTCTTCTTTATGGTTTTCTTAATAACATTTTTTCTCTAGCTTACTTTAATGTAAGGATACAGTATATAATACATATATCTACAAAATCTGTATTGATCGATGTGTTATCGGTAAGGTCAACAGTAGGCTATTAGTAGTTAAGTTTTGGGGGAGTCAAAAGTTATATGTGGCCCTAGCCCGGTGGCTTAGTTGGTTGGAGCATCATCCTGTACACCAAAAAGGTTGCAGGTTCGATTTCCTCACACATACCTAGGTTGTGGGTTCGATCCTTGGTCAGGCATGGAGGGAGGCAAATGATCGATATTTTTCTCTCTCACATTGGTGTCTCTCTCTCTCTCTCAGTCTCTCTCTCTTTTTCTCTGTGTGTGTGTCTTCCTCTCTCTCTCTCTCAAATCAATTTAAAAAAACACGAGTATCTTTGGGTGAGGATTAAAAAAAGTTACATGTGGATTTTTTGATTGGGTGGGGGTTGGCGTCCCTAACCTCCATTTTGTTCAAAGGTCAAGTGTACTAGATAACAAAGGCCATATCATAGGTCACAGATTAAACTGCTTCTCCCGGAAAAGCATGCTTCACTATACATCTTAATTTCTCCATGTTATTCAATATCAAGAGTGTTTGTAAGCAGAATTAAGATGTATTAACCATATCTAAGGGTACCAAACCATGTCCAAAGCTGCTCTTACAGTTCTCCTTTTTAATCCTTTGATGGAATTTAAAGTGCATCAGTGAGTTTCAATTTCTGTGTGAGAATTCATAACAGAATGATGTTTTGACATTTATTTTGAAAAAAGGAGCCTACGTGTTGGTCCTAGAGAGATCAATATTTTTACCTGTCATTAAATAATCTAGGGTTGAATTTAGCAGTTCAACAATTTTCAGACCTAGCAATTTGGGGCCTCTAAATGATTAGTGTCATTTGTTCCCTTTAATATATTCTCCGCACCTGAGTAACATTATTGCCTTTTGTTTCATTGGACTTTAAAGAAGAGCTATCACTGTGGGCTCATCAAGGTCAAGGCTATTGCTCTATCCTCTATGTTAAACCCAGTGCTTGACACAGTCAGTGTGAAATGAATGAATCAATCTATCCCAACTATCTGAGATCAAATATTTGCTCTTAAGAGTCCTCAAATTTGTGTACTTCAACTGGTCTTATATAAATTATAAAACAATCAAATTGACTGTGATAACGGAAGAAGAAATAAGTTCTAGGGCTTGGACTTCTATAAGGAGAACTTTAATAGTAGTTCTCTGTAAATACATTTGGAAACTCACATGTACTCTACACCAAATGTCACTAATGGCAATGGCCATTCGGTGATTTTTCAGTGAAGATAGTGGAGTTGAATATAACTGTAGGGGTTGTAGAAAGAGAAGGAATTTTGGAGACAGATATTCTGGTGTTGAAATCCTGGATCCTTACAAAGTTATTTTACCTCTACCTTCCTATCTTCAAAAAGGCACAATAACCCTCCCTTGCAAGACTGTTGTAATAAATTGAGTACAATAATTAAAAAAAATAGCTTAGCAAAATCCCTGACACTTATGATCACTCACCAAGTGGTAGCTATTATGACTCTTACTGTTACCACTCCTGATGTCAGCTGTTCTGATTTTACACAGCACAGAGAACAGGTTCAGTTACATATAACTCAAGCCCTTTCAAGCTTTATAAGTTAAAGCCAAACTCTACCCAGTGACTAACCCAGCCCTGGGTAGTCACTGTAGCAGAATGGTAAAAGGTGCTCCTTTTTCTGTTTTATCTCCAGCAGCAGGACTTAACAAGATCATGCTGTAGCCCTAATAAAAGTCATGCCATGAGGCCTATGAGGCAAACCCAGATAGTATTAATGTAGTGAAAGATGAGACATGATTGGTGTGTCAAACCAGCCAGGTCCCTGCTGTTGGACTTACATCTTCCTAACCTACAAGATATTGTCCTATAGATATAAGTGTATATTTGCATTTTGTAAATCATAGAGACTGAACAAAAAGTCTCAGGTTCTTTTTTTTTTACACATGTATGCTCTATTTTTTAAACATTTTATTGTTTATACTATTACAGTTGTCCCAATTTTCCCTTTTCCCTCCCCTCCACCCAGCCCACTGCCCACTCCCACAGTAAATCCCCACACTGTTGTCCACGTCCATGGGTCCTTCATACATGTTCTTTTACTAATCCCTTCTCTTCTTTCTTAGTGTGCTGCAAAAGCACATTTCTAAGAAAGCCTGCCCTGCTTTTCTCCCTTCATTTCACCTTTCTTTCCTAAGGTATGCCAGGCACTGTGCCTACAAGGAATATTTACAGTTGATGGGATAGCAGATGAAAGGGATTAAGGTGAAAAAGGTGAGAACCATTCCATGAAAGTTAAGTGCTGTAAAAGTACACTGACTCTTGGTTCACTAGAGAGATATGGTGAGATATGTCCTTAAAAATTTTTGACACATGAAAAGATTAAATATAAATAATTCCAATTTGATCTTTAGAGTCTATTCACCGAAGTATTTAAAAAAAAAATAGTTGCCATAGTCCTCCTTAACAAAATGGAGTGCAAAATGCAAATCTTCCATATTAAATGGGTTGATGAAAATCATTTCTTGGAAATTAGTATGAGCTATAACTAAGGATGGAAGTTATAGTTCTACACAAATGTTTAGCTTCATGTTATTTAGCGATAGTTTATCTCCAAAGTTATTGATTAAAGTGACAACTTATTTATGAGTTCTACTTTCAGAGAAAAAGGAGGTCTACAGTTTTCATATGGCTACAAGTAGAGCATTTAAATGCAGTGCCAACACCTTTTAATATATGTATGTATCACTTATTTATAGATAATATATTGATTTTTTGAAATATAACAATTCTCTCCTTAAATTCATGTTTGGTATCACACATTTTCATAGAAATGACCTCTGCAGGCCACTGTGCAGATGTATAAACCTGGAAGTCCCTTCACAACTACCTAAGATAAAGAGAAAGTTAATTTTGAATGTTGCTATTTCATGAATTTTCAGATAATTTGCTTCTTGGAAAGAACTGAAGACCAATCTGATCTGATTTATTATTGTCACAACTCATATTTTATAGAAGTCAATTATACTATCCAAATTACTTAATAATGGTCTATTATTTTCTTAAAAGCTTCCTTTTTCTGTCATGTATATTTTTAAATAAACTTGCAATTCACTCTAGATTTAATTGGATTTCAGACAGGTAGGTATGATACCATGACTAATAAACAAATCTAAATTACAATTTTCACTGGTCCACCAGCATTATCCTTCATACACCCAAGTTTTTTTCCACCTTTCCAATCAAATGTTTCATCTTTACACCTTTGCTTTCACTCTTGGAAAAAGTATTATCTTTTTGTTTATCCAGGCTTGAAACATTAAGATTATTTTTCTTTTCTGCCTTTCTCCCCATTCCAGGTAGCTCTTGGTGCATAACAAAGTGCCCTAAAATTTATTAGTTTAAAACAACAACAATCATTTAGTAGGACTTTATGAACTGCTCGCAAATCTGCAGTTTGGGGAGGGCCCAGCAGGGACGGCTTTGCTCTGCCCCCGTGTTGTCCTCTAGTATGTGTGGCTCAAGATGGTTCATTAACATCTGGAAAGACAGTGCTGGCTAGAGGCTGGGAGCTTGGGCTGTCAGTTGGAGTCTCTGTTCCTTTTCACATGGACCTCTCCAGAAGATTACCTGGGCTTCTTCACAGCATAGAAGCTAAGTAACAAAAAGGAGTGTTCCAAGAGGCCTGGGAGGAAGCTGAAAGACCTCTTGTGACCTAGTCTCATGAGTTGCAACATGCTTCCTTTGCCACATTGACCAAGCAAGTCACTGAGACCACTGAGTTTGTGTTTGGAAGAAGTAGTAAAGGATTGTAGACATTTTGAATCTGTCAAGTTCTGTTGAATCGACTGTTACAACATCTCTCAAATCCATTCCTCAAACTTTCATCCACCCATTCATTTTAGGGGGGCAGAGCAGGCAAAAAAATAAATATAAACAACAAATAAGTAAATAAGTAAACTGCATTGGGCAGTGCCAAAAGATCAGAGAAAGAAATGATATAAGACCCTTGCAGCAATGTGTATTGAGTTGAGGCACTGGGAGAGCTTAAAGGGAAAAATACTTTCAACTGAGGCCCCTACCATGGTCATTGTCATCTTTTTTTTTTTCTTATAATCATCTTTGAAACCATTCACAAAGCTTTCTAGTCTGTTGAGTGATTTTGAATGACTGTAGCAGATATCTATAAAGAAAAAAAAGAGGAGACACATTTGTGGATTCCTTGGATTTAAAAAACACCTGGACCAACAAAAACAAGTTACCCTCCCCTTTCAAATTCTAAAAAGGAACAGAAAGTTAATGTTGATTGAATTTATTAAATTCCTTTATGATCAATGTATTATAGCTAAATGTCAATTTTTATATGCTATAGGTACATTTGCCCACTGTGTAATCAATGGAGATAGTAGACTCATGCTTATTTTATATGATGTGGTGCATGATTTTCACTGTTGAAATTATTATGGATGTATCTCATTGTTGGATCTTTGTTTTTATGGCAAGTTAGCTGGAAAGAGCTACAGTTTATTTGCTTTGGTGTCCCTTATTTAGGACTGTGACCTTCAGTTAAGACACTAGTCTTAAGGGGGAAAGAGGGTTACCACAAATCTCTGTATGATATAGTTTCCAGGAAGGCACGGGGACATAAACAAGGACTACCTGTACTGTTTCAAGAAGTGGAAAGCATACAAAGCAGCATCTGAGTGAACACTGAAACGTGCCTTGCAACCAACCCCTGGATCAAGTACAAGACAAATAATGATTCTAATGGAACTTGGGGAAGACACCGAATGGAATTTAATAAATTGCTCCTCAACTTATCTTTGTTTATGACTTTATATGGGGCTAATGTTCCCCTCAATCCTATGACAAAAAGAATTGGAGGGGCAGGAAGAGGAACAACAGCTTGGCTCTTGGTGAATTCTCACTAAGTGATTATTGAATGGCATTGAGACCAGTCTAATACTTTAAAACATAATACAATGTTATTTAGACAAATGATTTTTGAGAATTTTAAAGCCTAAATTGGGTAGATACTATCTTAGACTGATCAACTTATATCCAACTATACCAATAAAATATGAGTGGAGCATACTTACCCATTTTACTTAAAATTTTATTCTACTTGGGTCAATGTTCAAATCTGAAAACTTTAAAATGTTTAAACATTTGTTTTATTTAATTTGATGTTTTTACAAAGCAATGCTAAGTGAAAACATTGCAACTAAACTATATTTTCCAAATTTTCTATAATAATCAGAAAAAATTAAAAATTCTTAAGACTGTGGACAACTTTTAGAGTATTCCAACTGGCAAATTCTTAATCCTAATTTAGGATTAATCCATACATAATCCTAATTTAGAAGGCAGGCCATGTAAACCAGAAGCTGGGAGACCCATCCCTTAGACTTCTAAACCGCTGCCCAGTGGATCCACTGCCACAGCTGAACCGCTGACATATTAGTGAATATTCCCTAAAGGCAATTTTTCAGAGTAAATGAAAATCTCTCTTTTATACAAGCAACTTCTTCCTTGTTGATTTTCCTCCTTTTCTTACAATCTAAGATGGGGAATGAAGTTAGCATTTATATTTTGAAATTTTCCCTGGATCAGATGAAAATGCATGCGAACGCCATGATTTTGAGGAATGATGACAGAGGATAGTTGATTTAGGGTGAAGATGTGTAGGAAGGGATGTAAACATCAGTCTTGTTTCACATAAAGTATAAGTGAATCACTAAAACTTTCCTTAAGTGTAATATAAATAACATTCCTGAAGTATTTGGAGTCTACATGAAAACAGATTAGCACTATTAAACTTAATTGACCAAGAACTAGAAGAACTATGAAGTGAAACTAGAAATATTATTAGAGAAGAATGTGAAAAAGATAATGCTGGACGTAACAAGGAAAGAAAAGTCAAAATCCTTGACAGAGGAAACACTAAAAATTGTTAAGGGCAGGTGAGAGGCAAAAGTAAAAGGTGACAGAAGTAGGGTTAGCATCGTGAGTGCAGGTTTTCAAGGATGATCATGTTCAATAAAGAGAACTATTACAATAGTCAATGTAAAGAGAGAGAACAACACTTCATCACTTAGTTGTATTTTTTCTGGGGCTTTGAACTGTTCTTTCATTTGGGTCATTTTTTTTTTTTGTCTCAGCGCACCTGTTACATAGTAAGGGGTGAGCCTTAGGTGTTCACCAGGGCAGGGCAACCCAAGTCACCGTGTTGTGAAGCTGTATGTGGGGGAGAGGTCCAAGAGGGAATAATGCCGCTTGCCCCACTCTCAGCAGACTTTCAGTCACTTCTCCTGCTACTCACAATCAAATTGGGCCCTCCTGGTGCTGATTCCCTGGGTGGGTTGGTTTGTGTACATTCTAGGAACCTGTGGGTCTCTCCGACACACTCTCCTGTGAGGGGTGCCAGAAGGAGAAGAAGAAGACCAAGAAATTGAAAACTTATTGAACAAATAATGAAAAAGAACTTCCCCAATCTGGCAAAGGAAATAGACTTCCAGGAAGTCCAGGAAGCTCAGAGAGTCCCAAGAAGCTCAGAAAGTTAGACCTAACTTCCTGGAAGTTAGACCCAAGGAAGCACACATCAAAGCACATCATAATTATACTACCCAAGATTAAAGATAAGGGGAGAATCTTAAAAGCAGCAAGAGAAAAGGAAACAGTTACCTATAAAGGAGTTCCCATAAGACTATCAGCTGATTTCTCAAAAGAAACCTTGCAGGCAAGAAGGGGCTGGAAAGAAGTATTCAAAGGCATAAAAGGCAAGGACCTACATCCAAGATTGCTCTATCCAGCAAAGCTATCATTTAGAATGGGAGGGCAGATAAAGTGCTTCCCAGATAAGGTCAAGTTAAAGGAGTTCATCATCACCAAGCCCTTATTATATGAAATGTTAAAGGGACTTTTCTAAGAAAAAGAAGATCAAAAATATGAACACTAAAATGACAACAAGCTCACAGTTATTAACAACCAAACCTAAAATAGAACAAAAACTAAGCAACTAGAACAGGTTAATACAGATTAAACAAATAGGGAGATAAAGTGCACACTTGTCTGACACACTGGCCTATGGGAACCCATTTGGTCTCTCCATATTCTGTCCTGACAGTGCTTCCTGTCCACAGTGCAGGTTATGCCCCAGGACAATCGAGTGCTGAGGCATGCCCATTTCTTTCAGAGCAACCCATAGCTTTTCCTGGTCCATGCAGTCAAAGGCTTTAGTCTATAAAACACAGACTAACCTTCTTCTAAAATTCTTTGGAACACTCCAGTAACCACAATTGCTGGCAATTAGATATCAAATGCCTCTTGCTTTTCTGAATCCAGCTTGGACATCTGGCATTTCTTGCTCCATATAAGGTAAATCCTGTGTTGCATCACCTGAACACCACTTTACTTGTGTAGGAAATTAGAGCAATGGTTTTACAGTTACTGTACTTCTTGGCATCTCCTTTCTTGAAGATTGGGATGTATAAAAACATTTCCTGTATATAAACCATTGTTTTGTTTTCCATATTTGTTAACATATTCTTGGCAGACTCAGTCTCTATGGCTTGAAATAATTGTCAGTACCCCATCCACTCCTGGTGACTTGTTTCTTCCCAATACTTTTAGGGCAGGTTTCACGTCTCTTTCAAAAACTACAGGTTCTTCCACATAGGATTCTTCTTTAAAGGTATCTGTCACCCTTTGGTCTTTCCTTGTATAGATTTTCAGAATACTGTTTCTACCTTCCTTACAATTTCTTCTGGTCTACCTTCCGTACATTTTCTTCTGGTCAGATAATGTGCTTCCTTGTTGGTCAGTCAGCATTCTCAGTCAAGGTTTGAATTTCCCTTTTGTTTCTTGAATCTTCTAGTAGAAAAATCTTGTTTTTTTCCCTTTTTGTTGTTCTTTTTCTTAAAGTATATTTGATTTATTATGCTATTACAATTGTCCCATTTCTCTCCCTTTATTCTCCTCTGCCCTGCACACCCTCTCCCACCTGCATTCCCCCCCTTTAGTTCATGTCCATGGGTCATACATATAAGTTCTTTGGCTTCTCCATTTTCCATACTATTCTTAACCTCCCCCTGTCTATTTTCTACCTATCATTTACGCTACTTATTCTCTGGACCTTTTCTCCCTCTCTCCCCATCCCATCTACCATTGATAACTCTCTATATGATCTCCATTTATGTGATTCTGCTCCTGTTCTAGTTGTTTGCTTAGTTTGTTTTTGTTCTATTTTAGGTTTGGTTGTTAATAACTGTGAGCTTGTTGTCATTTTAGTGTTCATATTTTTGATCTTCTTTTTCTTAGATAAGTCCCTTTAACATTTCATATAATAAGGGCTTGGTGATGATGAA
>CM052540.1:125006510-125026064 GCA_028533065.1 Trachops cirrhosus | reverse complement strand
ATATAGAGGACACATGGATAAAACTAGGGGGGTTGGAAATGGGAGGGAGGAGGGGAGGGATTGGTGGGTTGGCTGGAATGGGAATAAAGGATAGAAACTGTACTGAATAAACTAAAATAAAAAAAAAGAAAGTGAAATAAGAAAGTGCCAAAGCAGGACTATATTTCAACATGAAGACAAAAACCATGACTACAGAAGAAACATAAAACTTTCACAAAGACAATGAAGATATTAACATTGTTAAAGATTTTGCTTACCTTGACTCAGTCATCAATTCAAGTGCAGACTGCAGCCAAGAAATCAAAAGGCAGAGAGACTCAGAAGGACAGCAGTGGAAGAATTAGGAAAGATGGTCAAGAGCAAAGATGTGTCAAGGCTAAGGCTAAGAACACCCACACTCTTATATAAGGATGGGAAAGTTGGAGAGTGAAGAAGGCTGATTGGGAAAAAAATGGATGCATCTGAAATATAGTGTTGGAGGAGAGTTCTATGGATACTATGTCCCACCAGAAAAACAAACAAGTGGATCTTAGTGCAAATTAAACTTGAAAAATTGTTGGAGGCAAAAATGACATAATATAAGCTATCCTACTTCAGGCACACCATGAGAGGGCAGGGTTCTTTGGAAAAGACAATAATGCCAGAAAAACAGAAGGCAGCAGGAAAAGAGGAAGAGCAAAAATGAGATGGAATGACTCCATAAGAGATGCCATAGGCCTGAGTCTACAAGAGCAGGGCTGTTGAGGACAGGGCATCGGGGACATCATTCTCATTCAGAGGGTCATCACTCATCACCAGGGCTCAGAGATAACTCAGTGGCATCTAACAGACACACAACTTTTCTACCATTACTTTAGGTAACTAGGGTGTAATTTATGGGAAACTGAAAGCAAAAAAGTCTCTTGCAAATTGATTTGATGGTGACTCAATAGCATGAGAGAAGTAGCTCTTGCCATTGATTCAGGTTCCAGGAGTGCTATGACTGAAATTTTTTCATGCTTACTTAGTATACACTTTAATAGGGTAATTTGTAATTTAGGGGCCTAAATTTATTACTGAAAAATGGCAGGTAATGGGTATGTAAAAGAAAGAAGCATGAGCTGGAGGAATCTGGTCAGCAGAATTGTATCTTTGTTGTACAAAGGGTACAATTATTATTTCTTTTTCTTGGCTGGCCTAGGGTGGCTGCAAGATGAGTGGCTCCAATAACCAAACAGATAAATGAAAATATACTTGAAAAAATTTCAATTAGAGTCTAGGGCCCTGGAAATATTATTTTAATATTCTTTATGCCTCTGAAGGTAGAAATATCACTGTTTCTCAAGAAACAGTAAAAATAAAAATTCTAGTTCTTGTTAGAGTGTGCTAGAGGTATCATTAAAAAAACAAGCTCAGAAGTTTTTGCACAGTGATGGAAACCAACAAAATAAAAAGACAGCCCTGTCCAGTGTGGCTCAGTTCTCTGGGCATCATTCCGCAAAGCAAAAAGTTGCTGATTGGATTCCCAGTCATAGCACATGCCTGGGTTGCCAGCCGTCCGGTTGTGGCACATGCAACAAGCAACCAATCAATGTTTCTCTCCCTCTCTTTCCCCCTCCCTACCCCTCTTTAAAAATAAATAAATGAAATCTTTAAAAAAGAAAAAGTAAAAATACAACCTGCTGAAGCGGGAAGATACTTGCTAACCAAACATCTGATAAGGGGTTAGTATACAAAAAAATATAAGGAATTCATACAGCTTAACACCAAAAACCAAATACACCAATTAGAAATGGGCAGATGTGCCCTGGCTGGTGTGGCTCAGTTGATCGAGTGCCAGCCTGTCAACCAAAGGGTCTTCAGCTCGATTCTTAATCAGGACACATGTCTGGTACCAGGTACCCATTGGCGGCATACGAAGGCAACCGCACATTGATGTTTCTCTCCCTCTCTTTCTTCCTCTCTTCCCCTCTCTTTAAAAATAAATTAATAAAATCTTTAAAAAATGGGCAGATGACCTGAATAGACATACAGATGGACCATAGACATATGAAAAGATGCTCAACATCACTAATCACCAGGGATATGCAAATTAAAACTACAATGAGACACCTCACACCTGGCAGAATGACTAATATCAATAAAATAACAAACAAGTGTTGATAAGAATGTGGAGAAAAGGGAAGGGAGCATGTGCACTGTTGGTGGTATTGCAAAATGGTGAAGCCAGGATGGAAAACAGTATGGAATTTTCTCAAAAAATTAAAACTAGAATTATCACATGACCCAGTGATTCCACTTCTGGGTATTTTTCCAAAGAAATACAAAACACTAATTTGAAAAGATGTGTGTGGTGCTACGTTCATGTGTGTGTGGTTGCTTGGCATTATTTACAATAGCCAAGATATGGAAACAAGTATCCTTTGACAGACAAATGGAGAAGAAAGTGGTGCATATATGCAATGGGATATTACTTTTAAAAAACCATTCAAAAAAAGAATGAAATCTAGCCATTGTGACACCACAGATCGACCTAGAGAGTATTATGCTGAGTGAAATAAGTAAGACAGAGGAAGACAAATACCATATGATTTTACTTTTGTATGGAATCTAAAAAACCAAATAAACAAATTCATAGATACAGAGAACAAGCTAATGGTTACCAGATGGGTGAGAGTTTGTGGGGTGGTGGAAAAGGTGAAGAAGATTAAGAAGTACAAATTGCCAGTTATAATTATAGTAATGGGGATGAAAAGCACAGCGTAGGGAGTATAGTAAATAACCATGTAATAACTATGTATGGTGTCATATGGGCACTAGAGTTATCAGTTATCACATTGCAAGGCACATAAATGTCTAACTAATCACTATGTTGTACACCTGAAACTAGTATAATATTGTATGTCAACTGTGGTTGAAAATAAATTTAAAAAAACCCAGAAACTACTTTACTATTTTCTATTAATATTGTTCTCTAAATAAAAAAATAAGATGGTAGTGTAATAATGACTATAAAACACCCAACCATGAGGCTACTAGGGTTAGCTAAACTGATGTGTCAGAATGTTTTTCTTATTTCTTGAAAAATAAAACTTGAATGTTAGAATAAAAAGTTTTCTTTAATTTAGGACATATTTTAAATATCTAATAAATACCCATGCATTTGCTTTTCAACTTTATCAAACATCAACATTTTCCATATGTTTTTAAATTGATTCTTTTATAAAAGAAATGAAACAAATGAAGTTTCCTGTGTCTCCCATTCCACCCTCTCCAGAGGTAGAATAATCATGAACTTGATACCCATTATGTCCAAGAGTATCTTTATAATTTGATAAATAAGATCTATAAGCAACTTGTCAGGTTTGTTTATGTAGTTTTAAAATAATGTAACAGTATAAAAATACTTATTTATGCATTTACCCATTTACAGAACATTTATTTTGTTTTGAAATTTTCGCTTCTATGATATATTGTGATATCATAGTATGATATATTTAGAAGTGGACTTGCTGGTTGTTAGAATATGAGCATCTTGGCTCCTACTTGATGACAAGTTGCCCTAGAGAATAATGACCAAATTACATTCTCCCAGTAGTGTACAGGGGTTCCATATTCTACACAGTATCGCAAAACTGACTCAACAGATTTTTAAATTTACAACAGGGGACAGGTGACTCTGTAGTTTTAGATTGTAGTTCCTTAATAATAGTGAATTTAAACATCTTTTCCTAGGTTTATTTGTCATCTTGTTTTCCTGTTCTATAAATTGACTGTACTTTTTCTATTGGTTATTTATTCAAATAACTTTTATCTGTAACAAGTACATATGTATTTGTATACATGTTGCAAATATCCCTGTCTGGGCTTGTCTTTTCTCTTTATTTGTGTTATCTTTTGACATACATGAGTTAATATGGAAAAAGTTATCACTTTTTGTTTTGTACTTTTAGTGTCTTATTTAAGAGATTCTGAGCATTCAGCCTCCCTGGAGCTAGCCTTGGCTTCAGTGTGTGTTCAGGGATAGACCCAGTCACAGACTGGAGCTTCCAGGGGACACACAATGCTTTGCATGGTGTGAGCATACAAGTTGAGGAGGGAGTTTGACTACCAGTAAGACAGCTGGAGGGGAGAATCCACCAACAAAGAAGCCACCAACAAGCAAAGCCCAAGTTTAACAAGAGAGCTCACACAAACTGAGGAAAGAGCAACTCCAGAGCATCCAGACAAGGAGATTGAAGAGTCTGAACCATGGAGTACCTCAGAACTCCTACCACAGAAGTCTACCCCACAAAGACAGGAAGGCAAAGCAGGGCATCCTGAGATGTAGAAACAACAACAAAAAAAAGAGTGATCAAAAATGGGAGAAAAAGAAAGAACCCCCAATCATAAGTAATGGAAGAATCCCCAGAAAAAGATGTAAATGAAATTGAGGCATGCAATCTATCACACATAGAATTTTTAAAAAATGGTTATAGGGATCCTCAAGGAACTCAGTGACAACTACAAGGAACTGAATGGGAACTACAACAGCATGAAAAGGAAATAGAAACTATAAACAAGAACCAGGAAGAAATAAAGAATGCAATATCTGAAAATAACAAATATACTAGAAGGAATCTCAAGCAGGCTGGGTGAAGCAGAGGACTGAATTAGTGAGCTGGAAGACAAGGTAGAAAGAAATACACAGGAACAACAAAAAAATGAAAAAAAAGACTCAAAAAGTATGAGGATAGTTTAAGGGAACTTCAGGACAACATGAAATATAACAACATTTGCATCACTGGAATACCAGAAGGAGAAGAAAAGGAGCAAGATATAGAAAACCTGAAAAAATAATGACAGAAAACACCCCTAACGTGGAGAGGGGAAAAGCCATGCAAGTTCAGGAAGCACAGAGGGTCCTAATCAAGATGAACCCAAAGAGGCCTACTCCAAGACACATCATAATTAAAATGTCAAATTTTAAAGACAAAGGGAAAATCTTAAAGGCAGCAAGGGAGAAAGAGATACTAACATACCAGGGAACTCCAATAAGACTAGTAGCTGATTTCTTAACAGAAACACTAGAACCCAGAAGGGACTGGCAAGAAATATTCCAAGTAATGAAAAGAAAAGGCCTGCAACCAAGACTACTCTACCCAGCAAGGCTCTCATTTAAAATGGAGGGTGGAATAAGGAGTTTCCAAGATAAAAAGCATGCTAAAAGAATATAACTCCAAACCAGCATTGCAAGATGTGCTAAAGGGACTGCTTTAAGAAGATGAAGGAAAAGAGTAAGATAGAGAGGAACCAGCTACAAATGGAAAAAAAAAATGGCAATGAATCAGTTCCTATCAATATAACCTTAAATGTAAATGGATTAAATGTTCCAATCAAAAGATATAGGATAGCTGAATGGATAAGAAAACATGACCCATGTATATGTTGTCTAAAAGGCCCACCTCAGAACAAAAGACCTATACAGACTGAAGGTGAAGGGTTGGAAAAAATATTTGAAGCAAATGGACAGGAATAAAAAGTCAGAATACTTATATCTGACAAAATAGATTTCAAAACAAAGGCCATAAAAAGAGACAAAGAGGGTCACTTCATTATAATCAAGGGAAGAATACATCAAGATCACATAAACATTGTAAACATATATGCACCCAAATACATAAGGGAAATCTTGGAGAACTTCAAGAAAGATAAAGACAGCAATACACTTATAGTAGGGGATTTTAACACCCCACTGTCAACAATGGACAGATCTTCCAAACAAAGTATCAACAAAGATAGTGTAGCACTGAATGACATGCTAGATCAAACAGACTTAAGTGATATAAACAGAACCTTTCACCCCAAAGAAGCAAAATATACATTCTTTTCAAATGCACAGGGAACATTTTCAAAGATAGACTACATGATAGGACAGAAAACAGGCCTTAAAAAATTCAAGAACATTTAAATAATATCAAGCATTTTGTCAGATCACAATGGCTTCAAACTAGAGACCAACCTCAAGGAAAAAACTTAAAAACAATCAAATCCATGGAGACTGAATAACATGTTATTAAACAAAGAATGGGTAAACAATGAGATCAAGGAAGAAACCAAAATGTTTGTGGAAACAAGTGAAAATGAACAGAAAACAAACAACCTAAAACATGTGGGACACAGTGAAGGCAGTCCTGAGAGGGAAGCTTATGGCAATACAGGCCTACTTAAAAAAGATAGAAAAATTTGAAATGAACAACCTAACCCTACATCTACAAAAACTAGAGGAACAACAACAAACAAACCCCAGAGTGAGTAGAAGGAAGGAAATACTCAAGATCAGAGCAGAATTAAATGACTTAGAGACTAGAAAACAATTCAAAGGATCAATAAATTCAGGAGCTGGTTCTTTGAACAGATATACAAAACAGACAAGCCTTTAGCCAGACTCAACAAGAAAAAAAAGAGAGAGAACCCATATAAATAAAATCAGAAACAAAACAGGAGAAATTACAACTGATACAACAGAAATACAAAAGATCATAAGAAATTACTAGGAACTGCTATCTGCCAAGAAATTTAAAGACCTGGGTGAAATGCACAAATTTCTAGAAACATATAATCCTCCAAAACTGAGTCAACAAGAAGCAGAAAGCCTGAGTAGACTGATAATAGCTAATGAAACTGAAGTAGAAATCAAAAAACTCCTGGCACACAAAAGCTCTGGATTGGATGTTTTCACAGGAGAGTTTTACCACACATTTAGGGAACAGCTAGCCCCAATTCTTCTCAAACTATTCCAAAAAGTCCAGGAGGAAATAAGACTTTCAAACTCTTTTTATAAGGCCAGTATTATCCTAATTCCAAAACCAGATAAAGACAAAACAAAGAAAGAAAAATACAGTCCAATATCACTCATAAACATAGATGCTAAAATCCTCAACAAAAATGTTGGCAAACAAGATCCATCAATACATTAAAAGGATCATACATCATGATCCAGTGGGATGTATCTCAGGGATGCAAGGATGGTACAAAATACACAAATCAATAAATGTAATATATCACATAAAAATATGAAAGACAAAAAATTGCATGATCATATCAATAGATGTGGAAAGAGCATTTGATAATGTACAGCACCCATTAATGATAAAAACACTCAGCAAAGTGGGAGTAGAGGGAGCATTCCTCAACATAATAAAGGCCATATAAGAGAGACCCACAGCCAATATCATACTCAATTGGCAAAAACTTACAGCTTTCCCTCTAAGATCAGGCAGAAGACAAGGATGTCCGCTTTCATTACTTCTACTCAACATAGTATTGGAAGTTCTAGTCACAGTGATCAGAAAAGAAAAAGAAATAAATGATATCCAAATTGGAAAGGAGGAAGCAAAACTATCATTGTTTGCAGATGATGTGATAGTGTACATAGGAAATCCTATAGACTCCCCCAATAAACTACTTGACCTAATAAATGAATTTGGCAAAGTGGTGGGATACAAAGTCAATATTCAGAAATCAAAGGTATTTTTGTACACCAAAAAAGAAATATCAGAAACAGAAATTAGGAAAAAAAAATCCCATTTACTATAGCAACAAGAAAAATAAAATACTTAGGAATAAACTTAACCAAGGAGGTATAAGACCTGTACTCAGAAAACTACACAACACGGAAGAAACAAATTAAGGAAGACACAAACAAATGGAAGCATGTACTGTGTTCATGGACTGGTGTTGCAGTCACTGGCCAGCAGTGACCGCAAACGTTGTAGATGCTCGCAAGTCACGAGAAAAACATACACACGGACTACCAAGTCCTGTGGAGGAATAGGAATGGCATGGCTACCCTTTCAAGGGGAGGGTGTCTCTGAGTGGCCTGGCCACTCTCTCAGAGGAGAGTGCCCCGAGCTGCCGCCTCAATAGGCTTTTCATTAGGTAGTATTGGGTAAGTGAATGGATACAGAATGTGGATTCATTGTCTAGCAGAGAAGATCAAAACAGGTAGATAATTTACATAAGGTTCAAAAGTCTCACACTGGGTTTTGGGGCTGGCATCACCTAACAGATACAGGATTAGTCTCATTTCCTACCAGAGCCTACACATCCAAGAGCATCCTAGCAAGCAGGTCTCACAGGATTTTACATATCTTATGCCCCAGGTCTAATTTACCCCAGGTGTCTGCCGACTCTAGTCTGAGCCTCACCTAGAGTCTGAACCTCACCACCCCTGCTATTTCCGCAGGCCCTGAGTTGGGCGAAGGAGACAAAGGCAGCCAGGAGACTTGGGTTTCACATCCAGAAAAAGGACTCAGGCTATTTGCAAAGCTGAGGGGGCAGGGTTGATATCGATCACTCCCTCACTTCCACAGACTCCCTGAGTCTCTTCCCTGATGACTTATTCCCACGTGGTTGTGTCTGTCTTAGGTCCATTCTTTCCAGAGAATGGTTGCCCGTCGTTGACTATCCGACCAAGCTGAAGGGAATAGCAGAGCAGGCAGTGCCCATGTTCAGGGAAATAAGTTTTGTCTCCTTAGGCCTCCCAGTTCTGGGAGGTTTCTCACTCAGCCTTAGCCATGGGGGGTTATGGCTCCTGAAACCAGGCAGGGCAGACACCACAGACTGGGAGAATTAACATCATTAAAGTGTCCATACTCCCCAAAGCAACTTAGAGATTCAATGCAATCCCTATCAAAATACCAATGACGTATTTCACAGATCTAGAACAAATATTTCAAAAATTTATATGGAAACATAAATGACTTCAAATAGCCTTGGCAATTTTGAGAAAGATGAACAAAGTAGGAGGGATCATAATACCTGATATCCAACTATGTTACAAGGCCACTGTAATCAAAACAATCTGGTACTGGCATAAGAACAGATACATAGACCAATGGAATGGAATAGAGAGCCCAGAAATAAACCCATGTCTCTTAGGGTCAATTAATATTTGACAAAGAGGACAGGAGCATAAAATGGAATAAAAATAGCCTTTTCAAAAAATGGTGTTGGGAGATCTGAACAAGTACATGTAAAAAAATGAAACTAGACCACCGACTTACACCATACACCAGAATAAACCCAAGACTGATAAAAGATTTATGACACAAGTTGTGACATGATAAAAGTCTTAGAAGACAATATTAGCAGGAAAATTTCAGATATTCCATGGAGCAATATTTTCACCAATACCTAGGACAGGAAAAATAATGGAAAGCATATACAAATGGGACTATATCACACTAAAAAGCTTCTGCACAGCTAAAGAAAATGTCAGCAAAATGAAAACACAACCAAACATAAAAGAAGACTATATTTGCCAATGATACCTCAGACAAGGGTTTGATCTCCAAAATATATAAAGAACTCACATGACTCCACACCAAGAAGACAAACAATCCAGTCAAAAAATGGGCAAAGGACCTGAACAGACACTTCTCCAAGGAGGATGTAGAGAGGGCCCAGAGACATGTGGAAAAATGCTCAATGTTACTAGCCATCAAAGAGATGCAAATTAAAACCACAGTGAGATACCACTTCACACCAGTCAGAATGGCCATCATAACCAAATCAATAAGCAACAAGTGCTGCTGAGGTTGTGGAGAAAAGGGAACCCTAGTGCACTGTGGGTGGGAATGTAGACTTGTGAAGCCACTGTGGAAAACAGTATGGAATTTCCTCAAAAACTAAAGATAGAATTGCCTTTTGATCTCAAAATTGCATTACTGGGATTACTTATATCATAAGAATCCTGAAACGCCAATTCAAAGGAACCTATGCACCCCAATGTTCATTGCAGCACAATTTACAACACACAAGTGCTGGAAGAAACATTAGTGCTCATCAGTAAATGAGTGGATCAAAACAGTGTGACTCATTTATACAATGGAATACTACACAGCAGAAAGGAAAAAGGAGCTCCTACCCTTTGCAACAGCATGGATGGAACTGGAGAGCGTTATGCTAAGTGAAATAAGTCAGGCAATGAAAGACAAATACCAGATAATCTCACCTATAATTTGAACCTAATCAACAAACAAATAAATGAGCTAAAAAGAACTAGAGACATAAAAACAAAGAACAGACTGACAGTGATTGGGGCGGGGAGGTGATGGAAAGCGATAATGGGCAAAAGAAGAGGAAGGTGCAAGGGAAGGAATATAAATAGAGTACTCCTGGGCATGGACAATGGGGTGGGGATTGACTGTAGAAGTGGGGAAGGGGGTAGATGGGACAGGGGAGAGTAATGGAGAAAAAGGTGGGATGACTGTAACTGAACAATAATAATAAAAAAAGAAATTACAGTATAAGAGAGAGAGATTCTTCTTCATCATGAGAAGAAAGAAGCACTATATTTTCTTTTTACATTTTAAAGATATGTAATATTCTCAGTTGTCCTGTAATGTTTTTCACTCATGTCACATGAAAATTTAATTTTATTTATGTTAATATTTTCCCACATGAATAACCAATTTTCTTTTTTTCTGATTTTTGGGATAATGTGAGGATTTTTAATTTTCTTTTTTTAAAGTATATTTTATCAATTATGCTATTACAGTTGTCCCATTTTTTTGTCCCTTTTATTCCCCTCCATCCTGCACCTTCCCTTCCACCAGTATTTCCCCCCACCCTTAGTTTATGTCCATGGGTCATCCATATAAGTTTTTTGGCTTCTCCATTTTCCATACTATTCTTATCTCCCCCTGTCTATTTTGTACCTACCATTTATGCTTCTTATTCCCTGTACCTTTTCCCCCATTCTCCTCCCATCCCCTCCTCACTGATAACCCTCCATGTGATCCCCATTTCTGTGATTCTGTTCCTGTTCTAGTTGTTTGCTTAGTTTGTTTTTGTTTTTTAGGTTCAGTTGTTGATAGTTGTGAGTTTGTTGTCATTTTACTGTTCATATTTTTTATCGTCTTTTTCTTAGATAGGTCCCTTTAACATTTCATATAATAAGGGCTTGGTGATGATGAACTCGTTTAACTTGACCTTATCTGGGAAGTACTTTATCTGCCCTCCCATTCTAAATGACAGCTTTGCTGGATAGAGCAATCTTGGATGTAGGTCCTTGCCTTTTATGCCTTTGAATACTTCTTTCCAGCTCCTTCTTACCTGTAAGGTTCATTTTGAGAAATCAGCTGACAGTTTTATAGGAACTCCTTTGCAGGTAATTATCTGCTTTTCTCTTGCTGATTTTAAGATTCTCTCCTTCTCTTTAATCTTGGGTAATGTAATTATGTTGTGCTTTGGTGTGTGCTTCCTTAGGTCCAACTTCTTTGGGATTCTCTGAGCTTCCTGGACTTCCTGGAAGTCCATTTCCTTCACCAGATTGGGGAATTTCTCCTTCATTATGTTTTCAAATAAGTTTTCAATTTCTCAGGCTTCCTCCTCTCCTTCTGGCACCCCTATGATTTGGATGTTGGAATGTTTAAAGTTGTCCAGAAGTTTCCTCAGCATCTCCTCATTTTTTGAATTCTTGTTTCTTCCTTCTGTTCCACTTGAATGTTTATATCTTCCTTCTGTTCCAAATGATTGATTTGAGTCCTGGTTTCCTTCTCTTCATTGTTGGCTTCTTGTATATTTTGCTTCATTTCACTTTGCATAGCCTTTAATTCTTCCCCTATTTTGTGTCAGTACTCAGTCATTTCCGTGAGCATCCTTATTACCAATGTTTTGAACTCTGCATCTGATAGATTGGCTATCTCCTTATTTCTTCGTCTTTTTCTGGAATTTTGATCTGTCTTTCACTGAGGCCACATTTCTTTGTCTTGGTGCAACTGTTACGTTGTGAGGTGTGGAGCTTTAGGTATTCCCCAGAGTGGGGCAACCCACAACTTGGCTGTGTGGTGGTACTTTATGTGGGGAGGGATTGAGAGGGAACAATGCTTGCTCACTCAGCTGTCGCCCCACTTCCAGTCGCTTTCCCTGCTACCCACAAGCAAATTGGGTCTTTCTGGTGCTTTCCTGGGTGGGTGGGTTTGTGTACATTCTAGGCCCCTGAGGGTCTCCAATGAACTCTCCTGTGAGGCTGGGAGTTTCTCCCAGTGCCACAACCCCCACAGGTTTTTATAACCAGAGGTTTTGAGATTTTATTTCCTGGAACCCTGGGTTGCATAGTCTGTCTCACTCCCCAGTTGTTCCTCCCAGCTTATCCACCTGTGAATGTGGAACCATCTGGTCCGCCAGCCACCTTGCCCGCCAGGTTCGCCTCCTTGTCATGCGTTCTCTCTGCCCCAGCTGCCCATCTCTGTGCCTCCTCCCAGTCTGGATGAATGTTTCCTTTTTAATTCATTGGTTGTTGGACTTCCATACAGTTCAATTTTATGGCAGTGCTGATTGTTTTTGTTTTTAAATCTGTTGTTGTTCTTCTTTTGGTTATGCAAGGAAGCCAAGTGTATCTACCAATGCCTCCATCTTGGCCGGAACTCCAGATTTTTTTCTTGGATTTACATTTCATTTCATTGGTCAAATTGAGCAAGTTACCCCCATATTGTTTTTCTTCAAATTGAACAAACTATTTTAAGTCATGTGCTACTATATATGAATATAGTATCAGCTTGTTATCAGCTTGGTAACTTATACAAACAATTGTATTGGTATTGTGATTGAAATTGTATCTAATATGTAGATTAATCTGAAGAAACTGACATCATTATATTATTTAGCTTTTCCATTCATGAACATTGTATAGCTATCTTTTTCAGGACTTTTTAACACTATTTAGTAATACTTACAGTATTCTGTATAAAGGTCTTCACTTCTGTTGTTAGTTATTCCTGAGAACTTTATACTCGTGTACGTATTGTGAATGGGATATTCTCATATGTTTTCCAGTTGGTTATTGTGAGTAACTGTATAGTAGTGCTAGAGATTTTTGTATGCTTATTTGAGAAGAAAACTTTTAATATCAACTTGCAATTTTTACTAACAAATTTTTATTACATAAATTTTACATTCATTCTAATTCTGCTAAAGTCATGGTTCTCTAGAGATGAGTCAAAATTACCTGCATAGGAGTGCCGACTAAAACATTAAAGATATTTTGCTTTAAGGTCATTACATTATATTAGATACAATTTGGTAAAGACTTAACAACCCCATCTAGTGGCAATTTGAAGTTCTAAGTAAATTGGAAAATGCACTTCCAGGCTTTATTGGATAGCTGTTTGTGTTTAAAAAATCATAATGATCAATATCCTTGTTGGAAGTGTCAAGAAACAGCAAGGATTAATTTGACACATCAAATTAATTATGCTTTTAGTCTTAAGTATTACTGATTTCAAAATTAGAATGAGGTATGCTTACACAGAAAATTATGTACAGCCTCCCATACTGGAGCCAAATCGTGTGTGTAGAGATTTAATTTTCAGGATTGTTACTCAGGGAGTTATCATAGATCATGTTCACATAATGTTTTAAAAATAACTACCAACAGCTGGCCAGAGTCAATCCATACAACCTTTATAATAACATAATCCTCAGCATCTAGCCAATGAGGACTACTTTGTAGTTAAGGATCTTTTAAAATGAGGCCTACTTTTATAAAATATTAAACTTTTTCTTTGTGTAGGAACTAACATGTTATGCATAATTGCACTGAATTTCAAAAACATGGCGACAACTTGCAAACCACTTGAAAAAAGAGTATTTAACTCTAAAAGAATCTCAAGATGTATTTAAGTGTGCATGTAGAAACAGGTTTTAAAAGTTTAAGATTAAAATACATATGAAAGTTTATTTAATTTTGAAGTGTGGAAAACCTGTCTACTGATACCCAAAATTTCCAAGAATAAAAGTTGATTAAAAACTTCCATAAAACAATAAAAAAGTTAAAACAAGTATATCTTTGGCAAAAATTCTAAACGATTCCTTATGTTAATAAAGTTAAGGGTAAAGACATCAAGAACAGGCTTTCTTATATTACTAGTTGAGAATATATGTGGAATAAATTTTCTCAAGGGAAATTAGGCAATAGTATCAAAAGCCTTAAAATATATATAGCCTTTGCCTGAGAAATTCCACAACTCACAATAATTATGGGCTGAAACAAAGATATGATTACAGGAATATTCTCTGTAGGTTAGATGGGGTCATGAGGGCAAACTCTCATGATGAGATTAGTGCCTTTATAAGAAGAGACGCCAGAAAGCTTGTTCTTTCTCTCTCTCCACCATGTGTGGACACAGTGAGTAGGTTGCCATCTCCAAGCCAGGAAGAGAGGTCTCACCAGCAACCAAACTCCCCAACACCTTGATTTGGGACTCCCAGCCTGCAGAATATGAGAAATAAATTTTAAGCCACCCAGTCTATAGCATTTTTTTATGGCAACCTGAGGACACTAAAGCACATGGGGTGATAAGATTTATTTTCTTCCTTTTTTGCTTATCTATATTTCTAAATGTTGTCTAAGAAACATATTATGCTTGTAATTTTACAAGATATTGTAAAATATCTTAAATAGTATTACAGAAAATTTCCAGCAAATACAGATGATTCAGTAAGTCATCACTAGTAAAAATCACGTATTCAAACCTGGTTTGTGATAACTTTGACTTATCTTCATTAATTCTCTCCATACACTAATTATTTGGCCTACAATTATATTTAACAAAAACAGATTGAGTCCTTCTTAATTATGAAGATCAAAGATTGATAAGGTTTCTAAATATAGCATTGAAGAACAGGTTTTTCTTCCCATCTACTCTACAAGTTATTATTTGGAAACATTGACCACTTTAGTAATTATATTTCCAATTAGAGTGAGTAATTAGCATTCTGCCTTAGGATTGCATGCCTAATAATGTTGAAATTATATTATTTTCTTACATTATTAGACATTTTCTAATTATCTTACCCATCCATCCTATTTTCCTTTTATGCCATCAACTTTCTAAGAAACAGTTTACTCCTTTTACTTTTATTACAATTATATCTAACCATCAAGCAGTGGAGAGTTCCTCCATGGCAATATGTGATATTTAGCACATCTACAAACATGCACACACACACTCATCTTTATCAGTCTAATTTTCATCATCTCAGTATCCCAACCAACGCTGGGTGTGCTGGTGAGGGAAGGATGGAGGAAGCAGGCATACATGTTCTATAAATGGCAAGTTTTCTTTGTGACATCAAAGGGTTTGAACATTCCTGGCTTCTGAGGAATGCAGAATCCATCTCCAGAGAGCTGAGAAATACTTAGCAGTGGGAAATTTCTTCTCAGGGACAAAACCCCACAATTAGTGTAAAAAGAACACTCAGTATGACTAACCCTGTGATGTACATTTATCACCTGAGCTACCTGACATCTTTGAGTCACTTTTTTTTTAGTTACCTTTCTTATATTGTGATATTTTCCCACTTTTGTCTCACTTTCCCAAAGAGGAAGCCAGATATCTTGCAATCCCAGACTCCCTGCATGTGACCTGTCTTCCTCTAATCACACTATTCTAGGAAAGAGATCTGGAAAAAGCCTGTGAGGAGTCAGGTGCACCTAGAAATGCTGGTCTTTCAACAGACCAGGTGTGTGCTATAATCCAGTTTTGGAGGCAGGGAGCTGCAGTGCTTCTGGAATCCAGTCCTGAGCATCGTAACTGCTAAATGCCAGTGTCAGTGGTGTTTCTGCTAGAAAAGGAGAAGTTGGCTATTGCTCAAGGATATTCAGATTCATCGTCAGACACGCTGGTCCTACCAGATAGTCTGTGAATTATCTAATATTCTTTCATCAATTCCTCTTCTGGTTAAATTTGCAAAAATGAATTTTGTAGATTGCAAGTGAACACTCTGCCCAATATATCATCCCAATCAAAACACTCCTTCCTTCCTTATAGCAAAATGGAACAAAATAAAGCCCGATCTTACTACAATTTCATTGATCATTGTTTAATTACCACCAGGACCAACCACATTTATAGATATTAACAAGAAAATTTTAAATGTAAATGGTGCTATTTATTTATTTACAGAGCTTTAGCAACTAGAAGAAAAGGTAGAAGAAGACGAAGAAGAAGAGGAGAAGGAAGAGGAGGGGAAGGTGGAGAGGGAGGAGGGGGAGGAGAACGAGAACGAGAACGAGAACAAGAACAAGAACAGGAACAAGAACAAGAACTTCCTGGCCAAAGCTCCTCCTCTCTACAGTGATAAACAGAATTCATTCTTCCTGTTTCCTTGGTTTCAGAAATAATCCAAGAATTCAACCAGAATCTGTGAAGGGACAATTTCCTAATCAACACATGTTAGATCTCTGCAAAACCTCTATTCATTTATTGGGTGGTTAACCACTTACTTCCCAGTTATACAAACACCCTTAAATTCTACTTCATATTGCACACAATGTTGATTATCCCAGAAAAACCCAGGGATCAGCCAATGAATATCTTCAGTGTAAACATAAACACCAGGAGGTGAATATTTTTATTAGAAGCAATGTGTAGCCAGGATGACAACAGGAAAGGATACAAGGGAATCAACTGAAATATATCCCCAGATGAAAGGACTGTAATTAGAGAGGTCACCACTCTCAGCAACAAGAGATGTGGATCAGACTCAAATGGCTGAAAGTGAATTGCTTTCCCAGGTTTATGCAGAAATTTTTCTCATAAAACACGGCAAATTTAAGGTGTGCAACATGATGATTTGATATACATTTCTGTTGTAAAATATGAAATTGGAATTTAAAAAGATTGTGGGTGCATAATAAGCATTTCATCATATGTTAGAGTGATTATATCTTAAAAATAACTTTTATTTTCTACTTGGAATACTGTATCACAAAAACATTTATATTTTATGAAGGTTATGTTTAGCTAAAATTTATTGGACATTTAGTGTAGGCCAGCATTAAGACTTTTTATCCTGTAACTCATTTATTAATCCTGACAGAATGGGCAGATCTCGTTAACCCTATTTCAGAGACAGAGTGATTCCCCGAGAGAATAATTAATTATCCTATGCAATACAACTCCTAAACGACAGGGGTAGGACCTGCTCCCAAGTCTGTAAGACACCAAAGCTCCCTACACTGGATTAGGAAGGTCATGCAACAGCACTGGAATACTGCTCGTGGTTATATGTTAGATGCTCAAAGAAAAGTGGAAAATTGTATGCAGACTATGATGCAACAACATGAAGCTTTATACACATATGGACAAAAGCTTGGAAGGGAGCAGATGCCATGTGCCCCTGGCTTTTGTGTCCAAAAAAGATTGAGCATGTGTGTGTGTGCGGGGGGAGAGAGAGAGAGAGTAGGAAAAGTAGCTAGGGAACTTGAACTCATTTACTAAACACACAGCACATAGAATACACGGGTTCAGAACTCACAGACTGTTTTCTATGCAGTTGGATATGAGATTATTATTGGAGTTTTGTTTTTCCAGTGTTTTTCTTCAAATGTTCCTAAAAGCTGCTACATTGTTTTTAGAATAAAAAGAGATAAAATTATGTCATACACAGAAGCAGAAAGTTCAGGATTTGGGCCCCTGAGAAGCGCTGAGCTAGTCAAGGCTGAGGAAACCAGGGTCAGTCCCACCCCATTGCCTCCAGGCCACAGCCAAATTTGGATTGAGAGTTGGGAAGGTCACTGAGCAAACAGCTCTCAAAGGTCAAGCTGTTTCATGAATAATCAGGGACTTGCAGGAAAGTAAACATCCCTTCCTTCCAAGAAGAGAAACATGCTATCCAATGATCCTAGAGATGAACCTATCTAATGACCTTTGAGAAATTGTTTTTTTCCCCTTAAATCAGCAATTGGACAATCCCTCATCAGTGGGGTTCCTCACCATGCCTCCCTGTCTATCAGACTGGCTTCCAGCACTACCCCTTTACAAAGTTCAATCACATGAGCAGCATCCTTGCCCTCTTTCTCTCTAATGGTTCAACAGTGGAGAGAGAAATGCAGAGGAAATGTAAATACAGCTCTAAAGGACAGGGAGTTGTGAAGGGTCAGAGCTGCTCCCTGAAGGTGTTGCTGTCGCTGATGTCAGGCCATGAGAAAGAATAAGGATACTTGGAGGAAAGAGTTAGAAAGCTCCATGATAATGAATAGAGAGCAAAGACCCAGAGAAAGGCAGTTCATGGCAAGCATTCCTCTGAAGCTTCATTTATTGATGATAACTCTAATTATTTTTAAAGTCTCAAAAGTGAGGATGACATGTTTGATGCTATATAGTTAGGTACAGAGAGGTGATCCTTGAGTTCTAGTAGCTAATGCTCTCTAATAATATATTCAGATTTACCTGGAAGAACAAATGGATAAAAGCCTTAATAATTTATGTTATATATAGTAGGGTACTTTGAGAAAGGAAAAGTTCAATATCACTCAATAGTTTACAACAAGTTTAGCTTGGAAGGGGCAGAAAAATGTAGACACACTGGATTATAGTCATTAATAGGCTAAGCACACCCAGCCGTGGCCAGGGCGGAAGAACAGTTGGCCAGCCAGGCTCCAAGGTCGGCCCAAGGCTCTCTGCATCCTGCTTGCTATTCACACCTTTCCACATTGCGCCAAGGAAAGTCTGTATGACCAACAGAACCCTGGAGAGGTAATGCCAAGTCACTTCTGAGATTAGCTAATAGAAGACATTGAGGCTTCTGCCCCAGTGTCTCTCGCTTTCTTGGATTACCTGTTCTGGGGAACACCAGCTCACATATATAATGATAAATCCTACGAAGAGACCCACATGGTGAAGAACTGAAATCTCCTGCCAACAGCCACATTGTAACAGGGAAGATCTGGCCAGATCTCTGGGGTGGCAGGAAAAGCCCTGAGGGATGAGCCTGCCTTCCCTGGGAGAAGAAGGGAGCTGTGGTAGGAGGAACTGCCTGAGGCAACAGTAAACAAGCTATCAGGGTGCCAGTGTGCATGGGGTGCCAGTGTGCATGTGTTGCCCCAGCAACATAGCAGCAGTGTGGTGTGACACAACAGAAGAAAGACTGCACTCCCCAAAGTGAGGGAGGGGTTGCAGGAAACCCCAAGGTGGTGAACTGAAGCCCAGTTGAGGCATGACAGATCTCCTTGTCCCCAGGGGAGGGTAAACACACCTAACACTGCTCACGACACAACTTGCACAGAGTATGCGTGGGCTGAAAAGGTCACAACACCGTGTATTGTAGAGGTGAACATGGCGACGCCTGGATGAGGGCAGAGAGGCTGTGCCCCTGAGCTGGGCTAGAAAATCCTCCTACCTGCTTCCAGATCATGGTGGCAAGAGGAAGGACAGAGACACTGAGCAGGCTGATGAGCATGGTGGATGGTAGCCTGAATTGGCTGACAAGTTGGACACTCCCACAGCATGTAGGATTTTGGAACAAACAATTTTAAATGGGGGGAATGGAAAGACTCGTCCTTCCTTGTGTTCCCCTCGCCCACCAGTTCCAGAGGAGCCAAAGTGCTCATGGGACCAGATGGATGCTGTGCCCCGCTCTTGACCTTGCTGGTCCAGTTGGGAGCAGGCTTGCGTGGGACACGTGCCTCACTGGCAGCAGCCCACTGGACACTGTGGCCCCGTACCACACAGCTCGGGTCCTGGACTGCCCCCAGTCTCTCTCTCTGAGTGCAGCACACAGATGTGCGGGCCAGGAACAGTTGCT
>CM052540.1:124970135-125006410 GCA_028533065.1 Trachops cirrhosus | reverse complement strand
GGGAGGGGAGGGGAGGGGAGGGGAGGGGAGGGAAGAGATCCTGAAGCTGGAGAGATGAAGACCTGTTTGCAAAAGAGCCTTGGGCTCTAGGAGAACAGAATGGAGTGAGGTGTCTGGACACTGATTCTGGTCCTGGGGTTGGCTGGCTTATTTCTGATGGCTTGGAGCCAGGGAGCCTCCAGCTCCCCCAAATTGGGCAACCTTTTAATAAAACCCTTTTTCCTTTCCCACCAATTATTGTGCTGTGCTCGTGTGTGGTGTTAGGCAGCTGAATCCCAGTTTGGTAACAACATGAGTGCCCTTGGAAGAAGTCCTGCTGCCTTGACCAACCGCTTGGCTTTGCAGAGACCTCCTGAGAGACCTTGAACCAGAACCATACAGCTAAGTTCCTTCTGGACTCCTGGCACTCAGGGGCTGTGTGATAATAAATGTTGGTTGTTTTAAGTTGCTGAGTTTTGGAATAATTTGTTATGTAGCAATCCTTAACTAATACCAGGGGGAATGGTGGACATGGTGGGACACTAAGTACATTCAGGGAAGTCATCTAAGACAGAGAAGAATAAGACAGGCCACATGGCAAAGCTGTGATTTAGGGAGCCAGTCAGAGCAGGGAGGAAGGAGTGGGGCTGGGACATCTGATTCTATAACCTCAATAATTGTGTGTTAAATGATGGGTTTATGCGCCCTAACTTCCCTTCATGAACCTCTTAACAAAAGACCTACTCTGGATCCTCTACCAAATTTTAAAGAGTGTCAATGTTCTGTTGTTTTAGATTCCCGAGTGCACACCATAAGTCCTGTGACCACAGGGATCCATGCCCTTGAACACCTGCACTTTGCTGGAGCACTCTTGGGGTGGGGGGCAGTGTGAGCGGCACAGCCCTTGTGGGAGCACTCTAAGGTGAATCTTGACCACTTTGTCTGAACACCTTTGGGCTTTGATAAATCCATAGTTCTTCACTGGTGGTTCTGGAGTTCCCACGGGAATGCAGACCTCCTCCTTACACCTAATATTTACAGCAGCTAAGGTTTTAAATGGCTGTGCTACTGACCTTGTGCTACACTTTTCATATGTATTTGGTTATTTAATCTTTATGACAGTCTCATTGCATAGATATTATAGTAATGTTCATTTTAGAAATGAAGAAACTGAGGCAAAGAGAGGTTATACATTGTCCAGGACCATACAGAGCTCAGGCATGGATCTGATTGGCCTGCTTACCATGCCCATGCTCTAAGCTATGAACAGAAAATGCTTGGAAGAGGATTTTGTCACCTGTGGCCTGAACAGTTCTAGCCCCTCAGCCCATTTGAAGGGATGTTTGTTCACACCGATTCTTTCTGATTCATTTGCAGTATTCAAGCTAAGAATCCAAAAGTTCAGTTTTATAAGATGCACAGCTTAAATCATTCTACTAAAAGAGAATGATAAGTACTTCATTTTAGAAAAATAAATGGGGAGAAAAATGACTTTTTTTTATCAATGTCCAAGTTTCTTCCACCTCATCTGAAGTTACACAGTTTGCTGCACCTCCCCATGCGCCTTCCCGCTGCTGCTGGCTTTCTGATGGAACGCTTTAATTTGCTCCACATATAATACCCTTACACCACTGTTTGCTGTAATTTATATCAAGTGCTGTCCACTTTCTTGTACTATTTTATTCAGTAAAGCACTTTGGACATCAGTTTTTATGAAAGATGTTATTTGAAATGAAGTTGCATTGCAAGCTACATTATTATAATTTCCTTCTTACTTTGGTTCTACTTCATCTTACACAGTTGCCTGATGTTTGATGCAGTGCTGAAATTTAAATGGAAAAAGTGTTTGAAATTGATGCTTGTGTATTACTCATTTAATCTGCTGTCAGAGCAATCTATTAGCAAGTTCTTGATTTTCAATATCTTCCAAGGCCTGCTCTGACATCCATCTTACTTGTTTCATGGAGAAAATCTGCACTATGTACATTGTTACAAGTATAAGTCGGCAAGTTGTTTTGGCTTTGGGGTAATGTTACAGAGTACAACTTAATAACACAGAACAATTATGGATAATAGAAAAGTCTGCCAACACTCAATTGTTCAGGGATAACTGCCATTCTCCATTCTGTCCTTTTCCCTTAAATTCATTCCAATGTTTGACTTGAGAAGTTAGACACAGAGGAAAAAAAGATTGAACTGGTCACTTGAATGAGTTTTTGGCAGATCTTAATAACGATGCAAGAAAACAGATGAAAAAAGTTACTTTGAAGACACGGCTGAAGCTCTTGTATAAAATCTGCATGTTCTCTGGATGTGAGTATACATGCCAATCATATTTCAGGTGCTGAATGGATGAATGTTGCCTAACTTTCTTTTACTAGGAGGGTTACATTGGCAGTAAATAACAATAAAGATGATAATAATATTGTTATCATTTACTAGAAAACACATTGTAATGTCTTTTTGTAAAGAGATATGATAATAAGGAAGACAGCATACAAGATTTTTCTGGGTTATCATTCTTCTGTTCCCTTGCTCTGAGTGTCTCTGAGTATTTAAACCCATCCTGTCATTTAAGCCCCAAGGCTACCTCCCTGCTCTGACTTCATCTGTGGTGCTGTACTGCCAGTGGGTCTTTACATATCATGACCCAAACCAGACCATGCACTCTTTAAGGGCAGAGAGAGGTTTTAGTTCACTTTTGTTCTTCCCACCATACTTGTAGAAAGGAAGTGGCAGGAAATATTTTAATTTTTATTTTATTTTTTATTCCAAATATACAGTTTACCAGTAAAATACTACTCATAGGTAAATAACAATAAACTTTCCCAGTCAGTCCTTGAACTCAGGCAAGATCGAATTGAGAGAGACATTAAAAAGCATCTAACCCTGTTCCAGATTTCATGATAAGGTGGTGGTTTAGAGATCTTGAGTGGAGAACTGGATCTAACATTGTCAGCATGGTCTTGAGTAAGCTGTTTACCAACTCTGAATTTAAATTTACTCTATTAAAAATATAAATATTTACCTTATACAGTTTATACAGTTACTGCGAATATTAAGATAGGTGATGGATGTGAAAGTGCTTTGTCTATGCGCTACAATGTTAGTTCAGTAACCCGGTGCTTAGAGAAATTAAGGGACTCTTCCAGGGCATAGTTTTCAATTGGTCTAGAGCCAGATTTCTTTAAATGGGTTAGTGCAATCAAGTAAAAACTGAATTTGGGGTCAGGAGGAAGATACATTTCAAGCAGATCATAGTTTAGCTTCAAGCATCTCCAGAATATCCTTGCCACTTTGGTTATTGCTAATTTGGAATATAACAAAATCAAGTGTTTTGAAAAACTAAAATGACTTCAGGGTACTCCTCAGCTGAGCTTGTTCCTGATGTGCACAATGGGGATGCTAAGATTGGTTCTACCTGCCTTACACAGAGTGTTGTGTCCGGCAAAGGGGGCAGGTAATGCCTGTGAAAGTATTTTGGTAAACAGTAAGGAGCTATGTCCATGTCATTATTACTATCTCTTGCTTCCTCCATGTGGCTTTGTATTGCCTTTTCACATCAGGAAGAAAAAAAAGAAATTCTTATAAAAATTTCACATTAAATCATTAGAATAGCTTAGTATAAAATTTGGGGGGGGAAATAAAAGACTTTTTTCCCATTATAATGTGTCCCTCAAATCTTCCTTTCATGACACCCAATTCATTTTTCAAATATTCTTTATCTTATTCTCTTATTTTTCTTCCAAAGACTATTATCATATATTTATTTTTTGGTCCTGGCCTGTCTCCTACTGTTCATCAAATCTACTATTTGTTTGTTTTCTGTCATTAATCTTTACCATATACTCTTTTTTACTCGACTACCCAAGTAACTCCTTCCTTCTCTTATACCCATCCACCTTATGTAGGCTTACAAATACATGCTCTGAGTTAAAACAAAATCTTTCAGGTATCATCTAGTTGCCCCTTTGGGGAAATGGCCAAGAGTCTGAGATTTGTGTTTTTCTTTAGGAGAATTGCTAACAAAAGAAAAATGTACTGAATGGCAACTCTTACTCCTTTCCAATTTATGGAGCTCCCTCTGCATAAGAAAAGAATCTATACAGAAAGAATCTGAAATAAACACCTAATAAAGAAATTCAGCTCGCATTAAAATACTAAAATACCAGATGGTGGAGTTTAAGTATTATTTAACTACTGTTTATCCTACCCAGTGCTCATTTTAAATGCAACGTTTTTGAGAATTATTCATAGAGCCATGGCTGTATTTCATGCAGATAACAAGCTTAGTTTGGAGTGAATTACCAGAATGCACCCATAATTTCCATACTTCCTTGGTTATTGTTAATTTGGATTGCAACTATTAGTTAAAGTTGAGAGGCTTTCGAAAGCAAATCTACATCAAGCTATTGTGGACATAATTTGTTCAGCAATCAGTGGGGAGGGCAAATCATTAAATTTTACAGGGTGGAGGAACTCACCAAAGAATGTGATGTTCCATCTGTCAAAGCTGAAAAACACAACTGTTTGATGAGTGTGTTTCTTCTTCTGTAGCAGCCTGCCCACAGAGCAGGCAATTATTCTTGCTTTTATCTAATAGCTGTGGTGTAACTTTTAAGTGAATGCAAAATGCAATTTCATCTTCCAACACCTCTCCATGTGAATGGATAAAAGTTCAACGGAGCTGTCTCTAACACAGCACAGTTCCCTTGTGTAGTCACAGGACCCTTTGAATTGATCACTAGGACACACATTATGGCAAATGTAGATTACTGAACTCCTCTCAACTCCGGTTCCCTCCGCACATTTGTATTTTATTCACATCATGTTAGGGAAAACGACAAGCTTTCCTGCTCAAAGTCAACAAAAAAAATATTAGGAGACCTTTCAAATGAACAACATCCATTCTGATGCTAAAAGCTTGAAGAGTTTTTACCCATGTTTAAAATTAATCTTTGAACACAAAAGTTAAATTCAATATGACAGATCCCCAATGCCTGACAAAGCTTTTACGTGGAAAGGCAAGGCTTTCAAATCTTTTTCTGATTTTATTGTTGAATTTTCCGAATTGTGAGAGCAACAGAAGTTAAAGGGACTGTACAATAATCATCCTACAAGTCATCCATATTGCTCTTTATTATTGAACATTTACTATGTGTCAGCACACTGTGCTGGGAGCTTTACACCCATGGCCTCATTTAATTCTTACAATGACCCAACAAGGTATTCCCATTTCACAGATGAAGAAACTGAGCATCAGAAAGTTAGTGAGCAGAGAGCTGAAATTCCAACTTGGTGCTGTCTCATTTCAGAGCATGTGTTTTTCTACAGTGGCGTACTTGAACATAGTAGGTGTTAAACTATGTATGAGTCCACTTTTCAAAACACCTAATGAAAAGTTTCCTTTGGGTGCATCTTTGCAGCCAATCTCACACCCATACAGTTTGCAAACTCACCGAGGTGCAATTTGCAATACTTGTGGGGAGCATGTAAATACCACAACATTCCCATGAAAAAGCACACACTACATGACTTCATTGAATGGCTCCTTAAATTCTCTCTAAGCTTAAAGTTCCTCATTTATAAGGGAAATAATTAAGGTACTTACATCATGTTGGGAGATAATTCTCCATGAGTGTCTTACATTTCTGCCTGTTCTGTAAGTTGGGACGCTGACTGCCTTTGTTCTGGCCTATTTGTTCCAGGATGTCTGTACAGCAAACAGCCTTGGAATGAAGCGATGGTCCACCCCTCTGGAGCAAAGAAGGGCACGCTAACTCTTCATTTGAAAATATTCAGGTTCCTCTTTGGGAATGCAACCACTGTGTGTGTGCTGTGCCACCTGGCCTTCTTGCTGTTGTCCTGGGGAATTGGGGCTTGCAGAACAGGCTCAGGAAAATGCTGATACTTTGGTTACTGCTATTTCTGTGGGTACTAAATCCTTAGTGTCTGACCCAAGAGTCTCATGTCTGCTGCCCCACCCATAAAACTGCAGCAGGCTCTTAGCTCCCAAGTAAGGTAAAAATCTCAGACTTCACAGTTCTTGACAGCTCATCTAGTTGTGAGAATTAATGAGAAAATCTGCATAAAGAATTTTGTGACGGGCACAGTAGAAAATACTAAATATATTTTGGATACTGATGCTATTACTGTCTCAGAAAAAAATACATAATTGGGTCATTAATAATATAGGTATTTTGACATTTTACATGAATTAATTTCAAATTGCTTTTTGCATGTGATAAACTAATGTGACATTCCTTTGTATATGCTACAGTTAATTCAATTGGGACTCTTGGAGGGTCAAGTCTGTAAAGACAGGCTTGATGAATATTTTGCCTCTTACAGCTAGGGCAGTAAATACAGAAATAATTCTGAAGGCATATTTTACAGTGTAACTTAAATATAGGTCTTGCAAAGTTATAATTGAGTGTTAAGAGAAATTTAATAAGCCACTCATACAAATGGCATTCAATAGTCTGCCAAAATTTTAGGACTCAAAATCACCAAAGCCTATGGTTCTTTATGTACTTGATCTGAGAAACACTGGAAATATGATTTTTAAACCATCTGTGAACTATATAACTTGCTGATGCAAAAATGAGTTAAGAAATACAAATGATAATGTAGCTCTGATAACTGTGGAATCCGTCTGGAATTCCTTCTGTTTCTCTTCATGATTTATATCTTTATTTTAGCTCTGCCCTTGAATTTGAAAAGAGGTGAGATTTTTTTATATACTAATGGTAAGTTGTTTGACTCCTTATGCCCTTTTGAGAGAGCTTTCAGTTTCACGTGCTCTGCCTTTAGCAATCTGAACATTTTCTACCTAAGAATTCTCATAACAACCACCAATCACTCTGGCACTCTGGGTTTTGGTGTCACCGGTAGAACACTCTTGTCTATGGATTATGTTTGCTTTTTGTTACAGGGTGCAGCCAAGGGGGGGGCCAAATAGGGATTTGGAATGGGGCCCAGAACTCAAGGTGTCCAGGAAATATTAGGATGTCCTCACCTCTTCCCCCGCAGGTGTGAGTTGGGGGAAGGGACACATGGAGCAGGAACAAGCAGGGCTGTTTTGTACAGCAAGAGCTTTGCAGCTAATCCATGGCATGGTCATTTAACATATCTATAACCTTTGGCTGGTTGCTTAGATATGTTAAATAGCTGTGGCCATGCTCTGAGCCAGAGGGATGGAAGGAACTTCCCCCCAAGATGTAACTGGGGGGCAGGTTCCCTGAGTTACAGTACCTGCATGGGAGCTTGGAGAAGATTGGCTCCATGACATGGGGCCATGCCTGCCCAGACCCACTATGGCAGCCCAGTAAAGCTGGAAGGATATGGGAGTGCTGGCAAGTGTAGCTGACTGCGGGAGGAGTTGGAAATGGGGCTGCAGAGGAAGACTGGCACGGGGATTTAAACCCTGATGCAGCAGCCATTAAGTGATAGAGGACCATGCGACTGTGGCAGTGCAGAGAGAACCATGCGGCTGTGGCAATAGAAGCAGGGAGAACCACTCGGCTTTGCCAGAGTGGGGACCCCTGCAGCCATGTGATAGAGAGAGCCACACGGTTTTGCCAGAGTACAGATGCCTGCAGCTTTGGTAGAAGAGGACCATGCAGCTTTGGGGTGCTCCCTGTGGCAGAGTGGCCTGGGAAGCAGGAGAGACTTTGCCTGGAAGAAGGGTGAAAGAACTCTTGCCAGTAGGCCATGAGATGGTGCCACATGGCTTTGGATTAACTAGAGATCCTGCCTGGATGGTGACACAGCTGATGGTGCCAGCGGCCTGAAACACAGACATTTCCTTCGTTTCCGGAGTTATGGTTCCCCGAATTAGGGCAGGGGGAGAAGGAAGCACTGTGGGCCTCAGAGGGTATCCCAAAGGACTTTGATATTTTAATGAAGACATTAGGTCACTACTTTAAGTCTGTATAGCATTAAATAAACATTTCCTTTCCTTTTCACAGATCTCTGGCATTGAGAGACATCTTTCCTATAAGGCAGTAGACATAATGAACCTAGTAGGGGGTCCTTTTGGTAATTGTATATCGTGACCCCCTTGGCCCTGTGTGTGGCCCCTTTGTTCTGTAACAGTTTTTGGCATCCCTGGGTGGGCCAATAATTGCCCCCCATCTGTTCTGTAACATTTTCTTCAAAAGTGAGTTTTTTAGTGGGTAAAATTTAAGGAGAAATTGGACATTCCAATAATTTTAAAGTATTTCTTATTATAAGTAAATAAATACTTATTAATTACAGAGGAAGACCTGCATTGGGGAAATCTGAAAGACAAAGCCTTAAGCAAGATTAACATCACCACTAGTGAGACAGGTCCATACGCTGTCTGCCCCGATGTGATACAGCGATGATGGGCATGGCACTTTCGTAGTACTCTTTCTGATAATACATGATCTCAATCTATGTATGAGACAACATTGAAAAAGCACAAATTGAGAGAATTCTACAAGAAAAATCAGGCATAGGGCACGAACAGACATTTCTCTAAAGAGGACCTACAGATGGCCAACAGATACAGGAAAAGGTGCTGGACATCACTATTCATAGGGGAATGCAAATGAGATCCACAATGAGATATCACCTCACACCTGTCAGAATGGCTATCACCAATAAATCAACAAAGAACAAGTGTTGGCAAGGGTGTGGAGAAAAGGGAACCCTCATGTACTGTTGGTGGGAATGCAGATGGGGGCAGCCACTGTGAAAAACAGTATGGAGGTTCCTCAAGAAAAATTAAAAATGGAACTGCCATGTGACCCAGTAATTCCATTTCTGGGTACTTATCTAAAGAAATCAAAATGCTAATTTGAAAAGATATATGCACCTCTATGTTCATTGTAGCATTATTCATAAGTTAGGAAAGCAGCATCATTTACAAGATATGTGCCCATTGATAGATAGATAAAAAAGTTGCACATGTATACAATAGAGTATTACTTAGCCATAAAAACAAAATCTTGCCATTTGTGATAACACATGATGGACCAAGAGGGTATTATACTAAGTGAAATAACTCAGACAAAGACAACTACCATATGATTTCACTTATAGGTGGAATCTAATGAACAAAAATGAACAACAAAACAGAACAGACTCATAGATACAGAGCACAAACTGAGGGTCACCAGATGGGAGGGAGGTTGTGGGAATGCACAAAACAGGTGAAAGGGATTAAGAAGTGCCAATTGCCAGTTATAAGAAATAGTCAGGAGGATGTAAAGTATAGTATAGGGAATGTAATCAATAATATTGTAATAGCTCTGTATGGTATTAGGTGGATACTGGTTTTATCAGAGTGATCACATCATAGGGTATATAAATATATAAATGTCTAATCACTATGTTGTACATCTGAAACATCTGAAATATAATATTGTATGTCAACTATAATTGAAAAATAAATATTTAAAAAGCTGCAAAGTAATGAACAGCAAAAAACTGAGGAACTGTCAAAGATTGGAGCAGGCTAAAAATGCATGACAAACCAAATGCAGTGTGGAATCCTGAATTAGCTCCTGGAACATAAAAAAAAGGACATAAGTAGAAAAACTGGTATAACCTGAAGGAAGTCTATAGTTTAATAGCACAGTACCAATGGTAATTTCTTAGTTTAGAGATAAATACTCTTTTCTTTTTCGTTATGTAAGGTGTTAACATTAAGGGAAGTTGAATGATGTGTGCACAGGAATTCTCAGTACTATTTTCAGCTTTTCTATAAGCCCCAAATTATCTTAAAATGAACAAAATTTTAAACAAAGTGAAAGAAAGAGAAAACAACTCAGGGACACAGACAACAGTGTGGTGATTGTGAGGGAGAGGGGAAGAGGAAGGTGGAGAAGGGTAGGGGGTGAATGGTGATGGGCGAACACTTGGGGTGTCAACCACACAGTACAGTGCACAGATCATGTGTTGTGGAACTGACGCCTGTGTGATTTTGTTAGTGTCACTGCCATTAAATCCAATAAAAAGAAAAAAAAAGAAAGAAAGGAAGAAGACAAAATAAAATAAAACTAAAAGTGAGTTATTTATTAATCATAGTGATACAACCTTGGCTTTATTTTCCATGCTAGGTAATAACGTTAAAAGGTGAAAAAATACAAGAGCTTACCCTTCCTAAGCAAGGATAACTAGGTAACATGATAAAGACACTTGATGAACTGAGGTGTTTTAAGGAAGACATTCATCAAAATAGTATCCACTTCGCTATGTTCCGTTTTAATGTGTAGGTGGGTGCATAGGTATAGTTTATGTCACAAAGTAAATCTTAAGACCATTTACCTTTTATTTTTCCACTGTCTATCTCAGGTTTTTATAAATATTAATGTTTGTTATAGTGTGGAAGATGATAACCAAGTGCTCTTTGCTGGTTCAGATCTCCTGCACTTTTTTTTCTGGTCACTAAATATCTGCTCTATAAACTTTTCAATTGCATATTCAATATAAGATCTGAGCTAACATATTTTTTATGTAAACTCAGGAAAAATTTTAACTTTTACTTTTAACTCATAATTTTTCTCAGCATTAGCAAAACACATACACTCAAAAAGGCTTGCTATACACATTATTTAGTGACAAGAAAAGTATTTCATTTCCACTAATACTCAGTTATGTTGAGTGTTCATGTTAATAAATTAGGGTTGAAAGAGATAGGTGAAGTTTTATGATTATAGTGATATTTTTGAGAACTGGATAAAAAAATGTTCTGTCAATGTCACTACAACAGAGATGGATAAGGCATGCGGTCTTTGACTTCATCATCTTCTAGAACTGAGACTTTTAGGGTCCCACTAGAAACCACAGCCTCTTCTTCTCATACTATAATTGTGAAATATCCCCTGTATCAAACTGTCAGTCATATCTAAAGTCTCATCATTGAAATTTCATTCCATGGTTGCTTCCTATTCAAATGCAACCAGAACTTAAAAAGGTAATACACACTTGTGAACTATTAAATTCCTTCTAATAGGGTAGCTGACTGAAAGCCAATTTGAAAAGGAACAGCTCAGAAAAGAGAGGAAGTCAAGAAGCAAATAGAAAATGAGGAGGGTACATTAACAGGATTTTAGAGTTCCTGAGACCTAAGGTTATATTTTGGCTTTTCTGTTTATTAACAGATTAGCTTTTAATATATTCCTGTTTTTTTTAATCTCGGTTGCCTCATTTGTTAAAATGGAAACAGTTTGCCCTGACTGGCATGGCTCAGTGGGTTGGGCACCAACACGCAAAGTGGTAGCTCATTGGTTTGATTCCTGGTCAGGGTACATGCCTGGGTTTCAGCCCATGTCCCCTGTTCGGGGCATGTGAGAGGCAATCAAAGTTTCTCACATTGATGTTTCTCCCTCTCTTTCTCCCTCCCTTCCCCTCTCTCTAAAAATAAATAAAATCTTTTTTAAAAAGTAGAAGCAGACTTCCGGCCAAGATGGAGGCATAGGTAGACACTGCCTCCTTGTACAACCAAAAGAAGGACAACACATTTAAAAGCAAAAAAGAACCCAAACTGCCAGAAAATCGAACTGTATGAAAGTCTGAAAACCAAGGAGTTGAAGAAAAAATATTCATCCAGACTGGTAGGAGGGGTGGAGACAGGCAGCTGGGGTGGAGAGGACTCATGGCAAGGTGGCAGCTGGAGGACCAGGGTAGAGAGAGGCTACTGGTGGAGCAAGAGGTTCCACATTTAAGTGCAGATAAAGTGGGAGGAACAACTGGAGAGCGAGACAGACTGTGCAACCCAGGGGTCCAGCACAGGGAAAGAAAGCCTCAAAACCTCTGACTGAAAATACCTGTGTGGGTTGAGGTGGTGGGAGAAACTCCCAGACTTACAGGAGAGTTCATTGGAGAAACCAACACGGTACTAGAATGTACACAAACCCACCCACCCAGGAATCAGCACCAGAAGGGCCCAATTTGTTTGTGGGTTGTGGGGGAAGTGACTGAAAGTCAGCCCAGAGCTAAGCAAGCAGCATTGTTCCCTCTTGTACCCCTCCCCCACAGACAACACCATAACACAGTGATGTGGGTTGCCCTAGCAAATACCTAAGGCTCTGCCCCTTACTACTAACAGGCATGCCAAGACAAAAAAATATGGCCCAAATGAAAGAACAGATCAAAGCTCCACAAAAAATACAACTAATCAATGAAAAGATAGTTAACCTATCAGATGCACAGTTTAAAACACTGGTAATCAGGATGCTCACAGAAATGGATGAGTATGGTCGCAAAATAGAGGAAAAAGTAAAGGCTATGCAAAGTGGAATAAAAGAAAATGTACAGGGAGCAAACAGTGCAGGGAAGGAAACCAGGACTCAAATCAATGGAGAAGAAGGAAGAAATAAACATTTGACCAGAACAGAATGAAGAAGCAAGAATTCAAAAAACTGAGGAGAGGTTTAGGAACCTCTGGAGCAACTTTAAACGTTCCAACATCTGAATCATAGGGGTACCAGAAGGAGAAGAGGAAGACCAAGAATTGAAAACTTACTTAAAAACATAATGAAGGAGAACTTTCCCAATCTGGTGAAGGAAATAGACTTCCAGGAAGTCTAGGAAGCTCAGAGAATCCCAAAGAAGTTGGACCCAAGGAAGCACACACCAAAGTACATTGTAATTACATTACCCAAGATTAAAGACGAGAGAATCTTAAAATCAGCAAGAGAAAAGCAGATAATTACCTGCAAAGGAGTTCCTATAAAACTGTCAGCTGATTTCTCAAAAGGAACCTTACAGGCAAGAAGGGGCTGGAAAGAAGTATTCAAAGGCATAAAAGGCAAGGACCTACATCCAAGATTACTCTGTGCAGCAAAGCTATCATTTAAAATGGAAGGATAGATAAAGTGCTTCCCATATAAAGTCAAGTTAAAGGAGTTTATCATTACCAAGCCCTTATTATATGAAATGTTAAAGGGACCTATCTAAGAAAAAGAAGATAAAAAATATGAACAGTACAATGACAACAAACTCACAACTATCAACAACTGAGCCAAAACAAAAACAAAAACAAAAACAAACTAAGCAAACAATTAGAACAGGAACAGAATCACATAAATGGAGATCACATGGAGGGTTATCAAAAGGGAGGGGGAGGGAAATGAATGAGGTAAAAGGTACAGGGAATAAGAAGCATAAATGGTAGGTACAAAATAGACAGGGGGAGGTTAATAATAGTATGGGAAATGGAGAAGCCAAAGAACTTATATGGATGACCCATGGACATGAACTAAGGTGGGGAATACTGGTGGTGGAGGTACAGAGCAGAGGGGCATAAAGGGAAGAAAAAAGCGGGACAACTGTAATAGCATAATCAATTAAATATATATTTTTTAAAAAGTGGAAGCAGCTTACTTACCTCTCTGGAATGCTGTCAGATTTAAATGAGTTGAGAAACGTAAAAACACCTAGCATGATACTGAAACTGGAGTAAGTGCTAAAGCATCTCCATTTTTTAAAAAATTGGAAATGAACTGGGTCCTCTCTACAGTTTTGACTATAGGACAAAATTTTACTAATTCAGAGACCTCAACACTATCTACAGAGGTGTAAATATAGTACAAGAGGCATCCTTCAATCATATCTGTTCACAAATGTGCGCCTTAGAAATCGAGCTATGGGTATGCATGCAGCCTGACATCACTCTGACTGCGCAGAAGGCAAGAAAAACAGCTGGTCTTTCCTTTTCACCAAGGCAGAAGTTCAATTTCTTCCCCAGGACCCCAGGCTGGCTATAGCTGGGAGGCGGTCAAGTTGGATGAAGGAAGAAGTTACCAGTGACAGAAGAAAAGTGTCTGTACACAGACATCCAGCGCTGAGGGAGAAGCCTGAGGGGAATCACTAACAACACCTCAGTTGGAGAGTCTAGGTGAGGTGAAACTCCAGGGCTTTCTGGAGGCTGAACACATGAATAGTGGGTGGAGCCTTATTTCCAGTGTGGGGGAGGTAATTGGCCTTTACATGGACCTGATACAGGTCATCTGTAACAACTATATCTGACTTCTAACCACCTCTTTCCTGACCTGGAAAGGTTAAGCCAGGCACTGTCCTGTCTCACTGCAAACACCGTGAATACACATCTCAGTGTTGAGAACAATCTCTGAATAGCAGCTGAAGGAAGCTTTACTTGCCAGCAGCTTTTAGAACCCAACTGTGCTCATTTCCAGTAAAGGACAATTAAAAACAAAAAGCAATGCTGATTTTTCCCTGAGGCTTTCACTGAGGTGTACTTTTTTCCTTTATGTTTATATATTTACTTCAATTTTGTCTCATTATTGAAGGCACCACTAATCAGCATGTACTTTTGTCATCATCTGCATGTTCTATTGTTTTGGGATTTGTTTTTAATAAATATCACCTTTGAATAATCTGGAAAAATAACCCACCAATTTGAAGACGCCACCAGAGGTGGTACATAAAACCCACATATCTTCTGCTTGTCTTCTATGGCAGTTGTTCTCTATGCTTGTGAGTGAGGATAAATCAGTGCTTCAAAGACTGTTGGTAATGTACACAATCAATATCATTACTTTATAGTGATACTATTTTGACTCAAATATTATCACTCAGTTTGATCATTGACCATATTTATCAGGCAGTAATACAAATTACCTTTTCTTGGTTTTTGGGGGTGTACAAAAGATAAATTTTTAGAAAGTAGGCTCTGAGTTCAAAGAGTTTATAATCTATGGATAGTAGTAGGATGGATACCTAGTGAAGAATTTAACTGTTTCTAAAAATCAAGTTTTATCCATTTTGACAGCGTTCAAAAATATCAAATGTGAGCTATTGCTGAAAGGGTCACTTGGACAGAAATTTGGTAGTAACAAGAATTTAAAAAATAGCCCTGGCTGGTATGGCTCAGCTGGATATTGTTCCACAAAGCGAAAGGCTGCCTGCCGGTTTGACTCCCAGTCAGGGCACATATTGGGGTTGCGGGTTCAGTCCCCAGTCAGGGCCCGTATGGGAGGTAACTGGTGGGTGTTTCTCTCCCTCTCTTTCTCCCTTTTGTACCCTCTCTCTAAAAATAAATAAATAAATAAGATCTTTTTTTTAAAAAAGTTTTAATAAATATGCATCCTCTTTTTTTCAGGAATTCTACCTCTAGGAATTAGAATAACTTCTAGGAATTAAAATGCTTTCTCCAATGAAATAAATAGATGTGTAAAAACTTATGTATAAGTCATTCATTACAGTGTATTTATTAAAATAAACCATGAAAAACATTAGGTACACCTGGTGATAAATCATCATACATCTGTTGAACACTATGAAGCCATTAATATAATAGCTATAATAATATTTAATAAGAGGAAATATTTATAACATATCAACTGAAAAATTTTGGTTACATAATGTACAGTGTATTTTCAAATTTGTAAAAATTATATATTCATAGGTAGGTAAAAAAATAACGAGTATATGCCCAAACTCTATTATAATTATTTCTGTGTGGTGGGATTAACATTGATTCTGTTTGTATATCTGTGTTTCTCAAAGTACAAGGTCTGTCTGAAAAAAGTCCAACCATTGTTAATATAATGAGAATGGTTTGTTTGACATCAATGTAACCTTAATGTTTGGCAATCGAGGAGGGTAGACTGGAATGCACATGCATGACCAAGGACGACTTCATTGTACTAGTCGGCGGGGGCTATAGACCCTGGTGAGTGAGCATGTGTACTGTGTGACAGTTGTATTCAAAATGATGGAGTGAGTGGAGCAATGTATCTGCATCAAATTTTGCATTGAGCTTGAACATTCCTCTGCAGAAACTATTCAGATGACTCAGAAGGCTGCAGCTATGGGAAACTAGTGATTGGCAGCTTCATCACAACAATGTGTCTGCTGACACATCACATCTCATGCAGAGTTTTTTGATGAAACATCAAATGACCCAGGTGACAATCCCTCACACCCAGATCCGGCATCCTGCAACTTCTGGCTTTTCCTAAAACTAAAATTACCTTTGAAAGGGAAGAGATTTCAGATCATCAAGGAGATTCAGGAAAATATGACGGGGCATCCAATGGTGATTGGGAGAACTGTGTGAGGTCTTAAGGTGGCTATTTTGAAGAGGACTGAGGCTCTATTGTCCTATGTACAATGTTTCTTGGATCTCATGTCTTCTTAAAGAAATGTCTATATTTTCACATTACGTAATTGGATACTTGATGACAGAACTTGTATTCAGTAAAACACATGCATATTTTATAATTCAACAAATAGTCACAAACTTTTAATAGTGATTTGGATTTTGAAGGTGATTACAACAGGGAAACTTCAAAAATGTTTTGGTTGTGTTTGGTGTATTATATAAAAAGCTCATGTGATGATTACTTGGGACTATCTCTATATCTTGTTGGTACCCAACAGGTTATTCTACAAAAAAGTATTTTTGAATATTTGTTTAAATATATGGAACATTTTCCCAAAGAACATAGCAATCCAAGTAATCTATAAAGAAGCATTTGAGTGTTTACATTCTACAAAGTTCTCTGCCACAAACTGGGGAGAAAACAAAATGAATGGGGAGAAACACTTGGGCTGTCAGGGTGTGCAAAGCAGCGAACTTGTCCAAGGTTACCCATCTCTGTACAAGCTGAGCTGGGAATTAACAAATAAGAAATGTCTGGAGGCCAAGGATCTTTAAATCCCATCAGTGACTCTTGTACTGTGCCATCTGCCTTTGCTCACCATGTGGACACTGACCTTCTCTCGTCCTATGTGTCACCAGTCTTGGAGGCACATGGAGTGGGGTGTTCTTCACCAACCCAGATCTTTCCCCGGTATTAACTGTCTACTGAGGCCTGTCACTGCCTCCATCCTTGCCTCACCCTCCCTCTCCTTTTAGGTTTTACTTTTATTAAGGTCAATCAGCTACAACATCTAAAGATTCCAATAGTTGACAAGGTCTGCTATGACATAGTATTGCTCCACCCCTCCTCAACTGTTTGTAGTCCCCAGCATTAATCATTTCCATCTCTTTTACTTCACTATGTTGTCATTTAGCTTCATGACTTTAAGTCGCATTCTTCCTTGCTACTTCTTTAGTTTTCAGTTTCTGGCATTGTTAACTGACTTCCACAATGAGACTATGTATGTCTCTTCTCTCCTCTACTCCCCCCACATATACATAGTTTTCTCATTCCCTTACCTCCAGGACAGTTATATTGCAATTTTGATTAAATTAATATCATATGTTAATACATTATTATGACAATGTAATTCTATTTTTAGCTGAGATATGTAGTAAACTATGAGCATTATTCCTTTCCCGCACACATTTTGTTTTCCCTGGAGTCATGTTTTCATTTGCTTCACTTTTTATGTGTTTAATCAATATTCAAGCTCACTCTTCAACAATTGTCTAAATCTTTCCTTAAGGGTCTTCCTGAAAACTCTGTTGAGTTTTTATATTTAACTATAACATTTTTCATTTGTAAAAGCTCTCATTTGAAATATGAATGGATTGAACATTTATTACAGTATCTTGTTCTTGTTTTTGGTTGCATAATCTCTTAGCTCTGTAGATATTAATGCTGTTTTGTTTTTATTTTTAAGTTTTAATTTTCATGCATAGTTTGTTATCTCCATGTTGCTTTAAAATATATTTGTTTTGGTCTTTATCTTTTAAATTATATGCTGGCTTTCAATATCTGATAACTATTGGCTATTTTCTCACATTTTATAGTATTGTTCTCTCATATTTTATAAATAATTACACATGCATATATACAGTATTATTATTGACTTCTCATATTTGACATATTTTGTCTTTTCATATTTTCTAGATTCTAAATACCTACTGGCCACTTTGAATGCATTAGTGTGCCTTATAGATTGTGAATTTCATTGTAGTGTGATCAGGTCGAGCTATTTTACTTGAGAAATTTCTGGTGTCAGCATTTTTACATCTTCCCCTTGAGTTATTTTCCAGAGACCTTTAATACCTTCCCTGGATAGTGAAGAACTGGCTACCCACATATGGGGAGCTAAGTGGGCAAAGATGGTTACATTTACTCAATTCTCCAATTTTTAATACAATAGTCACAGCTTCACTGTTGTCTTTCTCTCAGACCAGAGATGCCTTGTCTTACAGACTTTAGAAAATAAACCCCCAGTCCTCAGTAATCATAAGTGAGTTATATTCAGAAATCTTACAGAAGACCAGAATTTGTCCAAGTATGTCTATTTATAGTCTTATCATATTTGGGGGGAAATGTGCTTTAGAATTCCTAAGAGCAAATTCTTGTTTAGTAAAAATAACCTGAAAATAATGGAGTATCAAACATATACATGAAGTGTAATGGCTTGTATTCCAAACATACAATAGGTGAGCAGCTGACTTCACATGAAATGAAAATGATGATGGGTATTAAAGCCCTACTTTTCTCTATACTCAACCCCAAGCACTCTATCCCTTTATCAGAAGGGGGTCCAGTGTGATAGTTCTCCCAAGAGCAGTAGTCACATTCAAAGGTCTGTGGTGTGCCCCTGCCCATATCTCTGGGTAACTGAGAAGGCCCTCTCAGATGGCCTCGCTGAGATCGAGGTGAACTTTAAGTGTAAAAATAAACATTTTCTTTTGATACTAAAAGAAAATTGAATCCCTGGCATTTTTCTGTAGTGGCAGAGTCCCTAAAGCATTCTGTTTAACAGAACATACATTTCCTATGGTGTTATTTGTAAAGATATTAAAGAGTTGAGCATAAAAGAAAACATTTGTTTTCAACTATAGTAATGGGACTTCTTTCATGTTTGGACAGATCTTAACTTTCATTTGTGTTTGAATATTGTTTCCTTTCTGATAACATCTGACATTTAAACAGGTCTTGTTAACAAAATTTAGACCACCTTCCATTTGACTAACTGGGCATGATTAGCTCCATCAATCAGGCTTTCTAACATTTTTTCCCATAAATTAAGCTTTGGAGCTTTGAAAAAAAATGAAACAATCAAATTACTGTTATTTGAAATAGATACAGTGTGTCACGCTGCAGTTTGGTTTATAATGGGAGCTCATTATCATACTCATTACTGTGAATTATAGGAGTTTCCTGGCTGGCCTTCGTTAACCATCTGGCTTTAAACATTGATTTGTGGTTATGTATGCTATTTTTACAAAAGAGCACCTGAACATCTACTGAAAGCATTTGTTTCATCTTGTTCTACATATTTTTAAAGGTCATGAATCTTGCTGTTGTGAAGATCTTATAGATTCTGGTGTATCTTCATCTCTGACTTATATTCATGTATTATTTATCCAGAGAAGATACTAATCTTGCCATCAAGTCTTGATCCTATAAACTGCTTTTCCTCAAGAAATTTACTAGGATGTATGATAGGAAAGGAGAATAAATGGGAGACAAAACTAATTCTACAGATTTCCTTTCCAATGTAGCGGGAAATTTCATGTACTTAAAACTATGTAAATACTTGGGTATTGGAGTACTTTGTTTTATTTATTTTTTTTATAGAGAGAAAAAGGGAGGGAGAAAGAAAGGGAGATAAACATTGATTTGAGAAAGAAATATTGATTGGTTGCCTCTGCAACCTAGTCATGTGCCCTGACCGAGAATCTAACCAGCAACCCTTCTCTTTGCTGGACGATGCCCAACCAACTGAGCCATGCCAGCCATGGCATAAATAAGAAAATATTAAAAGCACTCATTCATTAATTTTGTCAGGAAACATTTACTGAGCCCATTTTAGGGAATAGAGACAGGTGCTGGAGATATTTGGGACAGAACAATAAAGAATAAGGCCTCTACCCCATTTATTTGGACAACAAACAAAGGAAAGGACAAATAATTAAGATAAGAGTATGAGGAGATAAAGTGGACTCTGTAATAGAGAGGGATTTGGGGAGGAAGGCATTTCTAGATTTGATGGTCAGGAAAAACCTCCCTGAATATGAGATACCAGCCTCCCTGGTATAGTATGAGAACCGAGACCATGCGAACAACAGTAGAAGAAGCTTCTTGGTAGAAGAGGCAATGAATTGAAAGGACCTCACTCTACAAAGAGCTTGATGTGGCATGAAACAGAAAAGAGGCCTCTGAGTCTAAGCAGTTATTACAAATACACTGTGATGGGAGATGAGTTTGGAAGTACTGGCAGGCACCAGATCCTGCAGGGCCAAGATAAGGAGTCTGGACTTAATTTTATTGCGACTTACACTTTAAAAATATTATTGTGCCCTGCCCGGTGTGGTTCATTGGACTGAGCACTGGCCTGCAAGCCCAAAGTTTGCCAGTTTGATTCTCGGTGAGGGCACATGCCTGGGTTGCTGGCCAGGTCCCCAGTTGGGGGAATGGGAGACACAACTGATCAATGTTTCTCTCCCTCTCTTTCTCCCTTCTTTCTCCTCCTCTGAAAAAAAATAAAAATATTATTATGGTTATTATGTAGAAACACAGCTCTAGGAAGGCAAAAGTTGAAAGGTGAAGACCACTTAAAAGACAATAGTAATAGCCAAAGTGGCAGATGGTGATGATCTAGATGGGGGTGATGACATAAGAGATAGCAATCAATAGGTAAGTGTGTAGTTTTGGAGATGGGACCAAGATGACATTCATGTACTGAATGTGAATAATCAGGGAGGATAGAAAGCAAGGATGACTTCTAGGGTTTTAGATTAAACAAATGAATGAACAGAGGTGCCATTTACTGACATGGGGAATTCTGGCAGAGAAATAGATTGGTGCAACATAGTTCATTTTTTGACAAAATACATTTAAGGTGTCTATTAGATTTTAAGATGTAAATAGGAAAAAGGAAGTTGGATATGTATCTTAAGGTATATACATAGGTTAAGATAAATGAAGATCACCCAGGGGCAGAACATAAACCAAGAGGAGGAAGCCCAGAACAAACATTGCATTGGTGATGTTCCAGGAAGGAAAACAGAAACTATTTTAGTCAGAATTATAAGTAATCAATTATGCAGAAGTCAGAAGCAGAAGGAGCCAAAGGGAATGCTGAGGTGCCCAGAGTGGTAAGAACCAGCTAGCTACCACTCCCAAGAGTGGAGAACATTAGGGAAGAGGCCTTTAATCAGAGCTTATGAGCTAGGAGGAGGGACCCTACATAACTAGTGCTTGGGCCTCTGGGAGAAAACTCCATGCAAGCTGGTGCTTGAACCTCTGAAGAAGGTCATGGCCTGGTGGGTTCTCCCAGGGCTCAGGAGGAGTAAGTAGCACAGTAGGTTTCCTACTAGGGCTGCCAAGGGTCTCAGTGTGGCTGCTACTAGACAACAGGGTAAGAATGGAACTCTGGGTGCCTGAAGAAGGTGGAAGTTGTAGCCAACTGTGGGTAGTTATTGAAGACTGCTGACAGGATGTAAAAAACAGTAAATAAACCTCTCTTCCTCTTCTTGCTACTTTCACTACTCCTCTGGTGATTCCCTTTTGAGGAACTTATTAGAACATAACTAGCAAGGGAGCCTTGGAAACGCAGTTTCAGCAATCCCAGTCCCTCAGTAGAGAAGGTGGGCTTGGAGCTGAGAAATGACGAATGTTTCCTGATTTGTGATGTGGGGGAACAACTCTGCCTTCACAGCAGATATGTGATTCTCATATGAATATAAAATGCAGGCTATTAAGGTGGCATTATACTGATGGCCCTGAAAGAGCAAGATAACGCCTCCTTGCCTATGAGCAGACCTAAGTGAGGCATGGTATGTCGTGTAGTTTCTCTCTCATGCTGACTCCAGAACATGAGTTTCCTTCTTATTTTTTCCCTGGAAGAACTAGTTAAGGGCTAGAAAGAAAAATAAGCAGGATGACTTAAAGCAAGTAACAGGAGTGGAGCACTCTGGCTGTTATGGACACTATTTCACAAACATGTTAGTAATACCACACAGTTTCAAGCCAAATAGGCTGGTGCCTTTAATATATGGTTGTTACAGCTAGAACATCTCTTTAAGGAGGAGGAATCTGCACTAGGGCCCATAAATCAGCTATGTGAAAATTGGGAAGACATTCCTGACAGAAGGGATAGCAAGTACAAGGCCCTGAAATGAACTTGGCATATCTGACAGAGAGGAAGGCCACTGTGGCTGGAGGATAGGGAATGGGAGAAGGTACATCTGCGCACAGTCCTGCATCTTCTCTGTTTCATTCAACAAAATACCTTGCAAATCAGTCCATATTAGAACCTTTCTCTTCTTAGTGACTTCCTGATATTCTGTTGTATAAGTGTTTAGTTTATTTAAGCATTTTTCTATGGAGGGATGTTTAGATTGTGTTGTTTTGCTTATACAAACAATATTCAGTGCTCTAATAAATATCATTGTGTATATGGTTTTCCACATTAGACTGATTACTGCATACCTGTAAGAAAAAAGCCCTAGAGATGTGTATGCAATATGAATTTCCTTACGTTCACCTTACATTTTGGTAGACATTTCCAAAGAGACTTCTAAAGAATTTTATCAGTTTCCATCCCTACCAACAACAATGCCTTCAACCTCATCTATCCAATAAGCCATAAAACATTTGGGTCTTATTCAATCTTCCACATAAAAGTAATAGTTCACTGTAGTTTTATTTTGTCTTATTTTCTTTATTGCAGAGATCTAATTTATTTTCATGTGTTTAACAGCCATTTCCTCTTGTCTGTGTGTGAACTCTTAGTTCATATTTTTTGCCCATTTCCATTAGATTTCTAAGTTTATTTCTGTAATGAGTTCATCACTGGGTGACGACTCCAGCAAACTTAGTGCGTATGCCTGTGGATGGGGCAGGGTAATGAAGACCCTCACCCTCCCCACCCCTCCAGGAGACCACTGACTTTGCTCCCAGTCTAGAAACTGTCCTGGTAGCTCTGGTTTCTTTCTTGTACTCTGTTCTTGGAAGCTGAACCAGAATATTCCTAGTGGAGATAAAAACCAAGATTTAGTTTCTCTATTCCACCAACTTCAGGTCCTAAATCATCAGCACAGAGCTGAGAAACATCCCCCTCTTACAAAGTATTCTGAAAAAACTCCAAATGTGACTGTAGTTGGAGACTTCTTCCTAGTTCCATATATTTCTCTGCCACAAACTGCAGAGGTTGTTGGTGGAAATTTGTTTCATGTTTGTACTTGTGACTGGATGTACATGTGAGATGCTTCTATTATTCATTCTATGTAATTTTAGCCATGAATAACAGAACACAAATGTGTTTAATCAGGAGAACCAAGAAGAGTATAACATGTAATTGTATCTGTCTCAGAATCCTTCTGCATCACTCCCCTCCCCCAGAATACTTACTCTCCCATTCAAACACACACACACACACACACACACACACACAATTTTGTATGGATATTAGAATCCATGTTTACCATGATTTAAAAACAGTAATCAGAGAGCTATTTTTCTCACTAGAAATGATTAAACAAAGATGCATAATTCTGGAGACCACATAACCACGCATATGGAGTATTTTTCCACAGTGGAGACCCCCCAATAGATGTCACTGTAAATAAGCAGGGCAGCCTCAGGTTTAACTACAGATAAATCCATTCCCATTTTCCCAGACATAGATTGTATATGCTCGATCATATGAAATTGTGCAGAGAATCAGAATGGGGTGAAAAAAAACCCTTATAAAAAGGTAAAAAAGTCCTCTCCAAAGATTTCAAAGGCCTTTTTTCAGAAATACTTTGAATAATTCAAAGGCTTTGCCACAGGACTGCCATGCTTTAAAACTTAGAGGAATTACTAAGTGTTAATTATATTGATAATACGATTTACAAGTTTTCCATTTTACTTCTTGCCCGCATGTTACCTTTAATAATGTTTTCTTTGAGCTAGAAGAGCAGTAATTTTCTTCGCTGTTTCTCTACTAAGAGTAAGAGATTTGCTGTTCCTTTAAAATCTTGATCTTTGGATCTTTTCTACTAAGAGAAGCACAGAAAAATACAGGGATTCTGAGTTTTGAAATACTGTTAACATATTGTTCAATCTCAGAACTTCTGTAAACCAGGGCTGAACAATATTTTATATTTTCTCTTATGCCACCTACCATTCATTCATTCATTCTTCATCTGTTTGATCACTTGTTCATTTATTTTTCTGTTTGGCCAACAAACAGTTGTTGAGTGTACTTTGACTTCCAGGTGCAGGATTAGGTGCTGAAACTGACAAAGATGAACAAGACAAAATCTGTGAGACATTTTATTTATAGGAGTGACATGGGTATGAGTAAGTGCAATATAAGTGCTGTATTCCATTCTAACCTAAACCCAGCCTTGTAAATTATTGCCATGGTCTAAATGTTTGTGTGCCTCCCCATTACTAGCCCCAAAGATGATTGTGTTAGGAGGTCAGGCTTTTGGGTGGTGGTTATGTAATGAGTGTAGACACCTCATGCACAGGATTAGTGTCTATAAAGGAGGTCCCACAGAGCTCCTTAGCCCCTTCGTCCATGTGGAGATACAATGAGAAGTCTGCGACACAGAAGAAGGCCCTCACCTAATCATGCTGGCACCATGATCTTATATTTCCAGCCTCCAAAACTGTGAAAATAAATTTCTGTTGTTTATAAGCTACTGAGTCTGTGGTATATTGTTGTAGCATCTGAATGGATTAAAATAGGTGGGACATATGTTGTTATTCTCAAGTTGTAGGTAAAGAAATGGAGGCTTACATGATGGATAAGTAAATCATCCAGGGCCCTACCAATAACAAGTGTAGGGCCAAGACACAAGCCCAGTATTAAAATTCAAGTCTGCACTCCTCTCATTGCCATGCTACAGGGTGCTAATGTCCTTCCTTGAGAAGCTTCTGGAGGCAGTATTGCTGATGCAACCACTTTACTGACCTTTGCCATCTGTGTCATGAACCATGAAGTACGTTCATTAACAGATAAATTCACTAAATAGAATAATATTTTATTCTCTTTATCTGTTAACAATAGAAAGATGAGCTTGTACCATGTCCCAAAGTTTTCAGTAGCTGGGCTTTAGCAATAGCAAACTTTAAAATCCAATTAAGCCCCATGCGTGGAGGAATCAGACTCTTCTCAAAGCGAACTAACACTTCTTCCCAATGATGTTATCTCCACCACATATTTTCCTTTCCCTGCAACAACCCAGATCACCATGGTGTTCCCCGCAGAGCCAATTTTAATATACAGCAAGCCAAGTTGTGATAAGCCTGCGAAAGAGATAAAGCTAGGTGTGTATTACTGTCATAACAATACAAGCTGACTGACTACTTAGAAATGATTTACCCAAAAGCAGAATTTAAACATCAATGGTGTAGTGCAAGGCATGGCCTAGAATAAACACACACATAGTTACAGTAATTGTAAACAAATAACATCATGTTTGGGTAGAACTTTTCTCTCCTGTAAATTTCTGACCTCTGGACTGATATAGATATGGTCTAGAATTGGCTTAAAAAAAGGCTTCTACATCCTAGGTGTCACTGATCACAACACCCCAGCTAGACCAATGAGACTGTTTGGAGGACCACAAGAAAAAACAAAGCTCCCCTTTCCTTCCTCCTTCATCCCCTCCCTCCCCTCCTTTCTCCTTCCCTCCTGTTCTCCTTCCCACCCAAACTCCCTCCCTTCTTGCTTGCTTGATTTGAAGCTGGGAGGGTACGTCTCTAGAGAGCTTAGAAGATCCATGACATAGAAAAAGTCTTTCTGAGGGTTAAGCCAATACAGGAAAAAAATCTGAATAAAGAAACAAAACAAAGAAACAAGTAAATTATAACAAAGGACACTGAAATGGAGGATGGGATGTCAGTGACCAGAGGGGAGAGGGGAGGGAATTTCAGGGGAGAAGGGAAGGGTTTACAGGAACAAATATAGAGGACACATGGACAAAACTACGGGGCTTGGAAATGGAAGGGAGGTGGGGAGGGATGGGTGGGTGGGCTGGAATGCGAATATAAGATTGAAACTGTACTGAATAATCTAAAATAAAATAAAATTTAAAAAAAATGGAGAAAAACTGAACCCTAATGTTATTTCACACCCTGGAACTGGTCATGCCTGAAGTGAGAGCTACCTCTGTAGCATTCAGATAAATTCCTTTTGATGTCCTCTCTCTCTCTCTTTCTCTCCTTACACCAGTTTTATAGGTGTTTCTATCACTTCCTACTAAGAGTTTTAATTCAGAAAAAGAGCAATCAACCTTTTTCTTTTCCCGGCAACTTGTACCTTTGTCTGAGCAAATGTAGATTATTAGAGACAGTGACCATTTAGTACCATAAACCTCAGCTGTGCATTCCACAAGATTTAGCCTACTTCTTTTCTTGATGTTTAGTGAACAACTAAAATATGTTTTGAAGAAAACATAGCCTAGAATGATTTAAAATTTTATTTCTTAATGAAAAGTAAATTCTATTATGAAATCCTGAGACCAGAAATAGTTAAATGCTTGTGAAGTTAATGGCATTTTGAGTTGCTATAAAAATGCAATCTTTTATTTTAAAGATCACAGCCATTTAAAATAATCCAATAAACATGGTACAGTGATTTCTCCACAATGCTCTAGACTCTTTCTCATAATCTCTTTAATCTGCTAGTTTCCCTTAGAAAAAACACCTTCAGTTTCAAGTGAGATTCCCTGAGTATGTAGTTTTATAGTTTGCTTGATATTTAGGACTGAAAGAGAAAGAATGGTTTCTAAAAATAAATATCTCTGGAAAATCCCCAAGGGCAAAATACTCTCTCAGTTGGCTACTTTTCTTTTTTTTATTCATTCCTTCACTTAACAAAAACAACAACAGATTTTTTTTTGAGGAAGGACAGCCTTGGCACACAGTCAGTTCAGTGGCAGAGAGCAGTGAGAAAGTCAATTACTAGTGTTTCTTGTTTTCTTTCCTCTAAAAATCTCAGTGATGTTTTTAATGCTTTAATTTAAAAACTCCTAGCTCCCCCTGACCCTAATTATAGAATGAATTTTGGGTAAGCAGTTAGACTTGAAACTGGTTTGTAGTGCAAGTATGTTGATTTGTCTGGTTTTGGTAACATATAAACACCTATCTAATATTGCCTTGATGGAAAGGCCAATGTTTAAAATAAAACATGAAAACACTTAAATACTTTAAGGCAAAGTAAATATGTAACCTATGGGAAATGCTAAAAGAGGTGGTAAGGAAACCAACACTTGTTATGCACTAATGTGCTAAATACTTTTATAGCAATTTCGCTCAATTAATTCTCAGAATAGCCTGCTAGGTAGACACTATCCTTGGGGACTCAGAGATAGGCTCCATCCTCCAAGGCAGTTGTAAGGGCCCTGGGAGTGCTCAGGCGAGGCCTGGATGTTCCAAATCTCTTACAACTAGGCACCAGGAGAGTGAGCACTTACCTTTTCCCACTCCAAGGCTCATGATTTCTGGGGATACCTTCCAAGGAGCAGTCTGATTAGATGAAGTGGAAAAGTGTAGATGCGCAATTGCCTGATTCACTACTTTCCTCTGATTCTCACCAAAGTCAGCCCCGAGATGCAGCAGTTCATCAGAAACAGTCACTCTCCCAGGACTCAGGCACAAGGAACCCTTTCCTGCAAATTGTATTTGCTGTTTTTACATAAATTTTGGTTTGTAACCTGACCCCCTTCCAAACTCCCTCCCAGGTAATTATTAATGAAAATTATTAAGGCAACATAATTCAGTGACAAGGAATTGTTTTCTTTGTAACATTACTATGTTAACAAGGATCCTATTGTGAGGGCAACCTGATATAGAATGTAATTGCGTACTTTTTTTTTCTTTTATCCTCACCCGAGGAAATTTATTTTCATTTATTTGAGACAGAAAGAGAGAGAGAGAGAGAGAGAGAGAGAGAGAGAGAGAGAGAGAGAGAGAGGGAGAGGGAGAGATCTGTTGCCTTCTTGTAAGTGCCCCTACGAGGGATCAAACCCATGTCCTGATCAGAATCAAACGCGAGACTTTTTGGTTCACGGGAGGACACTCCAACCAACTGAGCCATACTGGCCAGGGTGAACTGTATACTTTTGACTAAGATCTTTATTTCTACCTGGCCAGAGTCCCACTTTGCTCCTGACATTACCCACTCTTGTGGTTAAAAGAACGAAAATCATATCATAGTTCTGCCTCTTTCTCTCCTGTGTCTTTGTTACTCCTTGTGCTCTGGTTAATCTACTCAGCTCTTCATTAGGTCATCTCCTGCTATTGCTGCCAGTTAATCCTAGTTATCTCTGGTACTACAAATGACTCCTCCGGGCTCTGTCAAAATTCCCGTTTAAGAAATGAAGACAATGAGGTTCTGAGAAGTTAGTTGCATCACGAATAACACTGGGATAAGACTTGAATTCAAAACTGTTTTATTCCGAAGACCATGTACTTTATACTCCATACACTGTGATTCCTCTTGTGATTACTTCATTTGTGAATGATTTAGAAAATTAAGTGGTAAGGGAATGGACTTTTTGGCTTATTTAACATGAATCATCCCCTATGACCAATTATGCTGTTGTTGAACATTTTCAACAACATATAAATAAAATGTATATGTTCTCACATTTTACTATTTTTCATTATTACTATTTTACCTATAGACATTCTAAAATTGATTTGTTTTATTCCTAGATTTTTAGTAAGAATCAATCATTACATATAGCTTTAAAATGTTTTAAGAAAATTATGCCGCTTTTACATAAACTTGTGGAATAATATTCTCTGGGGGAGAAAAATGAAGTAATAAATAATATACAAGGTTAACTCTAGTTTCCTCAAAATAACTTCTACCCTTGGTTCAGTCTATATGATCTTACTGGTATTGATATGTGTAAATATAATTATTGACGAAGTTCCTATGCTAGGTTCCAAGTTGCCAATAATTATAGCTAGCTAGCAATGGATGTCAAAAATATAAGGTTATCCACATTTTGAAGTTCTGTTTCTGGTTTATTTTCTGCAAAATTCTTTTTAATTTGAGGAACAGGATTTTATCTTATTTGAGGGATTTTAGGGCAATTTAATATCATAAGTGATTATTATTTTGGACCATGACATAGAATATGTTCTGGAACTTCTGTTTCTTTTAGATCAAAGTTATTGCTAATGTGCTTCTTCTTAAGTTTCTGTAAGTTATATAGTGTATCAATGTTAGTTATTGTCAATGACTTACACTATTTTGTTTTACTTCTATTTTATGCATTTAATCATGCTAATCTGTTAACAAGCCAGGCTGTGAAATGATTTAGTGATATTCATTCACTCATTCATTTCTCAATCCAAAGTTTTTGAGTACCAACTATGGGTAGGGTACTGTGCTAGATACTGACGATCAAATAGCGTGCAAGACAATGTCTCTGCTCTCGTGAGTCTAGTTGGAAAGACGGATGATAAACTAGTAAGTGAATATCTCACCCACTATCTCCCATCTTGAGGTTTTAGAGAAGTTGAAAAGCAAAAACTGGTAAGAATAAAGACTGAGAATCCAGAAATATAGACTATCCAGTTCTGATTGCTTAAAAAATGTGCCCTTTTCCACAATATTTTCCAAAATATTCCTGAATTCTGGCCATGATATTTTTGCTGTATCATCAGAATGACACTATCTACTTTGCCTTTCCCAGCAGAGCAGCAAACTTGGTTTAATTAAGATCAAGAAGCAGGCAAAATTGGCGTTATTGGTTTTCTCATTCCAACAAAAATGGATTAGTTCGTTCAGTCTTTCTAGAAGGTCAGAGTTGTTATAAGGATTAGAAATTGTGTGGAGAAGGACTTCTGCTTCTGAGCAAGATGTAATAGGCCAATACTCTTACTTGAGCAAATGAAAAATATTACGAAAGTCATTTTCAAAACATCAGAGAGCTATGAAAGCAATGGAGACTAAATGAACTAAATTTCTAGAGAACAATTCTAGGTGACCTGATGATTACCAGCTATTTTTCTCTCAGGGCATTTGTCAGTTCTGGGGATTCACTGATGCTTGGGCTTGACCCAAATGGAATGATTCTGCTGGAAAAAGAGCAACAAGCCAAACTTTTATAATCTTGTGGAGCACTGGAAACCTGAAGAGCCTCAAATGCATGCCCTGAGTGCATATAATCCCCATTGAAATCTCTCATACTCTTACATCTCACAGAGCTTAGAAAACTTCTCATCAGGGATTAGGTCTGTCTCAAAAACATGACCAATCTCCTGAGAACATTTGTTAAATCTTGAAGTTGCATGGGGCAGGAGGCCAAAAAGTAAGCTGAAAACTTCTGAAGGGCAGAAATGTATCTCCTGCAGCCTTTCAGTACCGATGAGGCAAACCACCACCACACTTACAATGAAAAGCCTGGGATAGTCTTGAACAAGGAACATGATTAAACCAGAAGGAAACCGAATCTTACTAGAACTCTACCCCAGTCAAGTTCCTGATTGGATTTAGTCATTAAGCCCTATTCTTTGCCTAACAGAGGAGTATAGGGCAGCTTGTGTTGCCCAAACAAAATACTCTAGACTGGGTGGTTTAAACAACAGAAATTTATTTCTCACAGTTCTGGAGGCTAGAAAATCTAAGTTGAAGAAGATGAGTGTTCTGGCCCATTCTGTTTCTGGGGAAGATTTCTTTTTTCTAGCTTGCTGATGATTTCCTTCTGGCTGCGTCACTGTGCCCACATATGACCTCAGTGTGTAAGAAAAAAGAGAGAAGAAGAGACAGAAACAGAGACAGAGACAGAGAGAGAATGTTTTCTTCTTACAAGGGCACTAATCCTATCAGATTATGGTTCCACACTAAAGATCACATTTAATCTCTTTTGTCTGTCTAAGAGAAGATTTATTATTTACTTTATGTAGGTAAGTGGAAAGATACCAACTATTTTTTAAGTAAATCAGATGTCTTCTTTAATGTTTCAATTTATGGCATGTTTCTTATAATTTCTGTAAAATCAGTGGAACTGTTTTTTTAAATTTTAGTTTTCTTTTTAAAAATTATTTTATTGCTATTCTATTACAGTTGTCCCAATTTTTCCTCCTTTGCCCTCCTCTGCCCAGCCCACCACCTGCTCCCACAGTCAATCCCCATGTCATTGTCCATGTGCATGGTCATTCATACATGTTCTTTGACTAGTCCCTTCCCCTTCTTTCCACCACTATCCCCCTCACGCCTCTCTTCTGACCACTGTCAGGATGTTCCATGTTTCCATGCCTCTGGGTCTATTTTGCTCATTAGTTTATTTTGTTCATTATACCCTCTTAAAAGTAAGATCACATGGTATCTGTCTTTCACCCACTGACTTAGTATAATATTCTCCAACTCTACTCTGCTGTCACTAAAGGTAGGAGCTCCTTCTTTCTGAGTAGTATTTCATTGTGTACCATAGTTTTTTGATCCACTTATCTACTGATAGGCACTTACGCTGTTTCCAGTTCTTGGCTATTGTAAATAGCACTGCTATAAACATGGGGATGCATGAGTTCTTTTGAATTGGTGTTTTGGGATTCTTAGAGTATATTCCTAGCAGTAGAATCACCAGATCAAAAAGCAGTTCCATTTTTAATTTTTTAAGGTAATTCAAAACTGTTTTCCATAGTGGTTGCACCAGTCTGCATTCTGTCCTAGGGTTCCCTTTTCCTCACATCCTTGCCAGCACTTATTCTTTGTTGATTTACTAATGATGGCCATTCTGACCTATGTGAGATGATATCTCATTGTGTTTTTAATTTGCATCTCTCTGATTGTTAGTAATGTTGAGCATCTTTTCGCATGTTTAGGGGCCCTCTGTATGTCCTCCTTGGAGAAATGTCTGTTCAGATCCTTGGCCCATTTTTAATTGGATTGTCTGTCTTCCTGATGTTAAGTCATATGATTTCTCCGCATATTTTGGATATTAAATGCTTGTCTGATGTATCATTGGCAAATATGTTCTCTCATACAGTCAGTTCCCTTTTCATTCTGATGATGATTTCTTTAGCTGTGCAGAAGCTTTCTAACTTGATGTAGTCCCATTTGTTTATTTATTCCTTTATTTCCCTTGCCTTAGGAGATACATCAGCAAAAACATTGCTACATGGGATATGTAAAATTTTACTGCCTATGTTTTCCTCTAGGACTTTTATGGTGTCAGGGCTTATATTTACGTCTTTTAACCATTTTGAGTTTATTCTGGTGTATGGTATAAGTTGGTGTTTTAGTTTAATTTTGGGGTTGTACCAGTCCAGTTCTCCCAACACCATTTATTGAAGAGCCTATTTTTACTCCTCTTTACTGCATGTTCATGCCCTCTTTGTCAAATATTAATTGACCATAGAGACATGAGTTTATTTCTGGGCTCTCTATTCAGTTCCATTGATCTATGTGTCTGTTCTTATGCTAGGACCAGACTGATTTGATTACAGTGGATTTGTAGTGTAATTTGATATTAGGTGTTATAATCCCAGCTACTTTGTTCTTCCTTCTCAAGATTGCTGAGGCTATTTGGGGTATTTTTTGGTGCAATATAAATTTTTAAAATATTTGTTCTAGATCTTTGAAATATGCCATTGATATTTTAGTAAGAATTGCACTGAATCTATACATTGCTTAAAGTAGTATGGACATTTGAACCATTCTTCCTATCCATGAGCATGGTATAGGCTTCTATTTATTTGTATCTTCCTTAATTTCTTTCTTCAGCATTCTATAGTTTTCTGAGTATAGGTCTTTTACCTCCTTGGTTAAATTTATTCCTAAGTACTTTATTTCTCTTGTTGATATAGTAAGTGAAATTTCCCCCTTAGTTTCTCTTTCTGATATTTCATCATTGGTATAAAATAATGCCATTGATTTCTGAATATTGACTTTGTATCCTACTATTTTGCCAAATTCACTTGTTAGGTCAAGTAGTTTTTTGGTGGAAACTATAGGGTTTTCTATGTACACTATCATGTTGTCTGCAAATAATGACAGTTTTACTTCTTCCTTTCCAATTTGGATGTCTTTTTCTTGCTTTTCTTATCCGATTGATTGCTATAGCTAGAACTTCTAGAACTATGTTGAATAAGATTGGTAAAAGTGGACACACTTGTCCTGTTCCTGATCCTAGTGGGAAAGCTTTTAGTTTTTGCCCATTGAGTAGGATGTTGGCTATAGGTTTCTCATATATGGCCTTTATTATGTTGAGGTATATTCCCTCTATTCCCACTTTGCTGAGTGTGTTTATCATAAATGGGTGCTGGATTTTATCAAATGCTTTTTCAGCATCTATTGATATGATCATGTGATTTTGTCTCTCATTTTGTTTATGTGGTGTATTACATTTATTGCTTTGCAAATATTGCACTATACTTGCATTTCTGGGATGAATCCCACTTGATCATGGTGTATGATGTTTCTAATGTATTGCTGAATGCAGTTTGCCATCTATATTTTGTTGAGTATTTTAGAAGCTATGTTCATCAGCAGTATTGGCCTATAGATTGCTTTCTTTGTTGTGTCTTTATTTGGTTTTGGGTTACGATAATACTGGCCTTATAAAAAAGTTTGGGAGTCTTCCCTCTTCTTGAATATTTTGGAATAGTTTGAGAAGCATAGATGTTAGTTCCTCTTTAAATGTTTGGTAAATTAGCCTGTGAGGCCATCCAGACTAGGGCTTTCATGTGCCAGGAGTTTTTGTTTATTACTGCTTCAATTTCACTAGTTCTTCTTGGTCTATTCAGGCTTTCTGATGCTTCTTGATTCAGTTTTGGAAGTTGTATGTTTCTAGAAATTTGTCCTTTTTGTCTAGGTTGTCCAATTTCTTGGCATATAGTTGTTCATAGTAATTTCTTACAATCCTTTGTATTTCTGTGGTATTGGTTGTACCTTCTTCTCTTTTATTTCTGATTTTCTTTATTTGAGTCTTCTCTCTTTTTTCATGATGAACCTGGATAAAGGTTTGTCAATTTTGTTTAAATTTAAAGAACAGCTCCTATATTCATGATCCATTGAAATGTTGTTTTGTTTCTATGTCATTCAATTCAGCTTTGATCTTGATTATTTCCTTCCTGCTATTCAGCAGGAAGGGGTTTTTTTGTTGTTGTTCTTCTAGTAGTTGTAGATGTTGGGTTAGGTTGTTTATCTGAGATTTTTCTATCTCCTTTAGGTAGGCCTGTATTGCTATGAGCTTCACTGTGAGGATTGCCTTCACTGTTTCCTATAGGATTTGGGTTGTTGTGTGCTCATTTTCATTTATTTCCAGGTACTTTTTGATTTCTTCCTTGATTTCATTGTTAACCCATTCATCATGTAATAACATGTTATTTAGTCATCATGTATTTGAATATTTTTGAGTATTTCCTTGAGGTTGGTTTCTAGTTTCAAGCCATTGTGATCTGAGAAGATGTTTGATATGATTTTAACTTTCTTGAAATTGTTGAGGTTTTTTTTGTGTCCTACCATATGGTCTGTCTTTGAAAATGTTCCATGCGTGTTTGAAAAGAACGTATATTTTGCTTTTGGGGTGGTGAAAAGTTCTCTATATATCAATTTGATCTAGCATGGGTATCCAACCTGTGGCCCGTGGGCTGCATCTCACTCAGGATGGCTATGCATGAGGCCCAAAACAAAATTGTAAATTTACTAAAACCTTTTCTTTGCTCATCAGTTTTTGTTAGTGTTTGTAATAACATTAACGTGTGGCCCAAAACAACTCTTCTTCTTCCACTGTGGTGCAGAGAGGCCAAAAGGTTGAACACCCCTGAGAGTGTCGTTCAATGCCACAATATCCTTGTTGATTCTTTGAAAGATTTATCCATTTTTGACAATGGGGGTGATAAAATCCCCTACGGTGACTGTATTGCTATTGATATCTTTCTTGAAGTCTTCTAATATTTTCTTTATATATTTAGGTGCTCCTATGTTGGGTGCATATATGTTTATAAGAGTTATATTCTTTTATTGACTACTCCCTTACATATTGTGTAGTGACTTTCTTTGTCTCTTGTTATGGCTTTGTTTTGAAGTCTATTTTGTCTAAGTATTGCTACCCCAGCTTTTTCTTAATGTTAATTTGCTTGGAACATTTTTCCACCCTTTCATTTTCAGCCTGTGTAGATATTTTGTTCTGAGGGTGTCTCTTGTAGACAGCATATATGCAGGCTGTGTTTTCTTATCCATTTAGCTACCCTATGCCTTTTGATTGGAGCATTTAACCCATTTACATTTAAGGTTATTATTGATAGGTACTATTCATTGCTATTTTCCCCTTTGTACCTATATTCCTTTCTCTCTCTCTTTCATCTTCTTAAAGAGCTCCCTTTAGCATCTCTTGCAGTGCTGGTTTGGTGGATTTGTATTATTTTAGCATTCTTTTGTCTGAGAAATTCCTTATTTCACCCTCCATTTTAAATGACAGCCTTACTGGGTAGAGTAGTCTTGGTTTCAGGCCTTTTCTTTTCATTACGTGGAATATTTCTTTCCACTCCTTACTAGCTTATAGTATTTCTGTTGAGAAACCACCTGCTAGCCTTATTGGAGCTGCCTTGTATGTTATTAGCTGCTTCACCCTTGTTGCCTTTAAGATTTCCTCTTTGTCTTTAAATTTTGACATTTTAATTATGATGTGTCTTGGAGTGGGCCTCTTTGTGTTCATCTTGATTGGGATCCTCTGTGCTTCCTGACCTTGCATGACTTTTCCCCTCTCTAAGTTAGGGAAGTTTTCTGTCATTCTTTTTTCTTTTTTTTTATGTCTAATTTTTATTCTGAAATGTAAAGCTCTTCTAAATTACAGATGACATACAATATTGTATTAGTTTCAGATGTAGAACATTGTGAGATTTAACATTTATATACCTTACAAAGTGATCACCACAAAAAGTCCACTATTCGTCACCACATGAAGTTATTGTGATAGATATTACTATTCCTTATGTTGCACTTTATATCCCCATGACTTACGTACAAGTTTCTACCTCCTAATCCCCTTAGCCTTTCTGCCCATACCCCCAACCCCCAACCCTCTGACAATTACCAGTTTTTCTGTATCTCTGGGTCAGTTTGTCCTGTTTGTTTCATTTTTTAGATTCCACCCCTAAGTGAAATGATACAGTATCTGTCTTCCTCTGATTTAATTTCCTTAGCATAATACCCTCTAGGTCAGTCTGTGTTGTTGCAAATGGCAAGATCCACTTCTTTTCTGGCTGTGTAACTTCCCGGTGCGTTGTGTGCATGTGCATGCACATCCACTCCTGTACCCATTCGTCTGGTGGTGAATGCTGGGGTTGCTTCAATAACTTGGCTACTGTAAATAATGCTGCAGTAAACACAGGTGCATATAGCTTTTTGAATTGTTCCACTTCTGGGGGCTTGTCTGAAGAAAACAATTGCTGGGTCTTTCTTCGTGTCTTGCTATATAGCCTTTGTTTTAA
>CM052540.1:124715577-124969635 GCA_028533065.1 Trachops cirrhosus | reverse complement strand
ACCCACCAGCACCTGTGGCATGAACAAGTTCCAGCAGACCCCTGTACCCCCAGCACACACCCTAAAATTAGTTAATGAATCACCTTCATATATGACCTAGCTGCTTTTTAAACTGCTCCCTCTGTGCCAGAACTCGGAAGGAGCACAACTTAGGTTTCCTACAGCCCTTAGGCTCTCCCAGATGTAAGCCTTGCTGGTTTTCAAAGACAGATGTTATGAGGGCTCCATTTCCTGGTTCAGTCAACCAGTTAGGGTTCAGACCCTTTGCTCTCCAGGGATGACTGCTGAGGTTGTGATAACCCTCCCACTTGTGAGTCACTGCATGAAGAGTAGGGAGTAGGTTAGGGGCTGACTAGGTTCAGTCTCTACCCCTCCTACCCTTTTCAATGTGGCTTTTACTTTGTCTGTAGTTGTAGAATATCTTTCTGCGAGTCTTCAGGTGATCTCAGAGATAGTCATGCCATATGTAGTTGCAGTTTTGGTGTCAATGAGAGGAGGTGAGCTCAGGATCTTCCTACTCTGCCATCTTGAACTTGAAGCCAGGGGTCTTGCTCTTGAATGTCAATTTAGCTTGTCCGTGAAAACCCGCTCCCCGTGCTTGGTCAGTGCCTCTGCAGAAAACCTGCCTCCACAGCACACCGCCTGAGTCACTGCTGTCATTATTTTTTCAAACAGGTTTTTTATATCTTGCTCCTTTTCTTCTTCTCTGGTACTCCTTATGATACGAATAGTATTACATTTCATGTCCTGCAACTCCCTTAAGCTATCTTCATTCTTTTTAGTCTTTTTTTTTTGTTTTATTGCTCTGTTTGGGTGTTTTTTCTACCTTGTCCTCCAACTCATTGATTTGATTCTCTGCTTCATCTAGCCTGCTTTTATTTCCTTCTAGTGTATTCTTCATTTCAGATATTGTATTTTTCATTCCCACCTGGCTCTTATTCACAGAGTTTATAACCTTTTTTATCCTGATGTATTTTTCTGTATGCTCCTTGTAGCTTCTATAGAGTTCCTTGTTCTTTCTGAGCTCCTTGAGCATCTTTATAACCATTATTTTAAACTCTATGTCTGATAGAGTGCTTGCCTCAATTTCATTTAGCATTCTTTCTGGGGATTCCCCCTTTCCTTTTGATCGGGTGCTTTTTCTTTGTCTCACCATTTTAGGTAATTCTTTTTGTTTGTTTCTGCTTATTAGATTGATCTTCTTTGACTCCCTGTCTTCATGGAGTGGCCTTCTGTGGTAAGATACCTGTGAGACTCAGTGGTGCAGTCTCCTTGATCTCCTGAGTTAGATGCTCTGGGAAGCCCATTATGCTGTTTAGGTGGGCTCTTTTGTTGTAATTGAGTTTTGGTTGTTTTGGGGTTATTCTTTGGTGGGCCCTTCCCTCTGGCTGGCTCAGAGTCACAGCACCTGTCACATCTTGTATGCTGTCATACAGGTGCTGCCAGATCAAAACAACCCAGGAAATAAAACCCACACCTGCAAAAATACCCCCCCACAACCACACTATCAACAACAAATGAGCAAATATTAGTAAAGGTGGAAAGAGATTAAGACTATTATAAGAAAGGAAAAATGAATATAAGATGACTAACAGAAAAAAATGATTTTGAGAGTGTAGAGGGAGGGGAAATAATAAGAGTAGGGAATAGAAACAAGGCAAAGAAGGCAAGAAAATAAAATTTACATTGTAAGTAAAAAAGGAAGGGAAGAAGACAAAATGGGATGGAAAAGGGAAGAATAAAATATGAGGTTTAAAAAAACTTTAAAAAGTGAAAAAATAGGGACAAAATTGAAGAAAAAAATCCACCAGAGCAATATCAATGATAAATGATCAAAAATTAATAGAGGTGGGAAGGTAATAAGAAGGAAAAAAGAAAGAAAAAAAGATTATGAGATGTCTAAAGGAAAGAAAAGTGATTTTGAGAAGATAGAGAGAGAAGAAATAAAGGGAAAAGAAGAGTGAGGAATGAAAACCAGGCTAAGAGAGGGAAAAATAAAATTAAAAATAAAAAGAAAGGGCAGGAGGAAGGCAAAGTGGAATAGTAAAATTTGAGATGTAAAATAAAAAATAGTGAACATCTAGGAATAAAATTGAGAAATTCAGTTAAGAACCACCATATCAACAAGTAATAAGCAAAGATTACTAGAAGTGGAGAGAGAATAAGGATTTTTTTCTTTTTTTTTCTTTTAGTTTATTCAGCACAGTTTCTATCCTTTATTCCCATTCCAGCCCACCCACCAATCCCTCTCCTCCTCTCTCCCATTTCCAATCCCCCTAGTTTTGTCCATGTGTCCTCCATATTTGTTCCTGTAAACCCTTCCCTTCTCCCCTGATATTCCCCTGAAATTCCCTCCCCTCTCCCCTCTGGTCACTGACAACCTGTCCTCTATTTCAGTGTCTTTTGTTATATTTTACTTGTTTCTTGAGAATAAGGATATTATATGAAAGAGAAAAAGAATGTGAGATGACTAATGGCAAGAAAAATGCTTTTGAGGAGCTGGAGGGGGGAGGAATAGTAAGAGTGTAGAATAGAAACAAGACATTGAAAGGGAAAAAGATAAAATTTAAAACGAAAATAACAAGAGCAAGGTATAAGGCAAAGTGGAGTAATGTTACAGAACAGACCTCTCAGCAGCTCTGTATAAGAGCTGAGGCTGGCAGGGCCCTGAATACCCCTTGTTGCACCTGTCTCTAATCTCTCTCCTCTGATGGTTTCAGTGAATCAGGGCCTGAAGAACCAGTGTAGCTTGTAGTGTCTGGCAGAAGTTCAAAAAGGGCCCTTTCAGAGCATCTCCTTCTTTCTTGTGTGGATATGCATGCACTGAGCAGGGGGCTCCTGAGCCAGGCCTCATTGATCTGCAGAGCCTGCAATCCCACAGGTCGGTGTGGGGGGGGGGCACACCTGTCTGTGAGGGGACCTGCCTGGCTGCAACAAATCTCAGGCATTCATCTCCTGGCCATCCAGCCCCCAGCCTTCCTCTCTCTCAGGAGTTTCAGGCCCGAACTCTCTGCTCTGCACAGTCCCCTGCTTACCAATCACACTGGGTCAGGTCCCACAGCCCCTTCAGTGTGACACTTTCTGTTCTTCCTGTGCAGCTGGACTCAGCAGGGCCAAGCTGTGCTTTCACTCTGGTTTCTTTGTTGGTAGAGCTGTTCCGTGTGTATGCAAACACAGGGTCCTTGCTGAGTCTCACCTCAGCTCTTCTTTTAAAATAGTCTCTGTGGCCCCCACACTGCATCATCAATCCCTGGGCTGGTACTCCGTGTGCTCAACCTCCCCAAAAAGCACAAAGTCTCTCTTGGTCAGGACTGTCCGCAGCCTGCCAGTGCCTCCAATATTTGTAGGAGATAGAGTTTCTATCTGGAACCCTCCCAGTTGACACTGCAGCTATGGATGTCTTGCTCACTGTGTGTGTGTGCAGCCTAGGTCTCCCAGACTTTGTATATACTTCCAAGTCTCTCCTGATTAGGGTTGGTGGTTTCCCTGTGTGGGAGCAGGGCCCACTTCAGGAGGGGAGAGAGCCACTAAGCTGCATTTTCTCTGATCTCTCCTCAGCTGCAGGTGCCTCACACAAGGCATTTTTCCTTCAACTTGTAAAATCTCTTACCAGACAGTGCAAAGCATCCTCTGTACTCCTTGGCTTCAAAAATTCATATCAGCTGAGACTGCATGATTGTTCAGGTCACCTGTAAGAAGATCAGCTGAAAATCCATCCTGGAGGCACAAGCAAGGGGGCTCAGCTTCCACCTAATCGGCTGCCATCTTCTGACTCCTCTAAATTTTAGTTTTCAATTAAACTTTGCAACTTAGTATTATTTTGTATTAGTTTCAGGTGTACAGAATAGTGGTTAGATATTCACTTTAAAAAAAAAAGATTTTATTTATTTATTTTTAGAGAGGGGAAGGGAGGGAGAAAGAGAGAGAGAAATATCAATGTGTGGTTGCCTCTCACATGGCCCCTATTGGGGACCTGGCCTGCAACCCAGGGCATATGTCCTGATGGGGAATGGAACCAGTGACCCTTGGTTTGGAGTCTGCACTCAATCCACTGAGCTACACCAGCCAGGGCAGATATTCACTTTATTAAGTGATCTCCTGATGTTTCAAGAAACCACCAGGCATCATACATGGTTATTATCTTATGCTGTACTTTATATCCTGATGACTATGTTGTAACTACAATCTGTACTTCTCAATCCCTTCAACTTTTTCACCCAGCCCTTCTGGAAATGATCAGTCTATTCTCTTTATCTATGAGTCTGTTTCTATTTTGTTTGTTTATTTTCTTCTTTTTAGATTCCACATATAAGTGAAGTCATAATAGTATTTGTCTTTCTCTTATTTCACCTACCATAATATCCCCTAGGTCCAACCATGCTGTTGCAAATAATATGATTTCATCCTTTTTATAGCTGAGTAATGTTCCATTTTATAAACATGCTACAACTTTTTAAAACCCACTTGTCTACTGATGAGTGCTGGGGTTACTTCCATATCTTGATTATTGTAGGTAATGCTGTAATGATGATAAGGACATATATATTGAAATTAGTGTTTTGTGTTCTTTTTTTCAGACATATACCCAAAAGTAGAATTGCTGGGTCATAAAGCAGTTCTGTTGTTAATTTTTTGAGGAGACTCCATACAGTTTCCCATTATGGCAGCACCAATCTGCATTCCACCAACTGTGCACAAAAGTTCCTTTTTCTCTACCTTCTTAGCAACACTTGTTCTTTGTTGATTTGTTGATGATAGCCATTCTGACATGTATGAGGTGGTATCTCACTGTGGTGCTAATTTGCATTTCTCTGATGATTAGTGATGTTGACCATCTTTTCATATGTCTATTGGCCATCTGGATGTCCACTTTGGAGAAGTGTCCATTCAGGCCCTCCTCCCTCTTTTTAACTTGGCTGTTTGTCTTTTTTGGTGCTGAATTATATGAGTTCTTTATAAATTTTGGATATTAGCCCCTTGCAAAATGGATCATTGTCAAATATCTTCTTCAACTTAGCAGACTGTCTTTTATTTTCTTGATGGTTTCCTTTGCTGTGCAAAACTTTTTAGTTTGATGTAGTTCCATTTGTTTATTTATTTTTTTGGTTCCCTTGCTTGAGGAAATATGTCAAAAAAAATATTTCTAAGAGAAATGTCACAGATTTTGCTACCTAAGTTTTCTTCTAGGAGTTTTATGATTTTCAGTCTTGTGCTTAAGTTGTTAACCCATCTTTATTTTATTCTTGTATATGGTATAAAAAGTGGTCTACCTTAATTTTTTTGTATGTATCTGTCCCATTTTTTTCAACACCATTTATCGAATGTCTTTACTCCATAGTATGTCTTTGTCTTCTTTATCATATATTAAATGACCATATAGGCGTGTGTTTATTTTGGGACTCTATTTTGTTACACTGATTTATATGTCTGTACCATGCTGTTTTGATTATTATGACCTTGTAGAATTGTTTGATATCAGGTAGCAGGAGACATCCAACTTTGTTCATCTTTTAAAAATTGCTATGGTTCTTTGGGGTCTTATATAGTGCCATATGTATTTTTACAATATTTGTTTTAGTTTTGTGAAAAATGCCATTGACATTTTTATTGGACTTGCATTGAATCTATAAATTACTTTGGGTAGTATGGACATTTTAACAATATTAATTCTTCATATCCATGAACATAGTATATACTTCAATTTATTTGTATTTTCTTCAATTTCTTTCTAAAATGTCCTTGTAATTTCTAAAAAGACCTTGTAATTTTCCAAATACAGGTCTTTTAACTCCTTGGTTAAGTTTATTCATCGGTATATTATTTTCTGATAGAATGGTAAATGGGATTGTTTTCTTAGCTTCTCTTTCTGATAGTTCATTTTTGTTGTATAAAAATGCAACAAATTTCTGAATTTATTTGTGTCCTGCTACTTTATTGAATTCATTTATCAGTTGTTTGAATTTCTGAAAGCATTTCATTATTTGTAGTAGTTTGGCGGGGGGCAATATTTAGGGTTCTTTCTATATATTGTCATGTCCTCTACAAATAATGAGAATTTTATTGCTTCATTTCTAATTTGGATGAATTTTATTCCTTCTTATCTGATCACTGTGGCTAGAACTTTTAGTACTATGTTGAATGAAAGTGGTGAAAGTGGACATCCCCATCTTATTCCTGTTATTTATAGAAATGCTTTCAGAAATTCCAGGTTGAGAATGATGTCAGCTGTGTGGTTGTCATATATGGCCTTTACTATGTTATATTCTCTCTATTCCCACTTTGCTGAGAGCTTTTATCATAAATGGTGCTGGATTTTGTCAAATGTGCTTTTTGCATCTATTGATGTCATCATCTGATTTTTATGCTCATTTTGTTTACACAGTATAGCATGTTAATTGATTAGCAGATATTAAACCATCCTACATTCCAGGAATAAGTCCCACTTGATCATGGTATTTGATCTTAGAGTTTTGCTGGTTTAGGTTTGCTAATATTTTGTTCAGGGATTTTTCATCTATGTGCATCAGGGATATTGGCCTATGATTTTCTTTCCTTGTAGTATCTTTACCTGGTTTTGGAATCAGGATAATGCTGCTCTTAGAAAATGAGCTTGGGAGTCTTCTTTCCTCTTGATTTTTTTGGAATAATTTGAAAGGGATAGGTGTTAGTTGAACTTTGAATATTTGGTAAAATTCACCCATGGAGCCATCCAATCCAGGACATTTGCTATTGTCCTGGGAAGAGGTAAGTGTAACTTCCACCTACTCTGCCACCATCTTGGATCCCTCAAGACCTCATTTAATCTTAATTACTTCCTTTGGGGCCCCATCTCTAAATAGTCACATCAGGAGTTAGAGCTTCAACATATGAATTTGGAAGGAACCAATTCCACCATAGCAAAAAGAGAAGGGGAGATTTTTGTTATGGAATATAAAAATATCTGGAACCTAAATGGGTCTTTTATTCACAATATTCTACCTACAATCAAAAGTTACTAGACATATGATGAGGCAAGTTCACATGACCAATAACCAAGAGGAAAAAAAACAATAAAATAGCAGATGATTCATATAATTGAGTTAGCAGACAAAAACTTCAAAACAATCATAATGGAGGACTTCTGGATAGCTAAAGACAGTGACAGCTGCCTAACTGCTTGATTCTCAGTATTTCTTTCTCAAATGATTCAAAACAACAAGATAGAATGTGTAAATTTACATAAAACCATGCTGTCTGCATAACTTGAAGGCAGAGAATGCTCAAACTTTAAAATTACTGACTAAAAAGAAAAAAATCACCACACCCCAGTGCTTGATCTCTCACACTCCAGCTTGACCCCTGTACTGCCATAAAGCTTTGTAATGGGCAAAGGCAGACTCAGAATAACTCCAGGAAAGACAAAAAAAGGAAATGAGCAAAGGGGCTTAAGTTTCATCAAAACCACCACCAAAAAGACTAAGCTCACCCTCTATATGAAAATATGATGACACTATCCAGTCTGTACCTAACTTGGACTACAGGGAAAAGACTTCAGAGTGTGGGTGATTGAAAGGGTTAAGGGTTATTTAAAAGACATAATTCAAAACATATTATTTAATAACCCTGTGTCAATACAGTCACTTAATATTTGACAAACAGGGAAGGACCATAAAATGGAATAAAAATGGCCTCTTCAATAAATGGCGTTGGGAGATCTGGACAAGTACATGCAAAAAAATGAAACTAGACCACCAGCTTACACCATATACAAAAAATAACTCAAGACAAATAAAAGACAAATATAAGTCATGACATCATAAAAGTCCTAGAGGAGTACATAGGTAGAAGAATTTCAGATAACCCATGCAGAAATATTTTCACCAACACATTCCCCAGGGCAAAGAATATAAAGGAAAGGCTAAACAAATGGGACTGCATCAAATTAAAAATCTGCATAGCTAAACATCAATAAAATGGAAAGGGAACCAACAATATGGGAAAACATATTTGCCAATGATAACTCACACGAAGATTTGATCTCTAAAATACATAAAGAACTCACATGACTCCACACCAGGAAGACAAACAATCCAATTAAAAAATGGGCAAAGGACTTGAATAGACACTTCACCAAGGAGGACATACAGAGGACCCAGAGACACATGAAAAAATGCTCAACATCACCAGCCATTAGAGAGATGTGAATTAAAACCACAATGAGATATCACTTCACACCGATCAGAATGGCCATCATTAACAAATCAACAAACAACAAATGCTGGTGGGATTGTGGAGAAAAGGGAACCCTAGTGCACTGTAAGTGGGAATGCACACTGGTGCAGCCACTGTGGAAAACCATATGTAATTTCCTCAAAACACTAAAAATGGAACTGCCTTTTGATGCAGTGATCTCACCGCTGGGACCATGCCCTAAGAATCCTGAATCACCAATTCAAAAGAACCTATGCACCCCAGTGTTCATAGCAGCATTATTTACAACAGCCAAGTGTTGGAAGCAACCTAAGTGCCCATCAGTAAATGAGTGGATCAAAAAACTGTGGCTCATTTACACAATGGAATACTATGTAGCAGAAATAAAGAAGGAGCTCCTACCCTTCACAACAGCATGAATGGAACAGGAGAGTATTATGCTAAGTGAAATAAGCCAGGTGTTGAAAGACAAATACGGTATGATCTCACCTATAAATGGAACCTAATCAACAAAACAAACAAATGAGCAAAATATAACCACTTGGAAATAAAGAACAAACTGACAGTGACCAGAGGGAAGTGGGGAGGGGGATAACGGGGGAAAGAAGGGGAAGGAGCATGCAAAGGAACATGAGTGGTGAAGTCATGGGCATAGACAATGGCGCTTGGACAGGTAGGGGTGAACAATGGTGAAAAAGCCAGGACAACTGTAACTGAACAATAATAAATAAATAACATATTGTTTAAGAGGAGAAATAAAATGACAAAAAGGAAAGAAGAAGAAGAAGCATCCTTTGTGATTGGGTAGTACAGGGAGAAAGAAGCAAAAGGTAGAAAATTTAGGGTCTTGCAAGATGAAAGAGAAACCCGACATTGGAGGACTTAAGTTTTCCTCCCACTACCAAAACAAATGATCAAATAACTCTGAAAGCATACGGACCTTGCTTTATTGCTAGATGTATCCATTAAGCTGGGAATCTTATCAATCACTATGATACTATAAAAATGAAGAGCAACACTACACCTCCTATGAGAAAAACCCTGAAGCAGAAAACCTCTGTAAGTCAACACTTCAGTCAGAATCATATATACTCACTCAAGCATTTGAAGATATATAAAAACCATTGAATTAAAAATTCAAAAACTAAGAATAGAAAAGGATAAAAACTGGAAGAAATAGAGAGTTGATTAAATTCAAGAAATGTGAGTTAAAAGACAAAATATCTGAGAAAAAGTAAATTATGAGGTGTCTAAGGGAAAAAAGACTTAAACAATTTAATAGGCATAGAAGAAAAGCAGGAAAATAGATAAGGTAATAAAGTAAAAATAAAGAAAAATGGTCAGAGAGAATGTAATGGAAATAGAAGAAAGGCATTGAAGAACAGTAAAAAATACTGTTACAGAACAGATGGGGGTTGCTGAACAATATAAAAGACCCCCTTCTTTTTCTCCAGGGGTTCCTCCCCCATACTAGGTTCACTTTGCCCACTGCCAGAAGAAAGACATCTCTCAATGCCAGAGATTGGTGAAAAGGAAAGGAATTATTATTTATTTAAAAGTTAAACAGACTAAAGATCTTTAGAATACCCACAAATGCACACAGCCCTTCCTTCTCCCTCTGCCCAGTCTGGGGTACCATACCTCAGGAAAGAAGTAGAAGTCCGTGATTCAGGCTCCCAGCACCATCCACGTGGCAAAAGGGAGCACTTCCAAAGCTGAGTGGCCCTGACTCTCGCCCAAGTCGCATGGCCCCAAAAAGACTCATGGTCCCAAAAAGAGATGCCAAATGGCTGCCACGCCTGGGTGTTAATCCCAGCACCAATCTTCCTCTGCAGCCTCATTTCCAGCTCCTCCCACAATTGGCCACAGCTGCCAGCATTCTGGGCTGGTGTGGCCCTGTGGTGTGGAGCCAATCATCTCCAAGCTCTTCCGGACCCCGTTACAAATCTCTATTTGGGGCCCCCCTCTTGGCTGCACCCTGTTACAAAACTATGAACAAATTTTTTAAATATTGATGCAAAATAAATATTAGCAAACAGGCTACAATACCACATTAAGAATATAAGAGTGGGAAAAGGGGGAAGGTTCATCAAGGAACATGTATAAAGGACACATGGACAAAGCCAAAAGAAGGTAGGATTGAGGATGGGAGGTGGGGATGGCTGAGGAGGGGAGAGTGGTGGGGGAAATGGAGATAACTGTATTTGAACAACAATTAAAAAGAGGAGAGAGAGAGAGAAAGAAAACAAAGAAAAATATACCATGACCAAGATTAACTATAGGAAGGCAAGTTTTTTCAATATTAAGTCATCCATTAATATCATATTTCAATTGTGCTAAAGAAAAAAGTGATTATCCCCATTGATATTTTAAAAAGTATGAAAGAATTAAAAACTCAAACTCATTTACAATAAAGACAGTCAAAAATACTAATTGAGCAATACTTTCCCAAAATGATCTCATAGATACATACATATGTATATAGTGAGCTACCCTTTATGTAAGAAAGGTATGTGAAAAAATGCACATACATCTGCTAATTTGTGCACAAACAGTATAATTGTAATGCTTAAAACACTGGTTACCTATGGGAGGTGGTATGGAAAGGAGAAGAAACAATGGAGAAATGAAAAGAAATAGTAAGGATAAGAAGAAAGTGGCACTTTCCTGAGTATCCCTTTAGGGATAGCTCTGACTCCTGGAACACATGGATTGCTAGTAGGTTTGGCAAAACATGAAACCATCAGCCAAGTTTACTTCAGGTTTGGACACTGGAGGCCAGCAGAGATGGCCTTATTCCTTACTGTACTCATTCCTTACTTTTGTGCTTTTCACATCAACTATATTTCTTCATTTATAAAACAGCTTGTAGTTCTTTGTCTAGATGTTTAAACCTTAAAGTAATAAATACTCCATTTAGAACAATTGTGAAAAGCAAAATCAATTTTAAGTACCAACTGAAACATTTTATTTCTAATCTGTCAACTGAGAGTTTATAACCGTTGCCTTTGGCACCCACAGTGTACCCCAGGCACTCCCCTCCAACCCCAGCTTTGGATAATAAACCTCGCTAATTCTTAGCAGGTTGATTTTGTACAGGGGTTAATTACCTACTTAACATGTTGCTCTCTGAGCACTAACTGCTCTTAATTATTATCTTCATTTCATGATGAGATAATGGGAGGAGAACAAGCGGAAGACTGGGAACTCCTGTATCCTGTGGTTCATCTTTTGTGTGCGCACAGTAGAGTTACACAGGCCAGTTACTGAGCCAGTTCAAGAGCCTTCTCTTTTCACCCTCCATGGCTTACATTTTGCCATATTTGCTACAAGGACACATGATTACCATAAGCCATATGTCCTGATTAACCTGGAGTAACTCTATTTAAATTTGTATATTTTAACATAAGTTGCTAATGTTATTTATCCTGTTTTCTTGGTATAAGCAAAAGAATTAGAGCTGAATTTGAATTCCAACTCTTGCTTACTGACTTCAGGCAGACTTCTCTGAATCTTGGTTTTTCCATTTGTAAAGTTGGAACAATATTAACTGTCTAAAATAAAACATAACTTGCAGTGCCAGTTACTAGTAACACACAATCTTCGTTTCCTCCCATTTAAAATAATTTAATCTTCCTTCTGTAGTCAGTAAGAACTCATCTTCTATCACTATTTCTTAAAATAACACAGAACTGTATTTTCTAAGGTCATTTATTTATGTCAAGGTTTGCAATCACAAGCAACAGAACCTGCTGTGATTTAAGCAGAAAATTATTTAAGTAAAGGATATCAGGAAGATCACAAAATCTCCACGAAAAATTGAAAACCAAGCATGGAGGCCACATAACCTGGAAAAAAGTCCCAAACTAATGCTCTGTGAACAACATCAACACTTAACCAAGACGTAGCGTTTTGCTGTGTCCTCCTTCCCGTCTTGACTTTCTGTTGAGTACAGCAGGTTATGCTATTACTAATATTATTTTGTTTTGGTGTCCATTTAAGCTTCCAGTATCTTTCCACATAATCTGCAGTCAGTTTTAAATAATTACAAATTTAAATACAGCTTTGTAACCAGCCAACAATAATTGCTGCTTTCCTCAACTGCAGTGCTTCCCAAATTATTACATCCATAGGCTAATGCACAGTGTTTTTAATTCCAGCCTATTATGTCAATTACAAATCATTCTGTGGTGTCTGGTAGTGCTGATTTGTGAATTATCCTATCACCTTATTGAGCTTTCATTCTGTTAATGACCCTGCTGCCACAATCGTCACATCACTCAATATAAATTAGCTGTGGCTCCGTGCCTTGCCAGTCTATTTGTGTGTGTGTGTATAATGTCTCTTACACACTGATTGATGCCTTTAGTGCCCGGGAGGAAATTCTAGTGAATTTGCCGTTGGCCCTAACCTCCAGAAAAATAAAGACATTTGTCTAAATTTAGCTTAGAAGTCCCATGAGTGCTCCTATCTCCAATCTGGGCCACTTTCCTCCCATTTTTTGACGATATCCCTTGATATAGTTTAATTTTTTTCTTTCTTACTGGAATGGTTCTTGGTACCTCATTCTGTGACCCTGTTACTAGTCTGCTTCTTTCTTATGACTCTGACTTGGGTTATGGATGAAATGGGCATCAAATGGAGCATTTCCATTACTGTGTTAGAACATCCATGGACTCTGCTTGTGCCCAGTTTTCATTACACCTGGTGAGAGACTTACTTGCCCAAATATCTCTCACACCATTGATAGTGTTGTTTTGAAGAAATTTGAAATGCATCACCTCTATCTTTTCTCATCTTCCTTTTGACAGTGTTTCCAAAGCATATAAAAGAAAAAGGGGGATTCAACAGAAGAGAAGAAACTGAAAGGTGTTTGTATAGTTTTTAGGGTACATATTTTGAGTTCCAAATAAACAAAGGATGACTTAGATGCATATTTATGGACCTTAAATTGTTCCTGTTTGCTTTAGAAGTTTAAAAATTTGTTATATTTCAGTGCACAGTGTTAACATTCACATTTGAATATAATAATGTAATAATGTTGCAATATAATATGATAATTATATATATTACTAATAATATGTAAACACACATCTGTGTAAAATTTGCTTTTTACAACAACTCTGTGGTGTAAGGATATGGGAATTATCTAGTTTAAAGAAATTTGCTAATCTGAAAAATTGGCCCCTAATTTGTATTTGATGTTTGTGCCTGAATTACCTCTCTAGATTTTATTTTTTGAGATCCTCTAAAGAAAAATAATGTTAGGTGACCTATTAGAATGGCAGTTCTGCTTCTAGTAGAAAATTAGGCTACAATTCTCTAGAGATTTGCCAGCAAAATTAGCAGCAGAGGGTATAAAAGCAGCAACTAATTCTGCTAGAAAATGAACAGAAGGGAAAGCACTAATCTTATTAGCAGCTATGTCACCAGTCAAAACAGCAAAGATGTGGGAATGAAATTTCGAAGTCTAATTTCTCTTTAAGAATCCTTGTTTCTCTTCTTATTTCAATACCAACGGCAGGATAAGTAGCAAATGAAATTTAATGGGGGTGAAAAAGCAGAGTTGCATGATTGTTCTGTCACATAATTTTGTAAGAATGAACATGGCTCAGGAGTGACTTTGAGCATGCACAGCACTGATTGCCCAGATGCCACAAGCAATTGTTATTGTGTTCAAATTATACTGAAAATTTTGCAAGAATAGTCCCTCTGTGTAGGGTTAGACTGACTGGGGAGACTAATAGATTCCAACAGGAAGAACATTCACCAAACCTAGGCATTCATCAGAGAAGATGGTCTGACTTCGGCTGGCCCAGCCTACACAATCCACAGGTCATAAGGATAGACCATAGGCCAGGGGATGTGTTCTGTTCATTGATCTCTATACATGGAGACTATATTATTGGGCATGCGGCCCACCAGGTAGGGTAGGGTGGGCACTTCCTTTCTTTTTTAATTCAGTGTAAGGTTATGAGTCAATATAGAGTTTGATGAGAAACCCATTTTTCCCAAAGGTAAGGGGCTCAAAAACTATCTATGAGAAAGATGATCCCACATTTTACCATTATGGTGGAACTAATCCTAGACTATGGCTAAATGCTTAAATTTATTTGCTTATATTTAATTTTGCCCCTGAGAAGAACTGATCTGAATTTTATTCCTAGCTGGCACTGATCTCTCATTTGTGAATTCTCATAGTGTACTAACATTGTTAACATTTGGGTTTTGTGACTAATCAAATTAAACTCACAACTGGAATAGTTAAAACATGTGGACATAAATATTTACATGTAGTCTTGTAAGGACTTTTAAAAAATGGGACTTCTGAGTCACCAAATCCCATGGCATTGACTTAATTCCCAACTAGATACAGTCTCTGGTATCTTGACAACAGCAGCAATATGAAATTCAAAATATAATTTTCCATACCACATTCATTGTTGAATTGATAAAAAACTTATTTTTTATTTAAAAAATTTTATTGCATGTATTGGGGTGATATTGGTTAATAAAATTATACAGGTGTAAGGTATACAATTCTGTAATATATCATCTGTATATTGTATTGTGTGTTCACCACCCAAAGCCAAGCTTCCTTCTGTCACCATTTACCCTGCCTTTACCCTCGTCTACCTAACCCTACCTCCTTTTCTCTCTGGTCATCCCTATATTGTTGTCTGTGTTTATGAGTTCATTTGCTTGTTTATTGGTTTTTGCTTAATCCCTTCACCTTTTTTCACTAAAAATATTCATTTTTAAAACTCATATTGTTGATTTTTTTCCTGAACACAGTTAAGCAACTTGAAATATCAACATAGTAATTCAGGTTGAAGGAGAAAACAGTCTCATGTGATAACTTTCAAAGAAAATAGTGGAAAGAGCAGAAGTAGTCCTGGGGAGCTGAACAAATGGCGATACTAACATTTTACTTGGCATTAGAATGCTCAAAAATGTTATTCCACTTGCCTCCTCTGAATTGTCTAGTTTATGCAGTGAAAATCATGGGCTAAATCCACAATTCTCCATGGGGCCACCTAGCTAGGCAAGTTTATCTCAGTTTGCTGAGTGGTGGAGACTGGGCTCCCTACTGCTGGTATTGTCCTGCTATTGGGTTGTAACTGAGACCCTACTTGATTCTTATTTTATCTGATTATTTTAATAGTACTTTGATTTTCCTTTTGGGAGCCACTCTTCTCTGACTCAGCCTATGAAATTTAGGTGGCTGGTGCCTGGGTAAACAGCATGTTCAAACACAATGATTCTTACTGCATCCTACCTGGAGCTCATCTACCCTTGGACTTACTGATACTGTGATTTTATAAATCCCATTTCTTAATATTTCTTAACTGCAGCTCTCTTATTTTAGAGAAAAGTCCTTTGCTTTCTACACAGGCAGTTTCCATTTTGTGTGGCCACAGTGCCACTAGGGTCATGGCATTTTTCATAGACAATGACAGTCTCATACTTTCCTATTGCTTTGATTTTCTGAGCTTCCCTCAGGATAAGACAGTATTGATTTTGAAGGTCAAAAGGCTAATGCTTGGAAAGGAGTACCAAGAATTATACAGTTAGGGCAGGGTAAGTAGTAAGTGAATAGAATATAAGAACAACTTTTGTTTTCCTTCACATAAGACCAGGGAGATTTTCCTAAGAGAAAGAAAAAAGCACACAGCCATGTAGTGAAATAGAGAGCAAGAGCTATTGTCACTTTGTGCACCATAATCACTGAAGGAGAAAAAGAACATTGAGTGGCAGACAAATATCCCTCTAGAGTTTTTAACTCTGTCTTAAGGGAGGTAGTATAGTGTAATGCTTAAGGTCATACACTCTGGGATCAGATTATATAATTCCAAATCCTACCTCGGTCATTTAATAGCTGTGTGATCTCAGACAAGTTATTTAATTCTTTGGCCCTAGTTTCCTCATCTGTGAATGGAGCCTAAAGCTATCACATAGGGTTTTTTAAAGGAATTAGTTCATGCAAAGTGTAACAGTGCCAGGCATATGGATGCCATTTTTATCCTTGTCAGATAGCACTGGGACATCTTGTTAACATTTGCCCTTTTATACTCATAAATTTCAGTATCGCAGTGTTATTTCACCGCTCTTTATCTATGTCTCCAACTCAACTTATCTCAGGACCTTTTCTCAGCTACCATATTTCTGACAGTGGTGTTGCCATTTTTCAGTCTAAACTCAAAACCTCTGGAGCATCCTGAGCCTTCCTCCCAGTGTGATGGGTCAAAGAGAGGTAACTTTACTGGATATTAGCCAAGGCCAAAGGTCAACAGACAGAGACATGTCTCATCACCACTAAGAGTTGGTGTGACTTTGGGAATGTACCTGTGCTTCCCTTGTCAATAAAATGGGTGTGGTTATTGTTGTTGAGTCCATGCAGGGCTGCTACTGGAGTCGGTTCCAAGCCCCTTATAGAGTCCTGGTCTGGGGCTGCAAATGTCCGTCTGAGTTACTGGGTGCCTAAACCATGAGCTCTCTAAGGTGGGGGTCAGTCCTCCCTGTTCACCACTGAATCTTCAGTCCTCATTATATGGTTGATACTGAAATATATATTTTTGAATAAATGAATAAGTGGTTTAAAATAAGAGCAGCTTTAACTCTGGGGACGGGAATTGCCTATTTGCCTCAAGGCTAGTCACGCACAGGTCTTTGGCCCAATAACCACCCTTCAGCGAACACGAAATTAGGCCACAGCAGTTTCTGGGTCTCTAATATTGCTAATCCCAAGTTGCTAAATTGTCCCAGTGAAAACTACATTGTACATGCTTATAATAATTCTTTCCTTTTAATTTTAGTCTGGCCAGTTTTCAATATCATGGATTAGTTCTGCATGAAGGCATATGCTTTTTATTTATTTTTTCATAGACATTATTTTTTTAAAAACAGAAAATAATTGAAATTTCTTGCATAGGGTTCAGTAACAAACCATGAAATCTTTTGGGGGACAACCAATCAATGCTCTTATAATAGTTTTCTTATCTAGTTACACTAAGAATAACATACTGTCTTTATGTTTTACATTTTCTCTATTTTTAACTTGTTGGTATATTTGGAACAGACTTTGACAGTGCTGACTATAAGGTTATATTTGCAAAACAAGATTAATGTTTCCTTAATCATGGTATCATAAATGTACATTAGGTTGAGAAAATCTTACAAACATTTATAACATTTAGTTTTTCAACAAATTACTAGAATAAAGATCTTGAATAATTTGTTAGTTAAAACATTAAGGAAAACAGATTTAGTTTATTTATTAAGAAAGTAATTCCTACAATCTCTGAGTGAAAAACCCCATTTGCTGTCATAGTCACCATGTTCAGCCTCTAGCATGTGAATCTGAGAAGTAGGCTGCTTAACACTGGAATTAGAAACAAGGTAGAAACGACGGTGCTAACAAACTGAGTATTCAGTTAGGCAATCATTTCTTTCACCATTAAGTTTTAATGGGAGATGTTTGCTAGTCTTGCTCAATTTCTATAACTCTTAGAAGTAAATTAAAATCCAGTTTCATTCAGGGCAGGAAGCGATGCAGCTGAAGGAGAGACTTTCTCAGTAAGTTACAGAGGGACTGGAGGAGCTTCTGGGGTGTGCTTGCTATTTTTCCCTGGTGAATTTTGCCTTCAAAGGAGTTCATAGTATGAAAGGAGCCATCTCATACTCAGTAGCTTGTCATAAATTATTTGGCCTTGGCCTAACAATTATTTTGAGAAGTTTTCTTTAAAAAACAAGTCGTTTGGCTTATTAAATAGTTAACAAAAGTGTAAGTCCTTTTGTAAGTCTCAGAACATCTCAACTTCAGTTTCTTTTTGTGAAATCCAGAGAAGGGCTCACTTACTCTAAAATTGTGCCTATGTCCAAGGCCAGAAGCCAGACAAGAAACTGCAACTGCTTTCTTGGGGTTCACCATGAATGATGAATTACACTAAATTGGGTACCCCCATCAACTGTTAACCAATATTAAATGTGAACTCAATGCTTCCAGTCTCTGTAAAACACGGAAGAAAAGGCAGAAACCAGACCTAATGCCAGATAGACCCAGTTTCATTTGTTATCGGTTGTATGATGAAAATCCAATGTATGCAACACATAAAGGAATATTTTTTCATTTATCTCACACTTATTAAACTCTTTCCATAAGAAAAGCACTGAAGTAAGGGCACGGGAGCAGGATGAGACTCGATCCCTACCCTCTAGGTCAGGGCTGTCTAACCCACCACCCACTGGCTGCATGGGGCCCAGGATAGCTATGAATGCAACCCAACACAAAATCTTAAATTTACTTAAAACATTATGAGACTTTTTTGGTTTTGTTAGTGTTTGTTTATTTAATGTGTGGCCCCAGACAACTTTTCTTCTTCTATCGTGGCCCAGAGATGCCAAAAGTTTGGACACCCCTGACTAGGTTTTATGGCAATTACTTAGTGTATAGAAATCATGTAAAAACAAAGTGTTAGTCCATAAACCTGAAGCAGCAGATCACTAACTCCCTACTTCACCCCCTGTGTTTACAAAGGCCCAAGGGGTGACAGCTGCTGCAGATCTGAGCCGTGCTTCCACCCATGGTTTCATTAGGGCCCTTCCAGTTTGGTACTGTTTACCAGGTCTCCCTCCACAGTGTGCTGGTCATGCTGGTGTCCACCAGGGACTGACTGAAGAGGAACTCTACTGCCTTTTTAAAAAGTAGTCTTCATTCTCTGTGAAGCTCAGTCAGTCCAGTTAGTCCCTCTGGCAGAAATCCTAGCCATGACCTTGGCCTCTAGCTTTGGCCACGTGCCTGTTCACAAGCTTCCTGATTCCTCTGTACTCAGCCACAGCTTGTGAGCCACAACACCTTGCTTCTTGCTTCCTTTCTATCCCTGGCTGGCCCTGGCAAAGAGCCCGTGCTAGGTTCTGTATTCATTATATTGTCGTTCCCAGCATGTCTGCTCAGCTCCTTCAGCCATCCTAATGCAGCAGTTGGTGTGGTGGGGTAGGAAGGGTGTGGTTTGGCCCTCCGATAAGAGGTTGACCTCCCCTTTGCTGTTTACTAAAGCCGGACAGTTTTGGACAAAATAGTTAACCCTCTCAGCCTCTAAGACCTCCATTTTAAAGGGCATAATAGTTTTTAACTTCATCTGATTGTTATGAGGATTAAATGAGCTAATGTAGGTAAAATGCTCAGCACATAATTATGCTAAATACACAAGCTAGCATTCACTTCTCTTCTAGACCCTCACTTTAATTAGCCAATCTCCACACTTGTGCACCTGAACAATTTACCAGCTCAGCTCCTGAATGCTCATTTACCACAATTGTCAGCTAGCTTCCTCTGGCCCTCCATGGAGAGCCCCAGGTCCCTCGTCTACTGCCAGTCAGGGAAGAAAGCAGTTTTCAACACCAAAGTAGTGTCCAGGAAATAAAGTGGTTCCCAAGACAAACTCATGTGTTGCTTTCCGATGGCTCAAAAGAAGGGATGATGAGCATAGGGATAAAAGGCTTAGCTTAGGCCAAGTTCTCTTACTCCTCAAGAGCGTGCTGAAAAAGGTCAAGCAGTGAGAAAACATTGGCTTTATTTCCTGTGGATCCCCATCTGTTGCTCACAGCAGCGAGCAAGAATGACATTGTGTTTGAAGCCTGCCAGGGATACTAGGGCCAGACTGCCTGGGTTCAAATCCTGATTCTGCCACTTAATAGCTGACAAGTTTGAGTGAGCTATTTAACTTTAATCCTGTTTCCTCAGCTATAACATAGGGTTAGTATCTACTTTATGGTGTTATTCTGAGAGTCAGTGTTTTTAGATCTGTGAGCTGCTTACAACTGATTTGGGACATGGTAAGACAACATAAATGTTTTAAAATAGGACAGATTTTAAAATACTAACTACAGAAGTCCTGAACCTGAAACTTGAGGTGCTCATGCATGCACTAGCTTATTCCTTATGGCTCACTCTGCTCCAGAAAACTCTACTGCAGCCTCCTGCAAAAATTCTACATGCTCCTGCACTTGCAATGTCTGTTAAAATATGCACTGATTCAGGAATATAGACTCAGTACATGTTCCCATAAGTACATGAAAGATATGGACTTCATCAGGTTAGACTAAATGACTTTCCTTGAATCAATTTTACCCATGACACCGACCTCACTAAAGAAACAGTGCTAGCCCTTCATATATGCATTTTTAAAGAAGTCTTCCAAATAAAGATGCTACTTTTCCCTGGCAAATTGCATGATCTTAATGATAAAGGCTATACATGCTTAGACTCGTGATTGTTTTCCTTGTCTCCCTCTGAAGAATGCATTTTGTCAGTAATCACGATTCCTCAAAGCCCTTTGTTCAGGTCCCTTCTGCCACTCTGCCTTCCTTGATCTTTGCAGCAGGTGAGCATTCTCCTGTTTAGTTCACCTTCTTTTCTAAATTCCTTTTACTTATTGTACTGATGGAGCATTTATCACATGCCAGGCACTAAGCCAGGTACTGAGCTACACCAACAAACAAAATGCACATGGACTCAGTTGTCCTGGAGTTTTCAATCTTAAGAATAGGAACTGTGTTTTTTTTTGTTTTGTAACTTCCTCTAAATACCTGGTGAAGTGGTTTACACTTAAATGAATATTTGATAAACTGTTAGACTCAAAGATCTGTTAACAGGGAGTTGTTAACAGGACTTCTGGTAACTAGACTGTGTCCCCTTGGTTAAGTGACTACATGTGGTGGGTTTCTGATTCCTTACTTTTGTGATGCTGGGGTGGGCCTATGAGGCTATGTAGTCTTCAAAGATCCCTGCCACCTCCAAATGTCACTAAGTCAGTGTTTGTGAAATTTGAACATAAACCCAGGCAAGTATGCTAGTATTAGCTGTCTTTTAAGTGAGGGATAGGACTTTAAAAATAAGATAAACCACTATAGCAGTTCCAAAAGAAACATAACATTTCTAGGATCAGTTTTATAGGTTACTTTTGAGCTACTATAACTTCAGTGCTCAGATTTTTGTCTCAAAATTAGACATATACTATGAGGAAAGAGTTAAAAGAACACCGCATAAAGGATGGAATTAACATGGTGTTTTTTAAAGCTGCTGATGTGAAATATTAGTTTTTCCATAAATATTTGGTGACAAAGCCTCTTTTCATCTTGAATGAGGTAAATATGCCACCCATCCAAAAATGACTACACAGGAGGTAAAATTAACCACAAAACTTAGCTCAGGATGAGTCTGAAGTAATGACTTCCATGGGCAATTAGGCTTATGAATTCAGGTTCTCTGCAAATTGTGCATACTTCTATCTACAGTTCCATTTTTGTGTATTAAATGACTGATGATGGAGAAAAAAGGGGTGTGTTATACAATCTATGTTTCTATGATTAAAAAAAAAAGAAAACCACCTGAATCCCACCACAGTAAATTTTATTGAAGGCAAAAATGTCAAGGAAAGTACATTACAGGTCTGAAACGTCCTTATATCAATAAAGTTGGGTTATGCCCATATAGACCTAAGAACCTAAAAGACAATTCATTGCAAAAATCTATCTTGCAGAAGCCTAGAGAAAATAAGTGAACTTCCGAAGGTCACTTTATGAATTAACAACAGAGCTGGAATTCTAACCCTCTTTTTTGCTCATCTATCCGAAAGATTGTGTACTCTGTGTGTGAAGCAGATGGACAGTGTCCATTTCTGTAACCAATGGACAGTGTCCATATCTGTAACCATCTTTCAATAGATAGTCAGTTTAGAAAGCTCAGGGCATCCATACTTGATGAATCTTTGTTTTAACCACTTCTCTTAGTAAAGATGCTCATAATTAAGCTAAACGTTTCACTTCTTCTTATAAATCTAAACATTTATTTTAGTCTTAAGAATCCCCCCTTTCTACTTTCTTTATTCTATTCTGTATCTTGTATAAAACTTACCTCCAGTCATTTTACTTACAATCTCACTGGACTTGGTCCAACTGTTGATACAACCCTGACAAGCTCTCTAGCATCTTCATTCTGATTCATAGGGGGAATTTGCTTTTGATTTTGTAAACTGGCACATGTGTGTTCATATTTGGTATTTCTTATTCCAATTATTTTTGAGCCATTATCAAAGATTTAATGTTGACCGTGGAAACTTTATCTCTCTCCTCTGACATTTTGAAGACAAATTTCTTCATCCTGGATCACCCTAGGAAACCACACTATTAAGTTCTAGATGGAATGAAAGCTAGATATTACTTGACAGATTTGCTTGCTAGTCGTAGTTCTTTTGAGTGCATAAGGGGGTGGGGAGATAAACACAAAATGACTGAAGGAGAAAGTAATTAAATTTTTGATGCTTCTTAGGCAGAGAGAGTTGTTCCATTAAGCTGGTGCAGGTGTTTAAGTATCAGCTTCTCTCATTCTAAGCTGGTAAAACACATTCTTCCAGAACTATCAAGGAGAGAGAATCACTCTTCTTTACCTCAGCTTCTTCAGGGAAATAAAGTCATTTCTTACATCTGTGTGAACCTATAGGCTTAAATATCTCAGCTCTCAATATAGGTTAATTGCTCCAAAGGAAAGTTCATCTCTGATATTCTGAGTTAATAACATGCTTCCAGAAGTCAATGTGAAAAAGCTGGGGAGGACTTCTTCTCTGGCTATGTCAGACTAGCTTATATTGGCCCAATACTCCAACTGAATGGAATTATGGAAGCTGGATAAAGAAAATGTTTAAAGGTGTCCAGGGGCTTCCAAGAACTTTCTCTGTGTGCTGAAGGGGCTATGATGCTGAAGACAAGGGAAACACAGAGAGATCCTGACATTTGGCTGAACATTTCCCCTGAGCCTAGCCTTGTTGATTTATTGGCAGTGGCTGAAATGAAGAAAAGCTAAGCAGAACTTTTGACAGGCTCACAAGGCTGATGAGACAAAAATTTTTGTTTAAAACCCACCAAAGAGGAGGGCTGATTAAAAACCCTAGGCTTTCAATGGGCCCCAAGGAGCCTTAAACTTTAGGGCAAACAAGAAATATACCTGCCCTCAAAAAAACTGAAATCAAGATTTGAGTCCTCTCCATCCCCAGTGAGATTAAAGTGGTCTGCCTCTGAAGTTGAAATATATGTATATCCTCTCTAGGAGAAAGGTGACATCATCCAGAGCCTTAAATTATCTCTAGAGTCTTTTAAAAACAATGTCTTGGATTTAATTTAAAATTTGCCACAAAAATATAGAAGTTTTTGTGAGTGTAATTTAGGCAAAGATTTCTTAGCTATGTTACCAAAACACAATACGTCAAATAACAAATTGGCATACTGGGCCTTTTCAAAATTGAGACCTCCTGGTCTTTGTAAGAAACTGTTACAAGAATGAAAAGAAAAGCTATAAAATGAGGGCAAATATTTGTAAATCACATTTTTGATAAGGAACTTGTAACTAGACTATGTAAATAACTCTCAAAACTCATTAATAAGAAACAAACTGTTCAGTTAAAAATGGGCAACAGATTTTAAAGGAGACTTCACCAAAGACAACATATAAATGACAACTAAGTACATGAAAATTGTTCAACATCATTAGTCAGTAGGGAAATGTAAATTAAAATCACAACGATATACTATACACTCTAGCAATAATGGGGAAAAAAGACAAAAGCAAATACTTGTAAGGATATGAAAGTACTGGTACTCTCATACATTGCTGGTGGGAATGAAAAATGGTGAGGCCACTTGGGGTACTAAAGTGTGTGCAATTTCTTATAAAATTGCGCATACCTTAAAATTAAACCTAGCATTCACTTTCCCAAGTCCAATAAAAAATAATGTTTACTCAAAACCCTGTACATAAATGTTTACAGTGGCTTTATCCAAAGCCACTGTATCACTCAAAGCTAAAAATAACCCCAATATTCTTCAACTGTGGAATGCATAACAAACTACATTACAATGGAATGTCATTCAGCAACAGAAAAGAACAATCTACTGATATACAGAACATGGATGACTCCCAAATGTACTATGCTAAGTTAAAGAGGCCAGTCTCAAAAAAGCTACACACTGTGTGATTCTTTTTTTTATTTAAGATTTTATTTATTTATTTTTAGAGAGAGGGGAAGGGAGGGAGAGAGGGAGAGAAACATCAATGTGTGAAAGATACATAGATCCGTTGCCTCTGGTACTCCTCCTACTGGGACCTTGCCTGCAACCCATGTACGTGCCCTGAGTGGGAATCAAACCTGTGACCTTCCATTTCACAGGCCAGCACTCAGTCCACTGAGCTACACCAGCCAGGGCTATGTGATTCTATTTATATGACACACTGGAAAAGGCAAAATTGTAGGGACAGAAAACAGATCAGTTCGAATGAAGAAAGGGGTTATCCAAAAAGAGAGAGAGGGAAATTTGGGGGGATGATGGAACAGAGCTAAATATAAATATGATAGTAGTTACATGATCGTATGTGTTTGTCACAACTCTAAGAACTGGACTACCATTTTTGGGGTCATGGAGTAGATATACCTTTCATTAAGAACAAACTCTGGACTTTACACATAAAACAACCACAAGAAGACTCTGAAAGGTGAAGCAAAGCAGACACACCAGCTTGGTACTTCAGGTCCCAAGGAACAACACCAATAGATTGTGATAAGTTATGTATATATAATGTAATACTTAGAGCAACCACTCAAAAACTATACTTAGAGATATACTCAGAAATACTGTAGATAATTCAATTGGAATTCTAAAGAATGTTCAAGTTAATCCACAAGGAGAGAGAAGAGCAACAAAAAAGAGAATGAATAAACAGAAAACAAGAAATGAAATGGCAAACTTAACTACTAATATATCAATAATTACATTAAGTATAAATGGTCTAGATAAATCCACTAAAAGAGGTTATCAGAATGCGTTGAAAAACATAACTTATGTGCTGTCTATAAGAAACTCACTTCAAATAAGGTAATATAGGCAGGTTGAAAGTAAAAAGATAAAAGATATATCCTGTAAACATTACTCCAAAAAGCAGAAATTGCCCTGACCAGTATAGCTCAGTTGGTTGCGCATCATCCCACAAAGCCAAGGATTACCTGTCCAATTCCCGGTCAGGGCTCATGCCTGGGCTGTGGGTTTGGTCCCTGGTCAGGGCATGTACTAGAGGCAACTGATTGATGTTCTGTCTCACAGTGATGTTTTTCTCCCTCTTTCTCCCTCCATTCCACTCTAGAAACAAACAAACAAACATATAAATAAATAAAAGCTTTAAAAAAGAAAGTAAAAATAGCTATGCTAATATCAGATAAAATAGACTTCAGAGCAAAAAACATTAACAGAGACACAGAGAGACATTATATAATGATAAAAAGATCAACCCACCAAGAAGACATAGCAGTCCTAAATAATATGAGCAGATATTTCACCAGAGGACACTGAGATGACAAATAAGCACATAAAAATTTTTCAATGCTGTTAGCCATTATGGATACAAATTATAATCACAATGAGACATCATTACACACCTATTAGAATGGCTGAAACACAAAAATATTGACAACAGAAAAATGTTAGTAAGAATACAGAGAATCATTATTCATACATTGCCAGTGAATGATATGTGATCACTTTGGAAAACAGTTTGGCAGAGAAAGAATGAAGCAAAAGGAATAATTGAAAACAAAATAACCATGAATTTTCCAATATTGGTGAAAGATAGGAAGCAATGGATTTAGCAAGTGCCATAAAAAACAGAACAAAACAAACAAAAAACAAAGGTGGGATAAATGTAAAGCAAAGCACACCTAGACATGTCACTGTAAGAATGTTGAAAACCAAAAGCAAAAAGGAAATTTAAAAAACTACCAAAGATAAAAGAAACAATGGAAGGGCCAACACAGACCTCAACCTGACTGTTCAGTAGAAATGATGGAACTCAAAAGATGATGAAATGATAGCATCAGATATCATCAAATAGTAAATGCAAGAAAACCATGCAAAAGTAACCAAAAGAAAGCTAAGTGCTCTGTATTACAATGTGGATGTGGTTGTAGGTGTGGAGCTTTAAGACAATTTTGCAGAAATGCATTTGTTAAATATCATATAATTCTCAAATAATTCATAAGAAAATTGAAGTAACTATGTTAACATCAGAAAAAATATATTCTAAGACAGAACTATTACTAGAAATAAGGGAGACATTTTATATGACAAAAGATATAGTAAATATTTCAGGGAGATTTAACAATTGTAAATGTATATACACCTAATAATAGAGGCTCATAATATTTGAAGCATATATTATGAAATAAAAATAAACAAATAATTATAGTTGAAGATTTCAGTGTTTCACATACAGCTCTTAATTTATAAGCACTCTATCATAGCTTTGAAATGTTTAAAGTAAAAATTAGTAGAAATAAAAAGAGAAGTAGGCAAAACCACAAAGAGGGAGATTTTATCACATCTCTCAGTAACAGACTGAAGAAGCATACAAAAGTTAGCAACAATATAGACAATTTAACAACATGATTTACAAAATAGAACTTACTGATATATCTAGGAAACTCTACCCCAAAACTGCAGAATACAAATTATGTTCTAGTGCTTTTGAATTATTTATAAACTGAGGTAAGGTGGACCATAAAACATGTCTCTACAATTTCAATGGACATAATAGTGAGCACATTCTCTGACCACAGTGAAATTAAGCTAAAAATCTATCTAAAAATAGAACATCATCCAATGCCCAGAAACTTAAAGTATATTTATATACAATCCATTGGTTAAAGAGATTACAATATAAATTTTCAAATATTTTGCATGAAGTATAATAAAATAAAACATCCAATCTTGTAGAATGCAGCTAAAAGTTAGGTTTAAAGGAAATGTATAAATTCTAGAGCACACAGGGGTGGGCATGAGTAGGTTTACTGTAATAAGTCTGTGAAATTGTATCCTTGTATTATTTATTAATTGTTACACTGTCTATTTGTATTATTTGTCATATTATTGTTGTAATTATTTAGTATCCTTACTTATGACTTATGTTTTAGGTAGTGAGGGCTGGTAATTTAACCTACTTTTACCCACTCCTGTGTATTTCAAAGAAGGCTGAAAATCAATGATTTATGTATTTACTTCAAAAGATAAAGAAAAAGAAAGCACTAAATAGAACCTCAAAAGCAGAAAGAAGGAAAATATATAAAAATAAATAAAATGGAATATAATAAATGCAATACTGAGAGTAAGCAAATGGAAAAGTCAGTCCTTTAAAACTGAAAGATAAATCCCCGACAAGAATGATGAGAAAGAGAGAGAAAAACATAATTTTAATACCACTTGTACAAATGGTGACGTCACTACAGAGCCTTCATTTGTTACAAACACTTAAGACAGGATTAACAACTTTTTGCCATGAATAGAAAAGGTACAGAGAATAAGTAGCATAGACGGTAGAGAGAAAATAGATGGGGAGGGCAAGAATAGTATGGGAAATGTAGAAGCTAAAGAACTTATGACACATAGACATAAACTAAAGGAGGGGAATGTTGGTAGGAGGGGGTGTGCAGGGGGGAGGGGAGTGAAGGGGGAAATAGGACAACTATAATAGCATAATCAATAAAATATATTAAAAAATAAATTTCAAATAAAATGGGCAAACAGAAAATCACAACTTTTCAAAAATGATATAAGAAATAGAATATATAAATATTCTTTGTTTAAGTAATCAAATTTCTATTTAAAAACCATCCCACAAGAACACTCCAGGCCCAGAAGTCTCCACTAATGAATTCTTCTAAAGATTAAAGGACAAAGTAATACTAATCATACACAAACACTTCCACAGAACAGAAAATAATATTCAGCTTATTTTTTGAAGTCAGCATAATCTTGAGAGCAGAATCCTGTAACAATATTATAAAAAATAAAAATTATGGTTAATCTCTTCCATAAACATAGATGCAAAATAATCCTAAATGAAATGCTAGCAAAATAAATCCAGTGATATTTAAATATTTTATTTATTTATTTTCAGAGAGAGGAGAAGGTAGGGAGAAAGGGAGAAGAACATCAGTAAGTTGCCTCTCACATGCCCCCAACTGGGCCCCTGGCCCACAACCAGGCATGTGCCCCGACTGGGAATGAAACTCGCCACCTTTTGGTTTGCAGGCCGGTGCTCAATCTACTGAGCCACACCAGCCAGGGAAAACCCAGTGATATTTTTAAAGGAGCCATCCAGCATGGCTAACAAGGTAAGTTTGGTTTAGTTCTACAAGAATTAATCAGGATATTTCACTGAATTAAAAGAACAAAAGAGAAAAATCATATCTCAATACATGAGTTAAAAACATTTGATGAAATTCAATATCCATTCATGACAAAAACTCTTAGCAAAATAGGGACAGAAGGGAACTTTCTTAATCTGACAAAGCCTACCACCAACATTGTACTTAAAAGTGAAAATAGAAAAGCATTCACCTGAGGTTGGGAATAAGAGAAGAGCATCTGTTGCCAATACCTTTATTCAGCATTGTCTTGGAGGTCCTAAGCTAGGCAACAGGTAAAGAATAATAAGTAAAAGTTGTTAGGATTGAAAAAGAAACTGTCACTATTTACAGAGAATATGATTATGTTGGTGAAAATCCAGAAGATTCTATAAATACACTAGTAGAGTTAAAACGTGAATATAGCAGTTTCTTGATACTAGAGTAGTATAAAAAAAACATTTGTACTTCTATATACAAGCAGCAAACAATTAGAAAATAAAATTTTAAATATTATTTAAAATAGCTTAAATTCAAACACATAAAAATAATTTTAATGACAGATATACCAGACCATTACACACACGTGCATGCACACACACATTTTTAAAGAAAATAAAGATGATGTAAGTAAAGTATATATCACATTCAACCATATTATAAAGATGTAAATATTTTCCATCTTATCTACAGATTCAATGCAATCCCAACCAAAATCTATTCTTTTGTATGGGATTTAGGTTGGGAGGTTTGACAAGCATATGATAAAATATAAAATAAAAAAACATAGAACTTAACTTGAAAAGGGTCAAAATTGGAGGATGTAAGTCAGGATGGTAATTAGGACAGTATAATATCAGTGCAGACATAAGCAAAAAGGTGAGTGAAAAAATATAGTTCAGAACCGATCGCACATGGAAGAAAACCTGATTTATTACAAAGTTGCCAATGTAAGCTAAGAGGAGGAAGTACTCCTTCAGTAAATACTGGTGAGTGTATGGATAACTCTGAAAAAAATGGGTCTTTACTTCTACCTCTTCTACCTCAGACCTTACAAATAATGAACTCAAGATGGGTTTCAGTTTAAATGAGAAAGGTAAAATAAAATTTTAAGATGATAATATAGAATTTTTTTATCACTTTGAGAGAGACAAAGACTTCTTAAACAGAACAGAAAGAGTCCAATCTGTGGGAAAAAAGATTGATAAATTTGACATTACCATGAACTTCTGTTCATCAAAGTAGATCATTAAGAGAGTGAAATGAGCTCACAGAGGGGGAGAATATATTTGCAGTAGATAAAACAAAGAACAACTTGTGAGAGGATATACTAAAAGGTCCTATATTTTTTAAAAAAACAAAAGAGACAAAACAATTGAAAAAGAGGCAAAATCTGAAACAGGCAATTCACAGAAAAGGATATCTAAATAGATAATAAATTTATGAGAAAGTAGCCAACCAATGTCATTAATCACTAGGAAAATACAAATTAAAATAACAATGATATACCATTGCACATATACTCCCCCTAGATTGGCTAATTTTAAGAAGACTCATAATATGGCAAATTAGCAAGGATGTGGAGCAACCAAAACTTTCATATTCTCCAGGTACACCCACTTTGGGAAACTGTTTTACAGCATATAGTAAAGCCAGACAATTGCATTTCCTGGCTCAGAAATTCAACTCCTAAGAATTAACATCTCTAAAATGCCCATACTTCTGAAAGCAATCTATAGATTCCATACAATCCCTACCAAAATATCAATAACATATTTCACAGATATAGAACAAATATTCAAAAATTTGTATGAAACCATAGACAACACCGAGGCCTCAGCAACTCTGAGAAAGAAGAACAAAGTAGAGGGGATCACAATATCTGATACCAAACTATATTACAAGACCACTGTAATCAAAACACTCTGGCACTGGCATAAGAATAGACACATAGATCTGTGGAACAGAATAGGGAGCCCAGAAATAAACCCATGTCAATATGGTCAGTTAATATTTGACAAAGGGGGCAGGAACATAAAATAAAATAGAGTAAAAATAGCCTCTTCAATAAATGGTTTTGGGAGATCTGTACAAGCCCACAAAAAAAAAAAATGAAACGTGACCACCAACTTCCACCACACACCAAAATAAAGTCAAGATGGATAAAAGACAAATATAAGTCAAAACACCATAACAGTCCTAGAGGAAAACATTGGTGGAAAAATTTCAGATATCCCACGCAGCAATATTTTCACCAATACATCCTCTAGGGCAAGGGATATAAAGGGAAAAACAAACAAATGAGACTACATCAAACTAAAAAGCTTCTGCACAGCTAAAGAAAACAACGACAAAATGGAAAGGGAATCAACAATATGGGAAAACATATTTGCCAATGATAACTCAGACAAGGGATTGATCTCCAAAATATATAAAGAACTCACATGACTCCACACCAGGAAGACAAGCAACCCAATCAAAAAATGGGCAAAGGACCTGAACAGACACGTCTCCAAGGAGGACATACAGAAGGCCCATAGACATATGAAAAAATCCTCAAATCACCAGCCATTAGAAAGATGCAAATTAAAACTGCAATGAGATACCATTTTATACCAGTCAGAATGGCCATCATTAACAAATCAATAAAAAACAAGTGCTGATGAGGTTTTGGTGAAAACGGAACCCTAGTACACTGTTGGTGAGAATGCACACTGGTGCAGCCACTGTGGAAAACCATATGTAATTTCCTCAAAACACTAAAGATGGGACTGCTTTTCGATCCAGCAATCCCACTGCTGGGACTATACCCTAAGATTTCTGAATCACCAATTCAAAAGAACCTATGCACCCCAATGTTCATAGCAGCACAATTTACAATAGTCACGTCCTGGAAGCAGCCAAAGTGCCCATCAGTAAATGAGTGGATCAAAAACAGTGGTTCATTTACACAATGGAATTCTATGGAGCAGAAAGAAAGGAGCTCTTACCCTTTGCAATCCTTTGGAACAGGAGAGTATTATGCTAAGTGAAATAAGCCAGGTGGTGAAAGATAAATACCATATGATCTCACCTATAAGTGGGTCCTAATCAACAAAACAAACAAATGAGCAAAATAGAGCCAGAGACTTGGAAATAAAAAACAAACTGACAGTGGAGGGGAGAAGGGAGGGGGATAACAGGGGGAAAAGGAGAAGGGGCAAGTAAAGGAACATGAATAGAGGACTCATGGGCACAGACAATGGGCGGGGGGATTGACTGTGTGAGTCAGAGAGATGGGGCAGGGAAGAGCAATGGGGAAAAAGGCAGGACAACTGTAACTGAACAACAGTAAAAACAAGAAACTCTACTCCTAGATATAAGTCTAACAGAAATGCATAAATATGTATACTGAAGTGCATGCAGGAAGTTAATAGCATTATTCATAATAGCCCAAACTTGCAGATAACCTAAATATCTGTCTATAGTAGAATATATGAATGCAATGTAGTATACTTACATAGTGATTATACTATGCAGAATAAGGAAAACAAATAAGTGCCATGTGTAACAACATTGATTAATCACACAGACATAATGTTAAGGGACAAAGACAAAAGAGTAAGTATAATTTCATTTAAAAAAACTCAAAAACAGTTAAGACCAACCCGTGGTATTGGAAGCCTGCAGAGCGGAACCTTTGGGTGTGGAAGGGCTGGGGTCTGGCAACGAGCACAAGGGTGGCTCCTGTTGTGCAGAGAAGGTTCTGTTTCTTGATGTGGTGGCAATTGCCAGGGTGTGTTCAAATTGTAGAAACTAGTTAAGCTCAACACTTATGATTTTTATATGTTTATGTATGTGTGTATTAATTCCATAAAATTTTGTTGGAATAAAGCTATTGGTGAGACTTAGGTAGGGGCCCTTCCCAATTAAAGGGATTGTAGAACAGTGAGGTTACTTTCATTTTAAATGAAATTTTCAGATCCAAAATGATAAATAGCATCATCTAGACAGAATTTTTGTGAACTATATATAGTAGTTTTCACTGTCTCTTATAAGGCAGATTGTAAGTTAATAGCACATTATAGAGAAATACTTTTTAACAATTATAGTGATTACATTTTCTTTGTTCTTTATTATGTCTCTTAAATGTGTATTTGAGGAAGTAGCAGCTATTTTCTTTGGGAACATTATGTTCTTAAAAAAAGTATGTCTTGCTCAATCACATCTGTGCTACTACTGACGAGGGTCCAACAGATAAAAATTTACAGTGTCCTATGGAGATAAAAGTGTTTGCTTTGTTGCAAAACAAAAATTATGTGCTGTCAGGTTTTAGAATGAAGCTTTAAATGCCCTAAAATTGGTAGGAGTTTTCTACAAGTAGTTAAAAATAGATAACAAGGATGGGATACAAGGATATAATTTAGGCTAATGAAAGAAGGCCTTGAACAAACATAAAAGACAATAGGAATTTGGAAGAGATGCTTTACTTTATTATTTTCTAAAAAATAAAAATACGTATTTTTATTATAGGAAATTTAGAATGTATATGGAGGGATAAAAAATAAAAGAAAAAAAATCACCAATAGTGATCCTGCTAACCCAGAGATTAAGAGAAAAGAATCCTATCAGTTTGGGTCTATTTTTGCAATGTATTTTCTGGGTGGGTCTGCCTGTAAGTAGGCTTTACTGTCTGTACCAGGCATTCCATCCTTACCAGGGTGTCTGGTATGTCTGGAACGTGTTCCTGTGTTGTTATCTACTGTGCTGTATTTACTCCCAGCCCACTGATTCCAATCTCCTTGGAGAGACCCAGGCAGGAGCATGTTGAAAAAGTTTCACAGCTGATCTCAATGCAGAGCCAGTGTTGAAACTATTCTTTGACATTCGTTTTCTTTTAATAGATGAATAGGATTCTATTATTATATGATGTGTCATACTTACTTAATGGTTCCCAATGTTATTAGTCATTTATGTTCCCTTTGGGAGGTTATTAGAAGTAGTCCTGTAGTGAATACCTGTGTACACATATTTGATTATTTCCTAAGATTAAATTCTTAGAGGTAAAATTGCTGGTTCAATTTGACTGAAGGCTTTTGATTGCCAAATCATCCTCTAGAATGTTTTGTCAAAGTATTCTAGCACCAGACTAGTATGAGAGTTCCTGTTCCCTTGCACCATCACCAAGTAATAATAAATGGTATTATAAATTAAAGATATTTAGGCCAACTTTATTACTTTTATGTAAGCATTTTTGATTATTAGGTAGCTTGAACAATTTTTAATCCATGAACTACTTTTTTAATTTAATCTTTATTGTATTTTTTCATTATCATTCAATCCCCTCCCCACAGTAGTGCTGTGCTGTTGCTTTTATATCAGATAAATTGCTCTTATGTAAAATAACATTAAGGAAAAACCTAAAATTTTAGACTAGAAATGGAAATGACTTGGTATTCAATGTTCCAAATCAGGAACTAAAGCAAAATTTGAAGTTTTATTGTGAAATCTAGAGTTATCTTAAATGTTTGCTTTAAACTAAAGTTAATAACAACAAAAACTAAAACACTTAAGGAAAAACGGGTTGGCTTTTATATCTTCCTTATATACTTACTTTTGAATTAATGCCTAGAAATGCACTTTGTGAACAACGTATTTAAAAAAACTTAAAACCCAAATGCATATCTGGACCATCATTTAATCTCATTTCCCATCTAAACATTTATTGAACACTGTATCAGCTGAACTTCCAATAGTAAGCAGATAGTATACACTTATAGCATAAATTATGCTATAATTTATACTTAGCAAAATTTAAGGAGGGTTTGTTTACAAAGGACTAATTACAAAGACACAGGTATGGTAATAAGGAACAGTAAAGGGAGAGCACAGGAATCAGGGCCCACGTGAGTAAGGCTGCTTCATCAACCCAGTCCACAGAATCAGATGTTCAGGGTGAGCCACCCTGAGACATCCATGGTATTTGGTAGAAGAACCCAGCCAGTCCACAGCAACTTCACGGAGTTCATACTAGAGAATAAATTCCATGACAACAAGGGCCAATTAGAACCTCACCTACACTCTCCAATGTCATCTACCATTCTCTCCTCATGCCTCTTCTTATGCTGTATTCCCTTCAGGCAGATTTGTGTCCAAATGTTACCTCCTCAGAGAGGCCTTTCTTGGTATGCACAGTAGCCCAAAGAGACCTGTCCTCCTTTCCTCAACAACTTATCCTGCTTTATTTTACCTTAAAATTCTCATTGCCACCTGAAATGGCACTTTTGTTTGCTGATTGGTCCACCAATTGTCTCATGTCGTGAGGGCATGGACTTGTGTCATTCACATGTGCATCTCCATTTTTAGCGCCTAGAACAGTGTCTCGTTCATAGTAGGTGACCAAACAACATTTTTCATCTTTGAGAAAATGCTTAGGAAACTGTCATGTATCACAGAAACATGAAAATCCTCATTATAGCACTGCATTATGGACACATATTTTTGGATTATTTCATTTTTACTCATGTGCTTTTATTACACAGATAACTCATTTTATATCGAATTATATTTCTTATAGATTCTATGTCCAATAGATATTCCTAACCTGTCCGGTTCACTCCACCTTTATTGATATCATTCAAGAATAAACTACTGCTTCCTAATTGAACAAAATAATAACCAAGAGGTCTGCCTGGTCTATTCTTGCCTCTTTCAATCTTTCCACCCACAACAGCCAAAGCAGGCATTTTTATGCTTAAAAAGTTTTAAAGGCTCCCTTTTGCTCCTATGAAAGAGTTTAAGATCTATAATTCTTTTAGGCAGACCTGCAGAATCTAACTCACCCACCCTTTTCTTATACCTACACATCTCTGGTGGCTGCTCTGGCTTTTTCTGTTTCTTGAGTAGCCTGAACTTCAGGGTACCCTGAGGACACCCACACGTCTCTACTACCTGGGCCTCTCCTTCCCCATTTTTTTCCTATTTAACTTCTACTCAATCTTCCCATTTCAACCTAAAGGTTCCTTCTTCAGGAATGGCTTCCCTGACTCGCTGGTCTTGATTGAGACCCTCTGTCATAAACTCTTAAAGCACTTTGTAATTTTACTTCTCAAGGTTTTTACAACTACAGTTCTATCTTTATTTTTGTGACCATTTGCATCGTCTGTCTTCCCCACTAGACTGTAAACTCTATGGAGGTAGAGCTATACCTATATTCTTCCTGCTATTTCCTACAGCTAAAATAATGTCTGGAATATAATGACTTAGTTTTAGTGCCTCTTTTTTGAATAAGTAGTATGATTTATGTCTTTAATATTCTTACCTTTTACATTTCAAAATATACCTTGTATTAGAAAATGGCATTTAAATTCAAGTCTATGTGTTAACTGCTTCTATTTCCTAGCACAGCAACTCTTATTAATACACCTAGAATAAACATTTTTGAAAAATTCATGAATGCCCTGTAATGTAAGGCTTATTCTTCATGTTTAGTTAGATTCTTGGCTCCTTGGGGTAAGGGGTGGAGACATATGGCCAAGGCCTCTACAGAAAGTGAAATTATGCTGAATGAAACAAAATTATTTTGTTCATAACATTCTTTTGTATTCCTAATTACAAAATGGTGGTATCAAACAATTTTCCTGGTTAAAATGGAATTCTGAACATTTTAGGTAGTGAGACAGGGTCTCAGGGCTGATGTTAACTCACATAACTCATTGGTGGTTTAGAAAAGGGTCCCCCTTCCTCAGGATACTTTACTTCCCTCTGTTTGCGATTGTACTACTGATTTTGTCAAAACTTTTTTGCCAAAATTATTCTAATCATCTCACAGTTCTGTAACATCTACAATGTGAATGGCACCTCTGGGTGGCGCCATTGTACCTGCACAAATGTCTGTGGTAGCTTTGGGTGGTGCACCAACTGTGGACTATGACACTGGAAACAGGTCGTCCGTTGCATACTTGTGCAGTGGTTTTTCTTCACCAGTGATACAAAGCACAGAAAATGTCAACAAATCTTTTTTTATGCTCATTGGGATTTTTCTGAAGAAAGACTGTGACCTCACTGATAGCCCTTAAATATTTGGTTTTCCTCTTTTCATTTCTTCTCAAACCCCATCAGTTTTGCTCAATTCCATTTTGCCCCATGTCGCTCTAACAGATCTCTTCCTTTACTTTTATGATAGACCTTTAAATTCAGGCTTTAAATTCATCCCAGAAGGGATCCTCTTTCCTGCCTTGAGGAAACAACAACAACTCAGGTAGTCTCCTGGAGAACTCAGAGTAAAATGCAATTAAATTTTAAAGTAGCTGTTTTGCTGGCATGAATTTCTCAGCGGCAATGAATTTTATCCTCTTATCCAGATTTTCCTAAAGTGGAATTCTGTAGGATGTTAAGAGGAATATAGTGGAAAACTATTCTATGCTATAAAAATTAGGGAACCACTGGTTTATTACATGTTTTGTGAGTTTTTCTAATGTTTTATTTTGGGGGAGGTTTTACCTAGATCTTTAAGTTATTGTGTATGTGAATTTGAAGTGTTTAAAGTTTAACCATAATTTTTTTTGCAGCAGTTGTTATCAAAACCCTGAAAAATGTTTTGCAGAACACAGGTTTGGGAAATGCTGCTTTATTGATTAGTCCAGTTGTGTGTGCCTCTGGGAAGCCGGGTAGTGAAGTGGAAAGGCACTGACTGACAACTAGGAGACCTGGTTTTATGTCTTGGGCAATGAACTAAATCTTTCTAGGTCTAGTTTTCTTCTAGTTGAATATTTGCTCAAAGACATGGCACGTCAATATTTTTATTTAACCATATACTGGGCTTCCGTAATAGAGTACCAAAAACTCAGTGGCTTAAAGCAGAAATGTATTGTCTCACAGTAAAGGCTAGAAATCCGAAATCAAACTAACGGCAGAGCCATGCTCTCTGAGGGCCCTAGGGAAGAATCGTTCCCTGCCTCTTCCAGCTCCTGGTGTGCTCTGGCAACCGGTGGGGTTATAGATGCATCACTTCACTCACATGGCCATCTTCTCCCTGTGTGTCTTCACATTGTCATCCCACTGTGAGTGTTTGTCTTTGTGCTCAAATTTTCCCTTCATATAAGGACACCAGTCATTTTGGGTTAGGTCTCATGCTAACGAACTCATTTTAACTTGATGACCTGTGTAAAGACCCTAATTCCAAATAAGATCACATTCTGAATTTCTTGGATTTGGAACTTCAACTATATCTTTTTCAGGGTGACAATTCAGTCTATAATAAGCAGCCATCAACAACTTTGCCTTTTCATCTGAAATACCTTAAATTTGCAGATTCTTTCTTTGTTAGGAACTACAGTAGCACGCTAACCACGTGCCCTTCACTTTAGCCTGCTTTGCCTGTCTCTGGGCTGCCTTAAGACTCAGCTGTATAATACATAGTTTCAGGACCAGCAGCACAAGTATCATCTAGAAGCTTTATAAAAATGGAGACTCTTAGGTCTTATCTGGGACCTCTTGAATCAGAATCTGCATTTTAATAGATTTAGAGGGAACTCATATGCACATTAAGTTTTAGAAATACCCTATTGAAGAATTAGCTCCCATGAGATCAGAGGGGCCTCTAACGCTGAAGCAAGAAATTCTCCCTCCCCTTAAACCTGATTTGACCCTGAGGAAAGGGACCTGGCTTTTCAGATGTTCTCCCTTGTTGCTGTCCTGCTTTCTTATCATCTGCTCCTCTGACCTGTCCACTGTGTGGACACCTGTTCCTAGCATCTGGCTTGATTTATGTCTTGGTATTTACCTTCCTCATTAGTCCTTCTTAAGTCTTCTTTACTGGCTACCCACCTTGCTTGTATGTTCTGCTGCTGCTACTGAAGCTCCAGCATGCTATAAATAATTACGAGTGCTATTGCCCCTGGAGTACAATGAATTATAAGGAAACCAGTTGAAGATTATCAAACAGATGTATTATTGTATCCTCAGATGACACCAGAATGTTGGTCTCATTAGTTTCACAATGTGTATGATATTTCCTTCCCGTTACTAATATAATCCACAAAGCTGAAACAGAATTTGCCCACCAGCTGGGAAAGTTTGTGATGTAAAGCAAAATCAAAATATTATGATATTGAAGTTATAAAATAATGTATGTAATTATGCTGGCCCTATTTTGCATTGGATTCTCTCCGAGGTAGAAAATGAAATTGCCTTCCTTTGATAAGAAAGTAAAATTCCATTTATAAAGGATACCATCAGTCAAACAAAAATAAAGTGACTGACACAAAAACAATAAATGAGCATGTAATTTTAATTCTATGTGTAAATTCTGATTCATTAATAAAAAAAGGAACAGTTAAGTTATACTGTTCATTATTCATACACATCATTATTTAAGTAAATTGTCATTTTAAATATTAGTATAAGTTTCTCTTTTAGAAAATTATTTTGGATCATACTGATTGCTACTTACTCCATTAAGATAAAATTTTATTATCTACTTATGAAAAAGATGCATATTTTCTTATTGTTATTAATATGTGAATCTTTATGTCTCATAGAACTGGATATTTTTAAGCTAGGAATACCTATTACCCATGTTTTCTCTATATTTTATACAAAGTCAATAATGTCTCACGATAAAGGTATGTTTCCATTATCTATATGCTATTACACAAAATTATTTAGTTTTATTTTTAAAATCTATATCTGCTTCTTTTTCCTAAATCAAGTTTTTTCACTTGGACAATATTTAAAATGGAGTTACCTGCCTGAAACTTGACCATTAACAATCCTTATTGATGACATCCAGTGAGACTGAAATGCTGAGATTCAAATAGGAAACACTCAACAACAAATACTGTCTTTTTTTATATAGTACATGTCATGCACTTTCATTAAATGTGCTTTTGGTTAGGCATACTAGAAAGAAAACATTTATGACCAGGAAAGTGCATGTACTGAAAAACAGAGCAGGCTGGAAGGAGACTGACATTTTACACTGAGAAAGGCAAAGATCAACTCAGATGAGATAAAACTGTGGCTCAGTGTTTCTTCTTGTTAGTAAATCACTTATATGGCTCCAGGCACTTAATTAACCTCTCTAAATCTCATTTTCTGTCTATACAGGTAAGCTTCAACATATGACAGCAAGGTGTTTCTGTATGAGATATGGAAATGAGCTATATAGAGACAATTTAAGTAAAAATACTTCCATTTACTTAGGTATTAAACAAACGGTTTGAACACCTATCCATTTCTAGGAAACATCACTGACTTGAGGAACTAATGCACAATCTAAGGAATATATCATAGACTTGGAACTCAGAGCAGTGTGTGGGGCAGGCAAAAAATCTCATTATGTGCAGCTGAAAGGACCAGGCTTAACTCTTTTTAAGTGGGCTAACCTGGGTATATCACCAAACTGTTCCACCTTCATTTTCTTATCTGAAAAATGGAACAATATTCTTATCTGTCTGGAAAAAAGAACTATAAATTGAAAGTGCTATACAAACACTAGTTGTTATTTTTACTAACTTGTAGAAAATTGACACATACAAAACTCTGTAGGCAAACTATCAATTAAAGCAGTGACTGTAGTGTTTTCAACCTTATCATATAGTTAAAAAGGTACAGGCTGAAAAGTAGGAATTATTGCAAATATACTGCACATAAAATATGATATGGAAAATCATAACTGTAATTTATCTTCTCAACTCCAGCATAGAATCTGCTAAAAATCTGGGCACTCATCTCTTAACTACAAATTCCTTTCAGATAAAGGTTCTCTGCGAATTCAAAGTAATATCGTTGTTGAAGTTTTATCATCAACCTTCAGTCCACACAGACTGGGTGACTAGCCCTTAAATGATATTGGTTCTTTTTGGTAAATGCAATGATTTTACATAAATAATACTTCAATGGGAGTCAGGACCTATCTGTTTATTGCACAGGCAGCTCCTACATCTGGAGGCCTATTGTATGCTCTGAATGTCCCCTTACTGGCCCTGGCTCGACCTGGAAGGCTGTCCACAGGATGCAGGTTTATAAACAAGGTGGGAAGAAGGGATGGAGAAGCCCTGACATGGAAGGGTTGCTCCAAAAGAAAGAGGTTAGAAGAGTTACCAAATCACAAGTTATAATGTAATAGTGACTGAAAAGTGTTCCTGGACCCAGTTCCTATGTGTGTGGAGGCTTCCTCACACCAAGTGGTTCTTTGATGTCAGCAGGATGTCCAAGGTTTCAACTGAATTCTGGCACTATCTACCTGGAGACAGGCTCAGAATCCACAGGCAAAGACCTCAATCCCACAAGACTGCCCTCCATAGTAAGCCAGGCTGTTACCTGTGCTTGTGACCAACTAGCTATAAATCCCCACAACCTGCTCCTTAGTTTGACTAATTTGTTAGAATGGCTCAAAGAAACCCATGTACTAGCTAGATTACCGATTTATTGCAAAGGATGTTAAAGATATGAGTCAACAGCCAGATGAAGAGATACATATGGCCAGGCCAAACATAGTGCCATGTGAAAGCATTCTGATTCCTTAGTGTGGAAGCTCTCCAAAAAATGGCAACTGTCCTTTTGGGTTTTTATGGAGGATTCATTGCATAGTTATGATTGAATAAGTCATTGTCCATTAGAGATTTATTCAACCTCAAGCCCCGAAATCAGGGCGTGGGACTATAATTTCCAGTTCACTAACCACGTGTTTGGCTCCTATTGACAACCAGCCCCCACCTTTGGGTGAGGTCCTAAAGTCACCTCATTAACATAACATAACAAGAGACATTGGGGTTACTCTTATCATTTAGGAAATGTCAAGAGGTTTGGGAGCTGCAAGCCAGGAATTGTAAATGAAGACCAAATGTATCTGCAAAAAATATACTGGCCATCTAAATGAATATATATATATAAAAAAATCTTGAGGTCTGTCCAGAAAGTATCCAGCCATATACTATGAAAAATAGAAACATTTATAGAAGAAGATACAAGATACAAGAAACATTGTATATAGGATAATGACACCTCAGTCCCCTTCAAAGTAGGCACCTTGGGACCTCACACAGTTTTCCTATTTGCCATCTGCTGCCCTGTCATATTTTCCTGAACCTCACTGATGGTCTGAAATCTGTTCCCTTTCAAAGGTGCTTTTAGTTTGGGGAAAAGCCAGAAGTCACAGGGCACCAACTCTGGGATACAGGGGGACTGAGTCACCTGAGTGATTTGATGTTTTGCCAAAAAACTCTGCAAAAGTTGTGACACATGAACCGGCACATTGTTGTGATGAAGCTGCCAGTCACCAATTGCCCATAGCTATGGCCTTTTGATTCATCCAAATAGTTTCTGCAGAGGAATGTTCAAGCTTAATGCAAAATCTGATGCAGATTCATTGCTCTAGTTGTTCAGTCATTTTGAATGTGATGGCCACACAGGACACATGCTCACTCAATAGCACCCACTGCCCCCACTGACCTGTACAGTGACGTCATCATTGTTCACGCCTGCACATTCCAGTCCACCCTCCTTGGCTGCCAGGTTACATTGATGTCCCACAAGCTGTTCTTATTATATGAACAATTGTATTTATATATTGCACATATTTCTCATAAATCACATTATCACAGTTACCTTATGCAAATCTCATCACCTCTGTGCTCCTCGGTTTGCTCAATGGTAAGACATTAGTAATAATGGTCTCTGAAGATCATTCAGAGGAGTAAATGAAATGATAGTTAAGGACTGAGCACAGTGCTTGCTACATAATAGGTGCCCTATAAAATAGCTATGCTTCATCATGGTCACCATAATCTTATTCTAACTGTCTCTAGGATCAGAGTCCCTGGGGCTGTCCTTCTTCTATAACTCTGGGATCAAAGCTGTGCCTGTAGCCAGTTTTTTCTTGTTGCGAGGATGATGACTTTAATTAATGTTTGAAATTTCTCAAAGATAATCTCATCTTCTTTATCATCTACCAAGTCTCTCAGGATCTCTAAGCCTTTTGCCCTCTGTCACCGTGAAAGATGTGGCCATTTTTTCTCTCTCTAATTTAAAATTTTATTTGCTACATTCATGACTGTGTTTTCCTGTTATAAACTACTTATGTGTCCATTGCCTGATTTTTAATGTTATTCTACCTTCTCAGTCTTGCCATTTTATCATGAATAAAATTTCTACCTTTTGCACCCTGCCTGTATTTTCCTAACTTGAATTTCTTTTGGAATCATTGTTAAATCAGTCCCTGATTTTTCTTTAGGGACAATGAAATACAATACAACACAGTTTTTTTCTTTAATATTTAGAAAAAGATGTTTCCTGTAGAAGCTAGAGATTTAATAAAATATTTTCACTTTATTTAAGTAGTATTTGTCTCTGCTATCCTCTGTACTTTAACCTCCTGTAAAGTTAAGAGGTGATTATGAATACCACCACTAATAATATTTTGATTAATTATAGAAATTATAAAAAATAGTATATATTCTCATCTTTGTGTCCCCACTAGATTAACAGTAAAATTTTGAATGAATATATAATATTTATGAAGGAAAACCTTTCAACAGTTATGTTTATTTATTGTTGAGAACTTATAAAAATAGAGTGAGGCTATATCAAGAAAAAGATCTAGAAATTTTGAGGTTAATCTTTATATCATAATTATGATTTAAATACCAATACACCCAGTGGCCTTATCTGAAAGTGAGAGTACTGTACTGTTTTCTACAGATAAGGTGCCTATAACAAACAAGAGTATTTATGCTGCTGTAGAATTCTGCCACTCAAATGCTAAAAGAGGAAATTCTGGTATCATAACTTTCCCTTCAAAATCTTTTGCTTATAGGACATTTACAGACAATTCTCTGAAAATAGTAAAATTAAATTACATGCAAAGAAGAACAAATGCTAGATTATTGAGGAAAGACAGCCCATTAAGAAAGTGTTTAAGAGGGTATTGACTTCACTTTGAGGGGAAATTTTAAGCTTATGGTGTATAGGTGTACAATGGTATTCTTTTGACATTGTTTCTGTAAATGCTGACTCTGATTAATATGTAGCTTGTAGATAAACAGCGTGTTTGTGTAAAAATCCTAGGAACTAACTTCAAAAGATACAGACCCTGACCTTCAGGCATCCCAGCTCTGGGAGATTTGCTGACCTTCAACCGTGGAGCCAGGATGATGTAAAGTCAGGATAACAGGAAGCCAGGATGATGTGCACCAGATCATCACTTGCCTTATCGGAATGGACTGTGCTCTTCTGCACGTAGAGAACTTTTCAACCCCCTCCCTGATCTCTTTGTTCTGTTCCCCTCTCCCTCCTTATAAAAACCTCTGCCAGCAATGAGAGGTAGATATGGACTTTGAGACAAGAGACTCCCATCTTCCCAGGCAAATGGGCTTTGAGACATGAGTCCCCCATTTTCCAGGAAGGTGGCCATCTGCAAATAAACCACTTTCCTTTACTTCAACACCCACCTCTCAAGTATTGGCTTTCAAAGGAGAAGGCAAGCAGACCTGCATTCAGTTATGGGTTTTGGTGACTCAACCAAGACAATATGGACCCCCGTAAGTAAGGTCTGGAGTGCCCAGACTGCCAGACGGAAGTCACAGCCAGACATGCATTCAGTTACAGGTGGATGATAGCTACCACAAAAATAGTGACAAATATGAGCTAAAGAGGGGTAATTTATTGGAGTCATTTGCTGAAATCAATACACTCATACAACCTTCAAATTTAATCTAATCCATAATTTATTTACCAGATTACCAATGATAAGGATTCTATGATTGAAAGCATTTGTCAGTATAGTAATATTAGTAGTAATACCAATATTTGATTATTAAAACATAGAACATAGTGTGATTAGTTTTCAAGATGTTATTTTCTGCTGTCATGAAGTAGATAAACATAAAGCAAACACAGTGAAAATTTTCCAGATAGAGTCATGGGAAACCCCTCAAACAAGTAAAAGAATTTCTTGTCACCCAAAAGGATAGGGGGGAAAAAGATGCTATTATCATGCCTATTTTACAGATAGGAAAACTGAGGCAAAGAGAAGTACTGTAATTTGCTTAATGTCACACATCTGGTTAATGACAGATAGGGATTTAAGTTCAGGCAGCCTGCACTCAAAACTTAGACTCTTAGATTCTACAGGATACTGTTTTCCAGAGAACAAAATGCCAAAGTACTGTTCATTTTGAAAAAAGATAAAAGTTTAGACATCAGTGCACAGCAAGAAACATTTTCTATAACATACTCTATTTTGTTAACAGCATTAACAACTCTATTTCAAGAAATCCTACTTCACATTAATTAGATTTGGTTTTTCAATTTGTCTTTCCTGAATGTCTCCAGCCTAGGGTCACACCATGACTATTGTGTGGAACAGTAATAAATGTTCAGACCACCTGGAAGAACCAGCATGCAGGAAAATCTTCAGGCTTTGTCTAGAAGGAGTCTCCCCATGTTATCTGGGACCGAGTGGTCCCAGATGGTGACTATTCTGCTGTGCTTCCAAATTGGGCTAAATTTCCATTGAGATCACAAAACTATGCAGTCAGTTACTATGCCTTCAGCTGACTCCATTTTACTTAAATAAAAAAATATTATTTGGCACAACAAGTGGTTTAGTGGTTCAACACTATCATTAAGGATGATAGAAGATTCCTTCTATTTTGTCACTCCTGTCATCCACAGTGAATTGGCTTTGTCTTGTTATAAAATAGGAGTTACAACCAGTCTGGATGTCCAGAGGAAGAAAATAAACATCTTTTCTAAAAGAGCTTTTCTCATGTTTAATTACTAGGCGAACACTGGCAAGGGGAACAGAGCTGCTATGACTACTGACAGAACCCCTATAACTGAGAAAAGGCTCCTTGTCTTTAGTCACTTGGAAGAAGAATTAACACCCAAATACCCTGCTCTTCCAGCAAGGAAAAGGGGAAATGGTTGTGAATGGGCCACTAACAGTGTGCACTACAGAAGAATCAACTACTCACCTTTAAGTTAAAAAAAAAAGAGAGACTACCTTCAATTTCAAAAGACATGTTTATAATACTGTCCATCTTTCTGATTATGAGAAAGGTTCATTGGTATTTTCTACATTCAGAGACATTTTTCACATTCCTAGATCTAATTTAACTCCTGGTTCTTTAACTTTGCAGGAAAAACATTATGCAAATATGACACTCAAATAGAGGAAGAAGCACCAATACTTTAGAAACTGAAGAGGGAGAGAAAAATCTGATCATTTAAAAGATGGATCCAGTAACTCTTTAATGGACTGTCTTCCCTTCCCATACAAGTTCAAATTCTTACCCCAGTTAGAAACAAAAGAATGATGGAAAAAGCACAGAGAATTCAGGATTTACAGGACTTAAGTCTTGGCTCACTTTTTTCTAGGTGTGTGTTCTTAATTAACCCACCTTTAATTTTCTTCTCCATCAGTAAAATAAGAATAATGGAAAAATACTACATGTTTGTCATGAAGCTCAAATGAGCTATTGTTTATAGAAGTACTTCATTAATTAGGAATACTTTCAGCTGCAAGTAACAGAAAAGTCAAAATTCCGATACTTTAAAAATTTTTAAATTGATTTTAGAGAGAGAGAAAGTGAGAGAGAAATAGAAAGGCATCAGTTTGTTGTTCTATTTCTTTATCCATTCATTGGTTGATTCTTGTCTGTGCCCCGACTGAGGATCAAACCCACACAGCCTTGGTGGTATCAGGACAACACTCTAACCAACAAAGCTATTCAACCAAGACCAAAATCCCAATACTTTAAACCAGTTATTTCCAACCAGTGTACCGCAATAATTTTTAAAACATGCAATACCTGACTATTTAGTCAGGGGCACTGACCTCTTTTCCCTTAGATTGTCAAGTTAAAAAAATGAGGTGCCCATCAGAAAATAGGTATAATTTTGATCATTACACTGGAGGACTATTGTATCAGTTGTTGTCATTTTTTTAACTTGACAATCTAAGGGAAAAGAGGTCAGTGCCTCTGACTAAATAGTCAGGTATTGCATGTTTTAAAAATTATTGTGGCACACTGGTTGGAAATCACTGGTTTAAAGTATGGGAATTTTGGTCTTGGCTGAATATCAGTAAATGAATGGATCAAAAAACTATGGTACATTTACGCAATGGAATTCTATGCAGCTGAAAGAAAGAAGGAGCTCATACCCTTTGCAACAGCATGGATGGAGCTGGAAAGCATTATGCTAAGCGAAATAAGCCAGGCATTGAAAGACAAATACCATATGATCTCGCCTTTAACAGGAACCTAAACAACAAAACAAAGAAACAAGTAAAATATAACAAAAGACACTGAAATAGAGGACCGGTAGTCAGTGACCAGAGGGGAGAGGGGAGGGAATTTCAGGGGAGAAGGGAAGGGTTTACAGGAACAAATATAGAGGACACATGGACAAAACTAGGGGGGTTGGAAAGGGGAGGGAGGAGGTGAGGAATGGGTGGGCGGGCTGGAATGGAAATAAAGGATAGGAACTGTACTGAATAAACTAAAATAAAAAAAATTTAAAATAAATAAATAATATATTTTTAAAAAATTATACCTATTTTTGTCAGATTGGCAAAAGATATAGTTTTTGGTATGCCACTGTATTTTAGTATGTAATTAGTTTATGCTCACCATGAGATAAAAAAAAGGTTAAAAACCGCTGCTTAAAGCAAATAGAAGTTGTTTTTTCCTCATAATTAGACACCAACAAGTAGATAAGCAGGTGTAGCAGCTCCATGACATCATCAAAGTCTCAGGATTCTTTTTATTTTCCTTTCTAGCTTCCTAGCAAGTTAGCTAATTGCTTCACCATCACAACATGGATGCTAGAGATCTAGATATCATTCCCAGTTTCATGCAGAAAGTGGGAAGGAGTATGCATGAGGTTTGTCTGTTCCCTTCTTCTCAGAGCTCTTTCAGCAGACTTTCACTTATATCTCACACTTATATCTTACCATCTCAGAACTGGATGATGGGGCTGTCTACCTACAAGGGAGGCTAAATGAGTCCTTGGCTTTTCGTCTCCAGTGGAAAAGAGAGAGCAAAGGATGGTAGATAAAATAATCAACAATATCTGCCACAAGCATTTTGTAAAATGATAACTCTTGGTAAGTGTTAATTCCTAGTGTTTTTGTTGAAGGTTTCCTGGAAAATACATGGTGGATGGGAACTAGTAAAATATACAAGAAGAGAAAAGTAAAAGTTGGCTTATTTATAGGGATACCTAATTTCTACTGTATACTGTGGTCAGCTGGTCATAACTGTTACCTCTTTCATAGAAAAACGTGTCCAAAACAGGCCTTCAAATGAAATGCTTCAAAAAGCATGGATTAATTAGGCACAATTTTTTAGTCTTATTATTGTGTTTTACAAGCAGATGAAATAATTTGTGCTACTACCCACCCTTTTTTAGTATTTGTCAGTAGAATGGACTGCCAAAAAAGACTTACAACGCCTAAAACATTTAGAAATTAAAATAGTATGCCATGGTACCATGACCTTTTCAATATGCTAGATTTTCAATCATTCAGCCATTCTTCTTGTTCTTTTCACTGACTTTTATTTATGGGAGGAAAAGGTGAATTGGCAACTAAAGTATGGGGTACTCACAGGAACAAAACACCTCGTCATTAAAACAATTCAGAGGCAATCCTGCACTGCCTCAGAGTGGCAGGGGAACAAAAGAAGGAAACTGTTAATTGTGACAAGGCTGGGGGAACAGATTTAGAACTTTGTCTCACCAATTCTCTTCTAGTGTACTCTGTAAGCACCTGTCTGTTCATAACCAAAATGTGACCCTTCCTGTTCCAAAGAATAAAAGTCAATAAATCCCCGGATGATATTTCTTCTCTGTTTCTCTGAAAGAAAATGGCTGCTTCAGTGTCATTATGTTCCATGACATCTCTTGGAGGAAGCCTTCTGGGGATGCCCAAGCCCCTGTTTAGGGTATCCCTTGCACTTTGCATCTATTTATAAATTCCCATGTGGAAATTACCACTTGGTATTGCAAGTTTCTGTTCACCCACTCGGTCTCCCAGATGAGTGTGATTTCCTGAAGGGTACGTAGCACATGCCTGAAACACAGGAGGAATTCAAGAAATGTTGGCTGAATAAATGCCACCCTGTGCCCAGGAGCAGGCCAAATTGTTAACCAAGAGGCCTTCTCCTGCTGGCCAGAGGTTCCCCATCTCTGAAAAGATTTGAGAAAACAGCAGGCGTGTTGCCTGTGTGACTGCCTGCTCTATCATCTCCAAGTTTGATCCCCAAGAGCACTTTGGTACAGCTCTGCCTAAACTACAGACTATGGGGGTGACTACTTGAGAATTCTACAGTTGCAAGCAGCTCTGAAGCTACTCTTCTACTTTCTCACAGTAAAAGAGGAGACAGATGCCATTTTTAGGTACTATTAGTAATTTCAGAAATCAAAATAAAATTGAGAAATACAGTACTTCATACTTGGGTTTTTATCCTTCTCCTTTCTTTGTTCCCAAGAGGTGAGTAGCTCCAGAAATTATCAGCCAAGAATGATCAGGAACAACCAGTCTCAGGGCAGGTGTTGGCACATCCATGCTAGGTAGGTGCCCGACCACAGCAGGTGCTGGCATACGGGACTATATATTTATCAGGGGATTCAAAAAAGAGTGTATTTGTTATCCAGTTGTGTTAAAGAAGAAAGGGGGGTGGGAAAGCCACAGCACATGTGACAGTGAATGATAAAGTATATTATACTGGCTAAGAGTTAGGCCTGTGGAGTGTGAGGATTCAAGTTTCCACCTGAGATTAGCCACTTTATAGCCATGTGACCGTGGTTACTTAACTTCTCTAATCCTCGGTGTCCTTATATGCAGAATGTTGATAATAATAGTGCTTAAAATGTGAAGTTGTTAGCAGAATGAGATGTGATGTACAGGGCTTGGCTATTGGTGAATTCTCAATAAGCATTAGCTATTACTGTGTGACAATGACCTGTCATTGTTCTTCCGGGAGGGTGGACAGTTAGAGAGAGTACAAAGGTCAGGAGACCTGGGCTAGGGTCTCAGCTCCATGACAAACTACAAACGGAATGCTGAGCAGTTCTCAGGGCTTCAGTTTTTTCTTCTAATAAATGAGGAGTGTTTGGATGAATCACCTCCAACCTGATTGTTCTGGGAACTCTGGCTTCTAGCAACGAGTGTAAAACAATCTCAACATTTTTCTGAGTATTTTCCATGAGATTTGGTATAGCAAAGATCAGTTTCCTGGGAGCATCCCTCAACAAGTATGTGTATAAGGTCTATGCCCACAAAAAAAGAAAGCATACATTCATAGCACAGCTATGAGTCATCATTGCCTGCCCACAAATGAGCACAGAGGACAATGAGAACCACTGTCCTAGCTGGCTCCCCAACTGAAACCCTCCAATAGCCCTGACAGCCACTCTTTTTTGGGTTCCTAGACCCAATTCCAAAGTGTGTGTGTGCACGCGTGTGTGTTGTAGGGGTGGGGTGTGCACTCCCACAAAACACCAAGCAATTCTTGGTCACTGGCAGATGTCCAAGGAGTCAACTCAATTCTGACACTATCTACTCACAGATAGCATCGGATTCCATAGGTTAAAGGCTCAGTCCTGCAAGTCTCCCACCACCACTCCCACTTCAGTTACCTGTTTTTATGACTGACTAGCTACCCGCTGTAGGTTTCCACAACCCCCTCCTTGGACTTCAGGTGTTGGTTACAAGTTCAGGTTGTTATCGATTCCTTTGACTGACTGGTTATAATCAGAGGTTCCCTCAACCCCCTCCTTAGTTTGATTAATTTGCTAGAGCAGCTCATAGAACTCAAGGAAACACTTAACTTACGTTTACCAGTTTAATAAAGATATGATAAAGGATACAGACAAGCATCCGGATGAAAGAAATGCATAGGGAAAGGTACGAGGGAAGGGGCACAGGGTTTTTTTACCTTTTATTTCAGAGTGCCACTCTCCCAAGCACCTCCATATGTTCACCAACTCAGAATCTCTCTGAAAACAGTCCTTTCGGGTTTTTGTGAAGGCATCCTTACAGAGGCATGATCAATTAAATCCTTGGCCACTGACAACTGGTACAACCTCCAGCCCCTTTACCCTCCCCAGAGGTCAGAGTGGGGAGTGAAAGTTTCAATCCTCTAATCACAAGACTGGTTCTCCTGGCAACCAGCTCTTGACCATAGGTGTTTTCTAAAACCTGCCTCATTAGCATAGCAAAAGACATCTTTACCACTCTCTTCTCCTAGAAAATTACAAGGGTTTTAGGAGCCTTGTGCCACAACCAGGACCGAAAACAAATACATATATTTCTTATTCTAAATCACAATATCACAGCCGCCTAATTCCTCCCAGACTCAAATGCCTATTTTCTTTGGTCACTGCCCAAGGACACTTTTCTGGTCATGTTTCACTCATAACTTTTTTTCTAATAATGCTATGTTTTTCTTTTCCATGATCCAGTTTCCCAATTCTTCCCTATCAAACTTTTCTTGAGCCCTTTACAACTCCCTTCCATGGTCCCAAATCATAGTCTACACCCTCAGCTTCTTCAGACAACCTTACCTCAGTCTTTTTACCTTTCCAGACATTTGGCCGTCACACTATAAAACCACTTGTCCTAAAACCTTCTTGAATGGAGTCTTCTTTTTCTCTCCCATAACCCCCATACCCTGTGTAGCTCACAATCGGGAAGTAGAGTCTGTAGCCCATTATTTTTGCCACTAATTTCTACTAAAGAAAAATCCTGTCTCTGTGAAGCCCTGACAACTAGACTCAGTTCCTGTGTAACTGCAGGACCAGTTTATGGACTCAGGGGGATGGAGGCTCCATCTGACCTTGTGCAATCATTGTAGTAGGGGAAAGGGGACATAGTGATAAGTGTATTGGCTTGAAAGGCTTCTGTTCATCTTATGTTGGCCAAAGGAATTCAGGAAACCATACCTGAGTTCAAGAGTCTGGAGAATTGCAAACTTACCATATGTCAGGAAAAAGAACCAAATATGAGTATTTATGAACAGCCAGTGACTGCCACAAGTCATCTATCTCAGCTGCTCCTGCCATTCTTACTATTTCTCCTATTCACTTGGCATTCTTAATGTTTCTTTCTCCATGGCAACAATTTCAAACTTCCTTAACTCTATTCAGACACTGACTATACCTCATTCTTATGCTCCCACAACTGTGCCAGCTCTAGAGAGTTGAGACTGTCCTAGGAAGTGGTTATGGAAATCTATTACCTATAGTTTCCTCATCTGTAACGTTGAGGTAGTAACATCTGCCATGCTTACTTCAAGGCCAAGAAAGTGTAAAAATTAACTAAGAACATATTTGTAGGCAGTCTGAAAAGTTCAATGCTATATATTCTAACTTTGCAATATTATTATTATTAACTATTTTGGAATACTTAACATGCAAAAAATGCAAAATGGGGATTAGCATTGTAATGGTTTAGAATTTAAGCTCCATGTGGACTGACTTTTTTGTCTGTTCACTGCTACCAATATATTCTCAATGCCTAGAGTGTCTGACACATAGTAAGCACTCAGTAAATATCATTGAGTAAGTTTTATAAACTACCTGGTCTGATTTATAAGAAAGCATCACTATCATAGGATGTTAAATATTTTTATCTAAATTCACATAGTTTACAATTGAATATTTTCTTGTTAATTTAGTGTAAAATTAGGACTGTGTGTTGGGAAGTGTAGGGAGCCAGTTGTCTCAAAGAAATAAGCTCTAAAGTCCAATTTTAATGGTATTTTAGAGCTAAAGTTTTACTTGCTAAATTTTCCTTATGCTAAACACTGATCAAATTCATATCAATTTTGTACATGCATAATAAAATATTGTCATTATTGTAAATTTAAAATACATTACTTAACATGTGGCAAATGTTTGCCAAAAATGTTTTCATTATATATTAGACAAGGCAAATACATCACTTGATGTATAGCATGATAATTTAATAGGAAATATTCACAACTGATTTGTTTTAATAAATTGGATGCAACTCAATATTTACTCAGCAAATAATCACTTTTTTAATTTATATAAAACAGTTCTTATCTTCATTTTTTAAAGTTACATTATATAGCAGTACTATACATAAATAGATATGCAGTTAATATTATTTTCTCTTGTAAATGTATTGCTTGCTAATGTTTTTTAAAACTTTATTTCTGAGTTAACCTTTGAAAATATCTATAACTGTGGGCATTTTTTTCAGCATACAAGGTTCAAAAAGCAAGTTCATTTATTTAGCCTTTTTGTTTAATTTTTCCCCATACATTATGATTGTGGTCAGAGTGGACATTTAAAGTGATGTTTGAAGGGCCCACTATGAATCAGCAGCCACCTATGAAGTCACATCGGCAATGACAACTACAGAGCTATGCAAAGCCTTGTGTCTCACTGCAACCCCAGGCAAAAAATGTCAGTTAAGTCGAGTTTATTGGGCCACCAAATTCCACAGAGTCTCAGGGTTCTCATGTGTCCTGTTGTCACACAGATATTACTGAGATGCTCCATTGCACCTACTGAGGACAGCAATTAATGTCTCTTGACCTAATTCTCCTCATCAATATCATCTGTCTTATGTGCTTTATCTTAAGCCTTAGGAGATACCTTGCTACTCATCTAATATGCAAAGTCAAATAAGCTGTTAATGAACACTTGAAGTATTTTCCTACAACAGCTCAAAACATGTTTGAACATCTGTGTGCAAGTAAGATGTTAGGCCCTGGGTGTTTACAAAAAGAGTAAGAAAAAAAATCCTCTCTTTAAGGATATCTACCTATAGAATTAGACAATATACAATTTTATTAGATTATTTAAATTAAACTAAAGGCACCAAAAGTTAATGAGAAAGTGTCACGGGCCAGTCATTGTCTTGGGCTCTGTGTGTGAATAAAGAAGACGCATTCAGTGCCCTGAAGGAGCTCATGGTACCAAGGGCAAAAGTGGCAAATCGGTGCCTGCAGACCCACTGTTGCCCATAGATTCCTTGAGTTTTTAATTGGCACAGTGTTTTAGCAAATTTGAGACTAAACTTGAAATTGTGAGATTTCACATAAAAATTCTGACTTTCCAGTTTCTACAGAAAAATCTTAAGATCTGGCACCGACAGTCCTACATTTCTGGCACACTCATCCGATGCTGAGTGGCAGCCTCCTCACTTTGCCGGGGTGTGAGTTTTACAGTTTGTCACAGTCTTCACCAGTTCCCCTCTTCTTCCTGACACTGAGATGGAGTTTTATGGCCATTTATCAGTGTGTTTGAAAAAATACTACAGAAATATTTTTGAACGTATGTGTATATCAAAAGTGGAAAATGAAAGGCCTGAAGGACCGTGCTTTAAGAAAAATGGAGGAAAGCATATTCTTTTAAAGAAGTAAAAATAACCCAACATATTTAATGGGCAACTAGCAGACCTTTGTCACTCACTTAAGTCACCTGCTTCAATTCTTTAAGCATTTGAATTTGGAAGTGTTGATTAAAGGCATCTCACTGTAAAGTGCAAGCTGGGAGGAAGAGATAGAAGAAACTGTATAGGGTTATGGGAAAGTGATAATTAATGGAAAATCTGGAAAGGATTCAATCAGGTGGTGGCTGTGTGGGAAAGGTTGGAAAAGTCACTCATAGATAAGTGACTTTCCGAAGGTAGGAGAGCATTTAGTGAATATTAATGAAATAAATGGTAGCCAGAGTGAGGTGCCCCAGAGAGGAGGGAGAATGGGTGATAATACTTAAGTTAAAAACTCTGACACTTAAAATATAATGTTTTATATGGGTTTCAGAGAGATTAATATGAGTATCTTTCTCATCTTTTTAGTGCCTCCTCCCTATAGCCATCACAGACCATTTTCATTATGCTTTTCAGGACTACCCTTGAACAATGCTAAAATGCAGCCCCACTCCATTTTTTAATACCACGCAGAATAATCTCAAAATCAGGCCTGAACTGTATTGTTACCAGCCAACTGGTCAAAGGGAATTTTCGCACAGACTGTAGGTGTGGGCCAAGGGAGAGGTGACAAAGCAGCACACGTAGGTGCTGCGGGAACCTGAGCCAACTTAGTTTATTTGTCCTCAGGGCTTTCTGGAGCATGACCGTTTTTAGACTACTTTCACTTGACTGTGGACTGCTGCTGCCCACGCCCAAGTCTGTGGCTCTGTGAATTCAACAACCTCAGTTTATGAGGAGCAGCACAGGCTGTGTGGTTGCTTATGGACTGTGTTCAGCCATTCAGGCTCTACTGTGGCTCAGTTTTATTCCAAGAGTTATATTTCTCAAAAGGATAAGAATTACCCGGGGAAGAGAGCATGGCTTCACTCTAAAACCCAGGGGGTTGCATTGTAATTTACTTATCTGGATTTGTCAGAGGCTTAATAAAGCATTTCCATTTGCAACAATTGGTCTTCATGAATTGGTATAGAGAAGAAAGCATTTGCCAGATCAATAATGGCATACCTGATGCCAGAGGATGCATTAATTTGCTCCAGAAAAGATAGCACATTTGCAGAAGTATTTGTAATTGGTGTCACAACCTGATTAAGTTTAAATAATCCACTGTTTTTTTTCCTCCAAAATCTTTCTTTTTCCTTCTGCACAGGATGAAAAGGGGAAGTTTATTTGAATGTGATAGGAATCACCACCCCTGTATCTTTCAAGTTTTTGGTGATGATGTTAATCTCTGAAAGTCTACCAGAATTGTAAAATTATTTACTACTGTGGTTGAAAGGGCACAATTTTGGTGGCTTCCTCTTGCTCCTTCCTATCATAATAGCCCTCACTTCAAGGGTCAGGAAGTGAAGTTTCTCCCAGTGACAAAACATGCTTTGGTAAACTGGGAAAACCACCACAAGGCTAGGTTCACAAATGCACTGGGACCTCTGGGAGATGGACTCAATCAAACCTCATTGCTTATCTGACATTCCTGAGTCCCCACTCCAACTGTTGGGTCCTAATATTTTGGGTATCTGTTTAGATCCAGTGTCCAAGAATCTGTAATGTCTGGATATTTTTCTTCACCCAGAGTATATAATCACACTGATAGATAGATGCATTTCCCTTTTGGGAAATCTAGAAGGAAATTTTATAGTACCTTCTTGTAATCTCATTGAGTCCTTCCTCAGGAGGTCCCAGCCTCTCCTTTTAAGGGACCCTGTTAACTAACTCAGACCTGAGAACTGGTGAGAGTTCATTACTCTCCACTGTGGCTATTTAACTTAGATTTCTGTCCATAAACAGATATTTTTAAAAGTTTACAAGTGAACTAAGATTTTATTAAGCTGAAAATCCATTTCAGTTCCTGGAATACTATGATAAAAAAAATCACTGCCAAAGATCTCTGTGAATAAAACCATTCAGATTAGGAGTCTGGCCTATTTTTTCAGTACAATAATATTGGCCACTTTGTGTCTCTTGTGATTAAGAGCTGTCAGTTGGCCTCTGCAACTCCTGGGCAGCCCTTCTGAATAGTGTTATACTGTCAACACTAATCTGAAAAGGGACAGACAGCACTGAGATTTTCAGAGACGCTGGTGCTCCCCTTGTTAATGAATTCCTCAGTGTGTTCTCTGGGCTCTCCTTGGGCCACGGTAAGAGGTGGATGAGCCAGTCGTGTATGATTGATCCATGCCAACAGTTTTATCTTTCTAACCCTCTGAATACTTCTTATGTCACTTTAATGTAATCAAGGCCACTGTTGGGTCCCTTTTAGTCAACAATCAAGCAGATTCTTTATAGGGTTGTTCCCAGCCATTCAAACTAAATATCAAAACTAAAGTATATGGTAATTTCACCCACATTAACGAATTTGCCTATATCCAAAATTACGTTTCTTCCTCTGTTGTCTAAAATCTTTAGACTCCGTTCCAACTAATGTTTTCCAGGTTTCTGATATCCCTTCAGGTCTATTGGGTACTGACTCTAATCATAAGTCTGGGGCAATAAGTGGTAGAAATGAACCACGCAGACAATCTTTATCCCTGTTAAAAACATTGTTACAGGATCTTTAGTTAGGGGAGGCTCCTCTCAAACAGGGAAGAAGAGCAGCTCAGTGGGATTTAGAAGTTCATGATTCTCAGAGCCCTAAAATCCACCCAAATGTCCTCATTCCAATTTTTGCTCCTTCTCAATCAATGTTCTAACTTTTATATAAGAGATCTGTCAAGCCTGTGAATTGCATTTGAGTTGTAATTATGTAACCTACAAGATAAAAAATGTATACATTAGCCATATGGCTATAAGAGATATTTTCAGAGCAGTCTTAGAAGCTCTGTGGTTCTCTGTGCCTTGAGCTGAGAATTCGAAATCCTAATTTTTTATTTAGAAGCAGTAAGCTCATACTGTAGTCCTTATAAATTCTTATTCCCTTTTAAAATCTGATTGTAATAGTAGTCTTGAAAAGGCTTTCCTATAACACTGCATTCCAGAAAACTATAGGTAATTATTTTGCCACTGTTTGTTATGGACTACCAGTATCCTGGCGATAAAGTCTTAACTGCTTTCCAATCTAAGGACGTCAGATAATTAATTCCAAATTCCTGTCTTTGAGTTTCTGCATCCTGGAACCACTTCTGGAAACCAAACACTGTTACCAGCTATGGTTTTGCCAGGCAAGCACTTAACCCTTTAGTTTATAGCAGGAAAGGATGATTAAATATAAAGGGATTTACAAATTCACAAAACTGTTGGGAGGACCGGGAATTAAGGTTCATGGAAACATACCACTGGCTTTAAGGAAATTTGGAAACCCAGGAATCACAGTAAGTGACTGGCGGTTACAGCTGCTTGAAGTACCAAGGCAGGTAATTTAAACTTCATGTTTGCTATCAGCCCAGTCATCTACCAGCCACTACTGAGGAAGAATAATGGCTAGCCTCTCTTCTGCCTTCCAAATTTTGTGTTAGATGCCTTTTACTTGGAGATTCTAAATGAGGCACTGAGGGAATTTAAGCAATGTATTTTCCAGGCTTCCAGACCTTGTAATATAAAGAAGAGTTTAGATGGAGAATCTCATGCTGAATATGAAGAGTTAATATTTTTCACAGTATACAACCATCACCTTCTCCAAAATATTTAAGATGTAGCAAAAAGAATTAATGTATGATCATTCAACTTTTTTCTATTGGCTTTTCAACAAGTAGAGTATTAGTTTTCCCTTTTTTTCTTTTTCTTTACATTTCTGAACCTTTTTTTGTTTGTTTGCTCGTTTTTCTTTTTTGCCTGTAAGATGAGACTAAGGTAGATAGAAAAGAATTCAAGGATCATGGGCAGTGGGTAAGGAGGGAGCTTTTGTGGTGGGGGTAGCTGGAGAGGAAGGCACAAGAGTAGCTGCAATATGAGAGCTTCGGATAGAGTAGAAAATGACTTTTAGAAACACTGCTGTGAGTTACATGTTTATTTCATGGTGCTTGAGAAACAGAAACACAAATAGGGGATTTTAGAAATTTTAAAATTCCTTTGGTTTCTACATTTTGCTTGCATGTTTGTTTACAGCAGAGATTCTCCAGGTGTGGTCCAGAGACCCCTGAAGGTCCCCAAGAGCATTTCAGGGGTACTGTAAGGTCAAATCATTTTTGTAAAATACAAAGATATTGTTTGATTTTTCACCATGACAAAATTTCTACTGATATGCAAAAGCAATGGTGGGTCAAACTGCTGGCAATTTAGCAAGAATCAAAGGAATAGCACAAGGCTGCACTAAGCTGTTAGTATGCGTTCACCACCATGCACTTGCATTATAAAAATAAAATAAAAACTCCACTTTCCCTTAGTAATGTTCTTGATGAAGTAATAAAAATGACTACTTTACTAAATCTAAACCCTCGAGGATACCTCATTTTAATATTCTGTGGGACAAAATGGGAAATACATATGCAAAGTGCTTCTTCTGCATCCAAAGGGTGATGCTATCTCACTGAAAAGCACTTCTATTACTGAGTTGTGAGTTGAACTAGCCAGTATTTTCCAGAGAACACCATTTTTACTTGAAAGAATGAATGACAGACAAACTATCATTATTCAGACATGGGTATTTGGCAGACATAATGGTCAAAGGAACAAAATAAGCCTGTTACTTCCAGGAAAATAATTTACATTGCATGTGGCCAATGATAAAATCCAAGCTGAGTAACAATGAACATTTTGGAAAATGTGTCTCTAAACCATGAGCTTGACAGCTTCCCAATGCTTAAAGACTTTCCTAATGAGATTGATGGTGATATTAAGTGTGTTACTTTTTTGTATTAGATAATGAAATGTGTTAACATTTGCAAGATCTGCATAACTCAGTGAACCAGTATTTTGCTAAATGATCAATGCATGATGTTACAAAATCATGCATGAGTTAAAGATTCCATCAGAGTGTAAGACAGACCAATGGATTTTAATTACAGACTACCAAGAGTTCATTGATACAGTTCCAAATGCCACCTTGTAACTCACTTTTAGTAGTTACCGCTTGTTGAGTTTTGGTGTGATATCAAAGAAAAATACCCACCTCTAACAAAAATATTTTTTCATTTTTCAACCATATATCTCTCTGAGGATGAATTTTCTTTTCATAGTTTAACCAAAGCAACATCCTGCAACTGTGAATGCAGAAGTAGACCTGAGAACCTAGATATCTTCTATTAAACCGAATGTTAGAGATTTGCACGATGTAAAACAATGTCATTACTCTCACTAATTTTCATGTCATTTTGGAAAAGACAGCTTTTTTTTTCATTGAAATATGTCATTTATGGTAATAGACAGCAGGCTTCACATTATTTCAAATAAATATATAATTATGTTAAAAATGTCTTATTTTTGAATGTAGTAAATAATAGTAGCTTTAACCTACATAAACAAAAGATTCCTGGGTCCTCAATAAGTTATCAGTGTAAGCGAGTCCTGAGACTAAAACATTTGAGAATCATTGGTTCACTGCAACACCACTCTGAGACCGAGGCAAATGAATTATGGTGTTACATATAATGTTAAGATGTTTTTATGTATATGCTCTTTTCTTAAATTAAGGTGTATTGCACATATCTACTGGTATAAAAAATCTAGGAGACCTTAAAACTTGCTATGACTTTTTTCAAGAAAAATACGTTGGGTCATATTATATACACAAATTAATTTAGAAGTATATAAATAGTAGAGCAGAGTGGAGAAAGTACATGATTTTGGAGCCAAATATAAACTTGAAATCTAGTTCAGCCACTGCTTTACTGTATTACCTTTTACTTTTATACTGATACTTAAATATGTCTATTTAAAATAGGATTTTTAATTTTCTTATTATAGAGTTAATAATACAGATCTCATGAAACTTGGAAGCAGAATTATGTTTAAATATTACTTACAATATAGACTGAAGTGTTATAACAATGAGACTAAAAATTATAGTAGTTCAAACAAGATAAGTTTGTTTCTCGCTCTGCTAAAAGTCTAGTTGGTCCAGAATAGGCAGATATTTCTGCATACAGAGAATAGGAAGCCCAGGTACTTTTAGTGTGTTGCTTTTCTATTATACTCTATATGCATGTCCAAGCTAGTTAATAGACACATCTGCATTTCATCCAGCAGAAAAAGAGCGAGAGAGGCAATCCAGGACAAGAACTATTCATTTATTCAAGTGATGCAAAAGTTGCACACGTCCCTCTGCCCACTTTCTTTTGAAAGGAACTTAGTCATATGGCTACATACCTGTGAGGAAGGCTAAGAAATAGTCTCAAGGTGGTAAACCATGTACTTGTCTGAAAATCCATTACTATTGAAGAAGGAGAGAATACATTAAGAAGCCAACTATCAGTTTGCTATAGCTACTGGGTGTTAAAAACCTAGTATAGTACCTGCTAATTCATAGGCACTCAGTGGTGTATCTACTTTTATTAGTAGTAATGCTATAAGCAAGTATATGTTTTGTTAAATAAACTAAAAGATTTACAAAAGTATCTTTTTGAGAGAACATTTTCTCAAAGGCAGATTTTTAAGTGAAGAAGACAGTTTGATAAAAACATACTTTTCTTGGTTTAATAAAAAGGTTCAGAGCCTCAGACTGTACTTCACTCTACTGCAATGTTTAAAAATTTTACAATTAGGGTCTAATTTCTTTGAATATGATGGGGCAAATAATATATTATTATTATGGTTATTACCATCTTAAAATAAATTTATTAATTTGCAATCTCCAGTTCCACTCCTGCTCCTGTTTCCCTGTATTCTCAGAAAAATCCAAAAGAGTATATATGGAGAGGCAAGAATTTCCAATTTGAGTAGAGGAAGGGCAGAACTAAGCAAGGAAAACTAGAACCCTTCTCATATGCTGAGAGCAGGTACTTGGCAGAAGAAATGAGGGACAAAAATAGGTGAGTTTTAGTAGGAAAGGGAAAGAATGTGGTTCTGAGCCAGGTCTCAGCTCTAACAGGCTAAGTCGTAGTGAAACTATACAAGCATTAGGTGCTCCTGAGTGGAGTGAAGACACTAGAGGTGCTGATATCAAAGCAGCTACTTCACAGTTTTCTCCCAGGACCAGCCATACTTCAGAGACTTCGCTGCAGCTGTATTTAGCTAGAGACAAATAAGGTATACGAAAGCTTCCAGGGCTTTAAGCTTTGAAAATGCTTAGTGCAATTTCTGGGCTTTGCAGTTATTTAATCAAGGCAAGCAAGAGGGTTATAAATTCAACACCTTTGTGATTAAGATTAATGTGCTCACATTAACTCTTGCTTTCACAGGCAACTGACAAGTGAACATTGGACACTAAACATTCCCTAAATTAAATCTGCCTGCTTGGTGGCATAGAACAAAACGTGGCCCCTAGAATTTAACCTTTTCATGGTCGGCACCAGAGTCAAATTAAATGGTGGTCAGTGAGGACATTACCAAAAGTTGCAATCTTTAATTGTTCAACAAAAACATGATGTGGTTTGAACCAGAATTTCTTTTAGGAAGATTGTTCTGTTACTGGAAGGAATAATTTGAATGTGTTACATAGGGTTGATGTTAAACCAGCCAAAGAGTTTGCTACAGCTCTTTCTGTCTTCATTTAAGCTGAGACCTCAAAAGCTGAGAATAACACAATGGGTTATTATTGTCAAGCTGTGCTCACATTCCAAAACAAAGTGCTAAACCGGCATGCAAGAGAGGTCACCCAATTTTGCAGGCTTAGGCAAACACCCATTTGAGGATATAAACAAGTTTGGGTTGAAGATATTGGAGATGGGTATTTTTTGGAAAAAGTTGGAGTTCTATGTCTGTCCCATCCTCAGCAATGTTGGAGTGGCAGGGTGTGCTTACCTCTACCTCAAGCAAGAAGATTTCCAGGAAAACTACTTAGAAAGTTTGACTTATGTCCTTGAGGTCTGTAGAGAACAGAGATTGGAAAGTATAGAGACTCTAAGCCTGTGACTAGGCTGATGCTCTCAAGTAGTTAAACGGTCTCTAAGCAGTAGCAGATGGGTAAGAGTCAGAAGGGCCACTATGGAAACTGCTAGGTTGGCTTACACACTTCTAGAGATTCGGCTGGTAAAGTGACAGTGAGCCCAAGTGGACTGAGGTAGATTCTTACCACACAGCAAAAGGAAGGCCACCACGGTGTCAGTTTCCCTTGTCTCTTTCCCACAGGACAGACGCAGGGGTGTGAGCAGTGGCCAGTCTGTGGCTGAGGAGCCAACTCTGAAGTACAGCCAAGCACTTATAGACTTATACAGAAGCCTACATCTGTACCCAAAGGAGGGAAGGGAGAAGTGGGTGGAAAGACCTGTGCTCAGCTGAAATTAGTGACGGATGAGAAATTCTCTTTGGCAGTCTCTCATAAGATAGGAGAGCAGATGAGAAACGGTGTTGGGTAGATTCTCACAACGTGCTTGTCTCCCCTTGTTCTGGAAGGAATCACAGGACATTCAGCCAAGACTTGGGACAGACTGTGGTAAAGCCTTGCCTACGTGGCCTATGTGGAGAAGAAGGCTTTCAGGGTGCTGTGGTGAAGCTGTATCCTCAGTCATTCTCAGTGAGACAGATAAAGGAAGGCCACACTGGGAAATGTCTGCTTTGAATTTTGCCCAAACAGATAGCCTTGAGGGTAAATGAGATCCCCAATGGTGGAATCAACTGCTTGTTAATGACCAGAGGTTGCGACAGGAATCAGGAGATGCATGTGGAGAGAGATACATCTCCATATTATGTGAAGTGCAGTTGGATGTTCCCAGTTGGTAGGTCTCAAAAAAAAAAAAAAAAAACCCAAAGCATTCAGAAGCATTCAACAGGGGAAAATGTCAGCCTTGAACATCCACAGAGGCCAGAGAGCACCAATGCCTCATCACAGCAGCTCCACCAGGTAAAGCCTCTCTTGCTGTCTAGCTTTTCTGTCTAACCCCTCCTCAGAGTCAGTCTAATGGAAATGGAGTGCTCTAAAATAAGTACAAGCCAGGGAATAAAGAAGAGGCTGGTCATGCATCCTTTTAGGCTTTTTGGATCATTTACCACTGAAGCCTTTCAGCTGGAAGTAGTCCAATAGGGAAGAAAAAGAAAAGCTTTCAATCTGAAGTTTGCAGTTTTGACTATTATATTAGAATGGAAACTTTAATTACTGATATTGTGCTTTGACTGGAAGTTCCTGGAAGACTTTTAGAACATTGTCTGCAAGTGAACACGAAAGCCAAGATTTCCTCCATTGGCAGGGAGAAAACAAGCCCACAGAAAGGATTTAAGGGACAGTGATGAAAACAATAACATCATTTTCCCCTTGTATCCTATTGGCTTCTACTTTTTTAACATCAAGGCTATATTCAGGAGTATGCCTGAATAACAGTAGATGGTGATAAACTGACTCTAAAGAAGGTGGGTGTTCTTTTGCTGTATGGTGTATGCAAGTTTGGACTGAAGTTGAATTGCCTAGGGAAATCGAGGAATGACCGAGGTTGCCCCCAACTCCTCCTTTTCCACCTCCCCCCTCCTCACCTTTAAATACACATTAAAGTAAATATATAATAGGTACAGATTTGAGTGTCAAATTATTAGTCTGTTTGCTGTAGCACATAAATTGGTGCAACCCTGGACCAGGATTTTTTTTCTTCCTAGCTAGACCATGAATCTGTCAGGTTTGGAGGTAGGTCTGAGTGGAATAGATTTGAAATTAGAAGAGATGGAGAACTTTCTTTCTTTTTAAAAGATTTTATTTACTTATTTATTTTTAGAGATAGGGGAAGGAAGAGAAAAATAGAGGTAGAGAAACATCGATTGGTTGTCTCTCACACGCACCCCATCCAAGGACAGGCCTGCAACCCAGCCATGTGCCCTGACTGAGAATTGAACCAGAGATCTTCTGCTTTGTGGGACGATGTGAAACCAACTGAGCCACACCCATCAGGGTGAGGTGGATTATTTTCTTTAACAAACCTTGCTGCCTCTATGAACAATTTACGTGGGCTTTCAAAAAATTCATCAGAGAATAGTACTGTCTTCCTGGGGTAGGCCACAGTTCCAACACAGAAGTGGTTTTTATTTTATTATTAGGGTAGGTGGTAGTTGGCATGTTTATTGTTTTTGAGAATATTAAACAACTTTCACATATAACTGCAGGTTTCATATGAAAATATAGTTACATGCTTTCAAAAGATCATTGTTTTTAAACAAAGAGAATAATTTCTTATAATCAAGCATGATTCAATGCTTCTAAGCTCTGGAAAACCTTGTCCCTAGGTAAACACTGGTGGGTGTTTCATGACTGAATGAGAATTAGAGCAATAGGCCACTAAAAATGGTGCTTAAGAGTTCTGAAGATCTTGCCAATTTCCTAGTAAGCAATCAGAATAATTTTTTCTTCATTTCACATAGCCAATATAAATATTCAACCTTTGTTTTCTAAATGCCAGGACTAATACATCTCTAATCAAATAGAAGGTAAATGTTGGTGCTCAGATTTCATAGAATGATTTAAAAAAAGAGCCTTGAGTCATTTTTTGTTTACTCAAGCGAATGTCTTTAGACTAGGACTTTTCATTTATTTTTGTGACATCTTACATTTAATTGAAGGAATCACAGGTCACTTTAAAAATACTCCAGATTAATTTAACTAACTTTAAAATGATGTGCCTTAACAAACTTTCAGCAGGATGACTGGGTATAATAAAATAAGGCAAATAGTAAAAGTACCTGTATTCCAAAGTGTTAGGTCTTAGTGTCTGAAACCTGTCAAAGTAGGAAACTGTCCACCTATATAGTTTCCAGAAATGGAGAGCCAAGAGGTTCCCTCGGCAACCCATTTCAGTAATTTATTCCACACATATTGCATAAGCAGATGATATCCATGGTAGATACCTTGTTTAGTGTTCCAAGTACTGCCTGAGGGAAAATTCATATATTCCATATGAATACAATGGGGATGAACAGAATTTTGTTTAGGGTAGAATGAGTCAGGGTTATTATCATATCTTTATATCTGGGGATGGAGGAGCATGATGGTTGATGATTAGACAGGGGCAGGTAGAAGGGTCCCTAGCAACTTGTGCTCCCAAAGACAGTGTTTTATACACATAACACCCATTCAAAACTTATACACTATTACCAAAGCGAAACCCAAGAGACTGCCTTCCTTTCCTTATCTCTCAAGTCAAGTATTGCCCACGTTTTTCTATTAAGGCTGTCCTTGGTGTTAATTTAAACATGACTGTTCCTGTGTGAACACTGTTTTCAAGCTCTGAGTACCTGGATAATTGGCTCTGGATCTGGACCCACTTGGATGGCTCTGGACCTTTTCCCACCTAGAAACAATTGCAGAAATAAGAACAAAGAGTCACCTAAACCTTTCTCCCAAAATAGGTTGTTTCTCATTGTCAGTGGAGGGCATTCATAACCCATCTTATCACTGCTGATCATATCCACCAACTCTTCACAGTCCCAAACGGATTTCTCCAAGGATTCTCTGGGTTTCCCTTCTGAATCCTCATTGGATATTTACACTTTGCTCCCTGCACCAGACCTTCACAGACCTGCATCTTTTGACTTCCCCAAGAAATCCAACCCACTATATATATCATGATTTTTGAAGTTTTCCAGAAGATCTGTCAAATCTGTAAAGAGGATCAAATTGTACCCTAACCAGCATTTTGGTGTCATTCTAATGCCTAGATTCTCCACCACCCTCATTTGTGTCTTCTTTCTCAGACTTTCCTCTTGTTGTCATCTGCTGCCATCCTAAAGCCTGTGTTCTGCTGTGGCACACTTTCTGTCCTGCATGGAGCTCCCGTGTTGGTTGTACAATCCCTCAGGCCTGTTTTGGCTTCCTGTTCTTAATGTCCCTTTCTTTTGTCAATAGTGCCTCCATGCTCCTTCTCATACTCATTACATGACTTTGGGCAAACTTTCAATCAAGGTGCTCTACAGTCCCTGGTAGAAGGGCCTCAGGACATAAGGTGGGCCAAACAGCTGCTCTATCCCAGTGTTTGAAGACAGCTGGAGCTGATTCGTTCAGCCAGTTACACCCCAAGAAACTGCCTATTGTGTCCTGTGCCTTTCCCTTCTAAAGCCTTTCCTTCAATTCTCTCAGCTACACCATTTCTTTCTTTTTCACATGAGCCAGTAGAGCTCCAACCAAAGGACCCTGACTGATAACAAAATATCATCTACTTTTTTGCTCAACTGCCTTGGAAAAGCATTTTTTTTCTAGAATTCTGGCAAATAATTTTCTCATCTTGTTATATAAATATCAGGAAAATTCTCAATTCTCAAAACTAGCAGCAGGTCCTTTTAGGGGTAACAGGAGGAGAAAAAGTCCCTAAACTATCACTAATGGGCATGTCAGGGCAGAAGGCAAAGAAGTCAATACACAAACCACATGCAAGTAAACTTAAAGCAGCCCACACAGGCTTTAGGATTTGTCCAAAGCAGGCTGAGATGTGCACCTGAGATATATTCTAGAGGCATCATTTACTGAATGAAGGAAAGATTTTTCTGGAAGTTAAATAGCGACTTGAAAGTAATTGTTCCTCATGTATAAAGGACACATGGACAAAACCAAAGGGGGTAGGACCAAGGGTGGAAAGTGGGGATGGCTGGGGCAGGGGAGAGAGGTTGGGGGAAATGGAGACAACTGTACTTGAATAACAACAAAAAGCTAAAAAAAAAAAAAAGCTAAGTCCAAGTTTAACTTCTCTTTACAGAAATTATAGGGAGAAAGGAACAAGTTAAATGCCACCATGCAAGGAACTAGACTGTATCTGAAAAGTGGGAACATTCTTAGGATAATAAATTTGGTTTCTGTCACAATTCAATAGCAAGAAAAAAATAAAGAAGAAAGAGCAGAAATTTCTCAGATTAAAAGAGATCTGAGAGACATGAAATCCATAGTGCATGGGCCTTGTTTAGATATGATTCAAACTTACCAGCTATGAAAATTTTTAGATAATTTGGGAAATTTAATAATGATTGAGATTATGATCCCAAGGAATAATTGTTGATTTTGTTAGATGTGTAATTGTTATTGTGCATTTGTCACAAAATTGTTTTTAGGAGTACATAGTGAATGAAACAGGGGCGATAAGATGGCAGGAATTTGTTTATAACTCTTTTTTTCCTTTTTCTAATTGCTGATCAAGTACAGTTGTCTCCATTTTACCTCTTCTATTCCCCCCCCACCCCAGACATCCCCACTTCCCACCCTTGGTCCTACCCCTCTTTGGTTTTGTCCATGTGAAAAAAAAAACCTGGTAAAACAGAAACAGAGATAAATACAGCAACAGTTGCAAATGCTTATTGACTTTATGATGGGTCTATGTGTAATTCTCTCCAATTTTGTGCATGTTTGAAATTTTTTATAATAAAACATTTTTCAAAAGTAAAGAAGAAAAAGAAAGTAACTGTTCCTTTGTATTTGTGAGGATGCTGGCTGTCAGCACTGTCTTCTGTTTTATCACGTGATTAATCAGAGCAACTTAATTGTGCCTTCTTTTCTGATAGGAAAATGCAATGTTAATATGTTAAATGTTTACTGTCCTGGATTCCTCTATACACAACTACATCTCTGCAGAGAAATCATCAATCATGTTAACTGAAGTCGAGTTCAAAGAAAATATGCAACTTTCATCAAATAATCATCCAGTGTTTCTTGCAAAATAATACTAAGGTTTTCATTTGGTCTTGTATCAAAAACACACAGAAAAATTTAACAGTATTCTAAAATTTCAGTCTTCCATGTATTTTCAAGGAAATATTTTCAAAGAGAGCGATGTTTATGAGATAAGTATTTATCTACAGGATATGGTTAGACATAGATGGTGGGGTAGTAGTCACTGCATGAAGCAGGTTATTTGAATTTTCACATAAGGTGAAAGGCACACTATGGGGGAAATTATTATATAAAGTATTATGTGCTCAGTAAAAATTGAAATTGGTTTAAATTATACTGCAAGTTGGTCTGATATTGTGATTGATTATCTTGACTGTAACAGAACTGAGTCTTGCAGGCTTAAGGCATTCTTAAGTAGTCTGTCTATAGGTTGCTATGGAAACCCCCCAGAATGTATTCCCATACCATTTGGGAGCATTTCAACTGCACCGATTGACAAGTGCCTGATAGAGAAAGACTGCTCAATTGGTGGCTTGCTAGAGTAGGTTTGGATTGAATCTTTGAGGAAAAGATAATTATTAATTAGAATACATGTAGTATTTTGCATTTTTTCCAACTATTTTAGACACTCGAGTTTGGTATTTCTTACAACACTGATGAGGTAGGCCAGTATTATGATTGTCCTCTTTATTTAGCTGAGAAAACAAAGAATTGTGGGCTAGAAAGCATTTTCAGAGCATGGTTCTTAGGCAGGCCTACAAGTAAGCCAAATAAACTGTCCCACATTTTATTCTGAGAAATTCCCATTTATTACTTTACAACATTCTAGTTGAAAAAAATTTGAACACTAGGTATATGCTAAGTATTCTGGTAAAGTCCTTCCATACATTACATTACTTTGTCCTGACACAGTTCTGTGATGTAGGCATTGCTATTGCCGTATGCAGACGAGGAACCTGACTCAGGTTAATCAACTTGCTCAGGTTCACTATTAAGTAACAAAAGCAGAATTTTAAGCTAGCTCTGTTTGACTCCTAAATTTAAATACTTAATCATTTTTTTATACTTTCTGTTGCCATTTTATATTTGCATCCAACATGCATTTGTTTAACATAGCATTGTGTAAGTATCATATATGTAACATGCTTTTAAAGTCACAGCGAACTAAAAATACAAAGGCGCTGAGGTTAGAGAGTCTCGGATTCAAACTCAGACAGTAACGAGTTGGTAACCGCTGCTGTCTTTGATTATTAGAAGGATTTAATGAGATTAGATAAGTCAGGCTCAGGGCCTGGAGTAGGGGCACAGAACAGGTGGCCTACCTATTCTCCCTCACCCTCACAAGGAAAAGTTGTTCTCACCTAATCCATTCCTCTCACTTCGAGTAGTTAGTCTATCTAAAATGCAAGCAAACAACATTCATTCAACAAATGCTTTCAGAATTCTTACTGCAGACACTATTCAAGGAGTTGCTGATATGAGTCAACAAACAAAAATCTAGCACCTCTAGTGCCATTTTCCTGTTAAATTCCTTCAAGGACTCCACAATTACTTACAGAATAACATTCAGGAAAGAATTAGTCATTCTTGACTAGGCCTCTGTAATGGAGGAAGTTACCGAATAGTTTAGAGAAGGTGGAGGATAATAGACCTGGCAGGACGGAAGAAGGTAGGAAGGACTTGAGAAAGCTGTAAAGAATATAGGAGTCTGAAAGGCCACGTAGGACCATAAACTGGACTTCAGGAGGCATGAATTCTGGCCTGGCTGTGAGCTCCACATAAGGTCTCCCTTCTCTGGGCTGCATCCCCACGACCCTCTAAGCTCCATGAGGTGGGGATTGCGGCACCTCGTCTGTGAGTCCCAGTTACTTGACCCAGGCCTGGCACCTACTAAGAGTTTAATAAATGTTTTAACACAATGGTCCTAAGTATTTGTGGGAATTTAAGTTTTTAAATCAAGTCTGTGTCAGTTTTTTCTCTTCTGAAAACAGGCCATATAGGTCCTTGCAACACCAAGAATGGTCCACAGATGTGCAATATCAGCTACATCTGGGAACTTGTTCCAAACAAATGCCGGGCCTCATACAGAATAATTGACTCTGAGTCTGCTTTTTGACAAGATCCTTAGGTAATTTGTTTGCACATCAGTGTTTGAGATGTGATGGCCCAGGCCATTTTTATAATTGATTAATAATTTTAAGACAAAATATAAGCAACTCAGGTAGTGCTCACTGTTTTCATAAATATCAGGGGACAAATACAAGGCCAAGGCCTCGGTACCCTGCCACAGGATCAACTCTGAAATCCCGCAAATCTCCTCAGAAATATTGGCACACCAGAGAGAAGGACTTTATAGCTCCTGACAAAGTTAGGAGGCTGTAGACAGAACATACTGCATTTGTCAACCTGGAAACATTAAAGAAAGTTTGTTCTTTTGTGCAATCATTTAGCAATAAGGTAAGGCTTGCCAGCTAGATTTATTGGGATACTGGATTTTATGTTTCTTGTATTGAATAATATTTTTTACATTGTTTATGTCTAAATAAATCTGTCTTCTATTTTACATCACCCTGTAGTATTGCTGCTTATAGATAAAGGGTTCAGGTAGAATAATTTGCTCTGCCCTTGGGATATGCTACCATACATTAAAACTCAGGCACATGGCGACTACAGCAGAGAATTTCAATGTCCTCTGAAAAATTGCACAGAACAGTGAAGAAATAAAGCCTAATGAGAAGATGCGGTTTCTAATCTTGCTATCTAGTTTGTGCCTGGCAGACACTGATTATCAGGAGAATTCAAACCCAAAGATGATAATTTCAAAGTAAAATCTTTGCCCTATAAAGCCCCATTTTCGATCCAATCCTCGAAACAACTGGTTTGTAACACCGTGGCTTTCTGCCCATCAATACTGATGTGACTTTTATTATTTTTATAGAATACATACAAGAATTGAACCACTAAGCAAATAGTGAAAAGAAAACATATACAATCAGATTAATGTTTTAAAATAACTTAAAATTTTGCAAAGGAAATAATGACTATTAAAAGGAAAATTAGTAGACCCTTCTTTGTGCTTATAAAGGGAATAGAAATAGGCACTCATTTTGAACAGACAGGATAAAATATGCCCATTTGTATTACAGTCTTTATCTGATAGGCTGCTTTATGATTTGATTTCATGTTTTCATTGTTCCAAAGCAATTTTCCAGATCGACTCTTAAAAGGATTATAAACCACAAAAGTTATTTTAAATTCCACATGGAGTTAAAACACCTACTGCAATTCTGTGCATTTGTCTTTCAAATTTTATAAAGAAATTTGTTGACACTTTTCCTTTCACTTGTTTCTTACAATACACTTTGTGTAAAAATATGTCATACACTGGTGCTTGTCTTATTTGCTATGTTTTAAAATATGCCAGCAATCAGCATAATTTCAAATGTCTGATATAAGCTAGAGTTTCACATTTTTTCTATATTAAAATAGTGTCCCAACTTGAAATAATTTGATGAATGTAATAGACATAACTGAAGGCTTAAGTTTAGAAAAATCATTGGAGGTAGTTGTTTTCTTCTTCTCCTAAGTCTTCTTCTGACAGAAGTCTGGTTGTGTCTTGCTTTCCCACTCTAAAATAGAGCCACCGTTGATAGCATTGGGTACTTTAATGGGTCTGTCTTCTTTAGCGCCTTTCGAAGACAACCTTTATTTGAAATGGATAGGGTAAATAGAAGTGAAACGAATCCCTCCATGTTTAGAAATAAGAGCAGGTGTTAAAAATTCTTTAGCACATCCAAAACATTTTAGTCAAGTTGGCTAATGGGGGCACTAATTTTTCAATTAGAAATTTAACCTTTTCAAAAAGAAATAAGTAGCCAGTATCTCTGTGTTCACACACACACAGGCCTAGGAAATGGCCCTGAGACTGAAAAATCTACCTCCATAAGCAGAGGTAAGAAGAAGGAGGCTAGGAATTCCAGTCTGGTAATTAGTGGAGTTTGTTAAGGGAAACTTCTGTATCAGATGTGTTTTGGGAGGTTCCAAGACAAAATAGATCCTCATATCACTTGGCAGATGCCAAAAAATTTTATAGGATAAAAGGGTGGACAGCTATGAGTACTAGAATGTGAATGTACCAGGTGTAGAATATTTCTTTACATGCTTGACCAGGTCAGGACAACAGCTTGTTCCAGGAATGGGTATATACCAGGAGGCAAGGGAGAGGCACTGGTATGGTTCAGAATGAACATTAATTACTATCAGGCAGTCTCTAAGAGGGTTTGCAGACAGGAACCTTTGTTTTGGCCTGGGTCCAGCTTGCAGGAAAGACAGTGGTTGCATTATGGATTGGTCTCTCCTTCACGCTCCACTCAAATAGTTTTCTCTTCATAATTCAAGGACAGGAGATGGTTGTTGCTGTTTGAGATTCCAGTGTAAGAGCTCAGACCAGGGATACTTGGAGGATTCAGACCTGTTCAGGATGTGAGTGTGCTTTCCAGAAGGAATAGAGAGGCTTTATGGTTCAGGTGGGGGTTGGTAGAAATTACCTATGTATGAAAGAGTTAAAAATTTCCAGTAGAGTAAAACAGACTTGTGTTCTATCCTCCTGCCTCCCTTTGTAAAAATATTTACTTATCTAACACCACTTTTGGATGGGTTGACTGCAGCCCATATAAGAGGGTGTACTTCTCTGTGTCCATCCTGGGAACAGGGAGTCATCAATTTCCAAACTGATACTCTAGTCATCTGACACAGGCAGGAAGTGGGTTTTTATCCTTTCTTAGAATAGGTGATTACAACTCTTTCATCCTTTCTGATGGCCATTGTTCACACTGGTACTACCTATTCATAGTACCATTTATCCAAACTAATCCCAATAGATGGCACAACTGGAGAGGCAGTGTCTGGGATGTGATTTTCCAATATATGTTTTTATTTATTAGTCTTTATCAGATAGGCAAAACCAGAGCTTATTTTGTATTTTGAACTTGTACCTACTGACAAACACTTTTTTTTGTCAGATACTAATTTGGGAATGGAATGTACTTCTGTTGCTTACAAAAAAAATAAGTTAAAATTAGAGCAGTTATAAGAGTCACTTGTTTGATGTTTCCAGAAAAGGTAATGACAAAATTTTTCAGAACTGTGAGTATGTGGTCAAAATTTTGAATTCACCACTCACTTTACTATATTCCCACACTATTCCACACATGTTCACAACTCAAACTTGCCCTTTCTCCATAGGACAGCACTAAGGGCACTCAATCTTTGCACACTCCCCTGTACGAATGAGGAGCCGAGCAAACGTGAAGATCTGCTAGTGGCGTGCACTCGCCTCTCAGGTGGTTATGCCTCACTCCTCCATGGCCCGCTGCCAGTGTGAAAGCTGACACTCGCCAACATCATGGGAATACTGGGCGGTGAACCTCGGTGCAGCTGAACAGGTGAGGAAGACAAGTAGTTCCTGCTACAGTCACACACTCAGGAGAGCATGCGGTTGCTGTCTTCTGCACAGTTAAGAGACCTGAGCTCACTTTGTTCTATAGCTGGGCTTCGGGAGGAGCAAGCTCACATTAAGAACATCATTCTTTACCAATTGGCAAGGATGCACTTCATTTAGGACAAGTTCCTGAATATTATCCAGGAGGCAGAATCATGCACTACAGTTCCATGAATAGACATCGATTTAATTGTTCAACTCCTAGAGGCAATATCTTGCTCAGCCTTTTCCAGGGCTACACAGCTCTCACAAAGTTTTCATAGCATATGTCACACTTTAGAACTGGGATGATAAGTATCTTAGCTTATCTGGTCTTATCCCCTATTTTACATCTAAAGGATTAAATAAGATATTTCCTGTAGATTGCTTACCACACTGCCTAACATGTAAGTGTTCAACAAATATTAGATATTATAATTATATTGGTCTGAAATATATAGACCATATATATATTCCTTTCTCCTTAAATATATATACTTAAAATAAATAACATGAAATTTTTATATACCTATTTCATTCAGTTATATAGATGTATGACTAATTTTTTAAGTAGTTCTCAATTGAATATTTAGGTTATTTCTATTATTTCCATTTCAATTGCAATGAACATTCTTAAAACTGTATCTATTCATATCTATGTATTATTTCTGTAGGCTAGATTCCTAGAAGTGGGATTGCTGAATGTATATATTTAAATTTTAAAAACAATTGCCAAATATTTTTCTACAGTTATTCTACTAATTTCTACTCTGTCAACTGTATATAGGAAGATTTCTCCACAACTTTGCTTACAATGGATGCGATCAGTCATGTAAACATTGTTTTCAATGTGGAAGATTAAAAAAAGATAATTTGTTATTGTTTTAATCTACATTTCAATTATTAGTATTGAGATTGAGCCTCTTTCCATATGTTTGCAAACTTTTGTATTTATCTGTGTACTTCCTACCATATCCTTTGCTTATTTTTTTATGGGGTGTCTTTTTTTCTTATTGATTTGTACATGCTATTTATTTGTTCAGCAAAGATTTACTGACTGTTCCAAATGTTCTTTCACTGAGGGTGTAACAGTGAGCAATGGCTACCATTTATTAAACTTTTACTAAAAACCAAAGGCAACGGTAAGTGATTCTCACAAAAATGTTATTAACTGAGTACTGTTGCTTTGTCCCATTGGGCTGTTAAGCAGATTTACAGAGGCCACAGGAGTGCCCAATGTCATGCAGGTTGTAAATGGCAGAGCCAGAACCTCAAAGCAGACTCACTAACTCCCTTCATGACACTAGGAACTGTGGGTGATGACAGGTGCAAGACCTGAACCAGAGGAACGCTGGTCTGGGAGACCTGGATCCCTGCGCAGAAGTGCCGCAGTTTGAAATGAATTACGAGAACCACGAGGGAGCGCTGCTGCTGAGGGTAGTCCGATTCAGAACATCAACTCTTTGTTAAAAGTATCACAAGTATTGTCCCCGTTCTGTTGCATGATGATTTTTGTGGGGAGGAGGAGGCAGTTTGGGGAATATTTTTTTGTATTGATGTAAATTTAAAAATTATGTCATCATATCTGTCAGATAGTCTCCTATGGTTTCTGGATTTTGTTTCTCACTTAGAAAGGCATCTTCCAAGTCCAGATTTTCAAAACCTTATCTAGTATTTCATTTTAATACTTCATGACTTTGATTTTTAAAATTCATATGGCACTTATTTTGGGGCTAACTCTAACTTTAGATAACCCAAATAAACCTTTTCTTAAATAGAATTGAATTCTATCTCACTCACTGCCTTTATTACTTGAAGTTGTTATTTGTTGCTTAAAGGATTTCAGGTTGAGAGAAGGATATGGAGAAAAAGGCATTGATAAAAAGTCTACTTCAAACACTTTTGATATTTCAGTTGCTTTTCAGAGGATTTTATGTATCTTTCTAGGGGCACAACAGTGAGTACACATAGAAAAGTTTAATGATCAGCTACAGGTTGATTTCTCCCTGGACCAGTATGTTGGAAGAGAAAGAATTTGAGCTTTGAATTCAGATAACTCCAGTTTCTGCTTTCATTGTTTCAAACTCTGACTGCATTACTGATCAGTTGAATGACTTTTAAGAATTACTTAACCTCGATGAAACTCAATTTCCTTGCCTGTAAAAATGGGGTGGGGATATCCACTTTATAAGGTAAAGATTAAGATAATATGGGATAGAAAAAAAAACTCAGCTCAATACTTGGCCAATAACAGGCCCTTAGTAAATATCAGTTTGGTTATGTTTACCATGTTTATTGTCATGTCCATATGATTCAGAATTTTTTTGTTCCTAATCCACTAGATGTCCTTGTCCATTAGACAAGGACATTGTCCATTGGACAAGGACATCAGCTGTTAAACACTTAATTAAATAAATGGCTTCATATTTTTTTATTTAAGTGATAAAAAATCAATAACTTAAAAGCTCTGGTGCTATGAACAATTAGCCTACTGACACATATGTAACAAATGTAAGGGAGGAATGCATTACAACAGAGGCTTCAGCTAAGTGGTGAAGGAAGGAAACAAAGACCTTAGGGAAATAAAACACATTCCAGATCATACTGTTAATTTCTAAAGCAACTCCCAGAGAGTCATACAAAAGCTAGATACAAATTACCATATTCCAGGCATTAAACAGACTGTACCTAATGGAGAGAGAGTAGATAATACATCAACTAAATAAAATAGAGCTCGTTTAAAGAAAAATAGAGGGGGCTTCCACTTTCACCTAATACAGAGTAACAGGGACCGAATTTACTCTCCTAATTGAAACAACCAAAAAAGGGACACAATATATGACTTGATGGTTTGCAAGACACTGGATGTAAGACAACAAATAGGACAACAATCCTTGAGAGATGGGAATCAAATAGGTGAGCCCTAATTGCCCCAGGTTTCTCCCTTGAGGGTGTTCCTAGGCTGTGACACAAGGAGAGAAAACCCAGTGGCCTCCTAGAATTGAAGGGATGGAGTTGGGTTTCCAGGGACAACAAGGTAGCCAGTGGTCACAAGACAGAATAGCAGAGAGGGGAGACACGCATGCAATGAAAAGTCCAGAGATCTGCAGAGGTTCTGCCTCAGCTGAGGTTTAAGGAGAGCATGTGTATGTAGAACTACTTGAGTCAAAAAAAAAGAAATTTTCAAAAAGATTAGAGGTAACACTGTCTAGCACTCACACGGTGTTAGGGATAGTGTCTGTGCTTATCAGCCAGACCAGAAAACCTCGGGAGTTAGGGGGAACCAAGTACTAAAGCACACAGATAAGCCTTGCTTCCGCAGTGGGGAATAAATAGCTCTGAACTGAATGTTACTCTAGTTCTGTCTAACAAACCTTAGAAGGAAAAACTGAAAGGACCAAACCATTTCCAACTATATTCTAGAGTAAATCTCAAGTGTATTTGTAGCATACAAAAATATCCAGCACCCAAAAAGGTGGAATCACACAGTCTTGCATGTGTAAAAAAACTACCAGGCATTCAAAGAAACAGGCAAATATTACTCATAACAAGGAGGAAAAAAAATAATCTGTCTGAACTGACACAGGTCTGACATAGATGTAGAATTAGCAAATAAGGACATTAAAAGAGGTATAACTGTATGTCATATGTTCAAAAAGTTAAGACATAAACAGGACCCAAATCAAATTTATAGAGATTATAACCACAATGTGTAAAATGGAAAATATACTGGATGGGATTATTAACAGATCAGACATTGAAAAAGAAGATTAGTGAAATTAAAGGCATAGCAACAGAAAGTATTGAAAATAAAACACAGAGGAAAGATAATTTAAAAAAAAATGAGCAGAGCATAAGTGAGCTGTGGGACAACTTCAAGCAGACTAATATTGTGTAACAGGAGGAGGAGGGAGGGTTGGGGGAAAGAAATATTTGAGAAAATAAGGGCTGAAATTTTTCTAAATTTGACAAAAATTATAAATCTATAGATTTGAGAAGTGCAATGAACCTCAGATGCAAGAAACATGAAGAATATGACACCAAGACACATCATAACTGATCTGCTCAAAACCAGCCATAAAGAGAAAATATTAAAAGTGGCCAGAGAAAGAAGTTATGTTACATAAACTGGAACAAAGATAAACATGATGAGTTCTCATTGGAAACAATACAAACTAGAAAGCAGTGGTACAAGATACATAAAGAATTAGAAAAACCAACTATTAACCCTAGAATTGTACACTCATTGAAAATATCTTTCAAAAACACAGCTAAAGAAGGACTTAACAGCACATGTACTTTACAGAAATTTTAAGGATAATATTCAGGTAGAAAGAAAATTGTACCGGATGGAAATAAAGATGAATATAAAGGAATGAAGAACACCAGAAATGGTAATTATGTGGATAAATATATAAAATTTATTTTCTTATTTAAATTGTTAAAAAGATAATTAAGTGTTTAAACAAAAATAACCACAGTGTAACCATGTGGCTCATAATGCATGAGAAGTCCAATGAGTGACAACTACAGCACAAAGGTCAGAAAGGGAGACTCGGAGGTGTGCTGCGGAAAGGTCCTCACGCTGTGTGTGAAGTGGTGTGACATCAATTGACAGAGCACTGTGATGAATTAAAGATGGATACTACAAACCCTAAAGGAACCACTAAAATAACAAATCATCCAACTAAGGAGATGAATTGAAATCATAGAAATTTTAAGTATTTCATGATAAGGCAGAAAAACAATAGAATGAAGAGGAGATGGGAAAAATAGAAATTAGCAAAGTGATACATGTAAACCTAACCATACTAATAATTCCATTAAGTGCAAATGATCTAAATACTCCAATTAAACACAAATATTGTTGGGTCCAAATAATGCTGCCCATAAGAAACTTGCTTTAAATATAAACATACATATGAATTAAATTTAAAACAATGGAAAAAGACATGCCAAGATAAAACTATATGAAGGAAAGTCAGAGTAACTACAATTTACTATACTGTTATTAAGTGAAGTAGATTTCAGAGCAACAAAATACTACCTGGGATAAGAAGATAGTTATGTAATGATAAAGGGGTCAAACTATTGAGATGATGTAATAATCTTAAGAGATGATGTAATAATCTTAAATATTAATGAACCTAATAACATAGGGCATCAAAATACATGATGCAAAAACTGATAGATATTCAAGGTGAAATTTAAAATTTCCACAATTAGAGTGGTTATTTCAATACTCCTTTTTCAGTAATTGATGGAACAAGAAGACAAAATTCAGTGACTATTCAAAAGATTAGAAAAACAGTATTAACCAACTTGACCAGATTGACATTTTGTAGAATGGCAGAATACACATTCCTTCAAGTGCACACAGGACATGTAAACCCTTTCCTGGTCCATGAAATAAGTCTCAATAAAGTTAAAAAGGACATCAGTCATACAAAGTATGTTCTTTGACAACAGTGTAATTATATTAAAAAATAATGACTAAAATGTCTCTGCAAAATCCCTCAAATATGTGAAAATTAAACAAGACAGTTATAAATAAACTGTGGGTCAAAAAAGAAATTAAAAGAGAAATTAGGAAGCATTTTAAATTAAATGAAAAATAAAAAACACATTTTACTTTGTGCAATGCCATTTATTAGAAAACTTACAGCACGTATCATTCATATTATAAAAGAGGAAGGATCTCAAATCAGTGACCTCAAGTTCTACCTTAAAAAACTAAAAAAAAGAAGACCAATTGAAACTCAAAGTAAACAGGAGACAGGAAATAATAAAGAGCAGTGTAGAAATCAATGAAAGAAAACAAAAAAGAGATAGAAAAAAACTACCAAAATCATAAATCATTTGATAGTAAAGATCAATAAAATTAATAAACCTCTAACCCAACTCAGGATAAAAAGAGAATAATAAGTGAGTACCAATCACCAATATACAAATGAAAGAGGTGACATCACAAATTCTACAGATAATAAAAGAATAATAACAGGATATTATAAATAACTATGCCAATAAATTTAAAAACTTAGATAAGACAGATCGATTCCTTGAAAGACAAAATATTCTTTTACTTAAGCAAAAATAAATAACATGTAGAGCCCTATATTTATTAAAGCAATAAAGAAATAGATTTGTTCATTAAAAATCACCCACCCTGTCCCTTAAATCTCCAGTTTCAGATGGCTCACTGGTAAATTCTACTAGATATTTAATGGAGCAGTAATACCAAGTCTATACCTTATCCAGCAGGGATATCATTTAAAATCAAAGGAGAAATAAGGAGCTTCCCAGACAAGAAAAAACTAAAGGAGTTTGTTAACACCAAACCAGTACTGCAACAAATGTTAAAGGGCTTGCTTTCAAAATGTCCATACTACCCAAAGTAAGGGATTGCATTGAATTTATAGATTCAATGCAATCCCTATTAAAATACCAATGACATATTCTGCAGGCATAGAAAAACATTTCAAAAATGTATATGGAACCATAAATGACCCCAAATAGCTGCAACAATTTTGAGAAAGAAGAACAAAGTAGGAGGGATCACAATACCTGATGTCAAACTATATTACAAGGCTACTATAATCAAAACAGTCTGCTACTGTCATAAGAACAGACACATAGACCAATGAAACAGAATAGAGAGCCCAGAAATAAACCCAAGTCTCTACGGTAAATTAACATTTGACAAAGGGGACAGGAGTAAAAATAGCCTCTTCAACACATGGTGTTGGGAGATCAGGACAGCTACATGCTAAAAAATGAAACTCAACCACGAACTTACACCATACACAAAAATAAACTCAAAATGGATGAAAGACTTCAATGTAAGTTGCAACACCATAAAAATCCTAGAGAGGAACATAGGCAGGAAAATTTCAGATATGCCAGTCATCGATATTTTCACTGTTATGTCCCCTAGAGCAAGGGACATAAAGGAAAGAATAAACCAATGGGACTTCATCAAAATAAAAAGCTTCTGCATGGCCAAAGAAAACATCAGCAAAATGAAAAGGAACCAACCATATGGAAAAAAATATTTTCCAATGATATCTCATACAAGTGTTTGATCTCTAAAATATATAAAGAAGTCACATGACTCCACTCCAGGAAGACAAACAACCCAATTAAAAAATGGGCAAAGGAGCTGAACAGATATTTCTCCAAAGAGGACATACAGAAGACCCCAAGACATATAAAAGGATGCTCAAGATCACTAGCCATCACAGAGATGCAAATTAAAACCACAATGACATACCACTTCACACTGGTCAGAATTGTCACCATAAATAAATCAATAAACAAGTGCTGATGAGGTTGTGGAGAAAAGGGAACCCTAGTATACTATTGGTGGGAATGCAAACTGGTGCAGCCATTGTGGGAAACAGTATGGAATTCCTCAAAAAACTAAAGATGGAACTGCCTTTTGACCTGGAAATTCCACTGCTTGGATAGTACCCTAAGAACCTGAAACACCAATTCAAAAGAACCTATGCACCCAATGTTCATAGCAGCACAATTTACAATAGCCATGTGCTAGAAGCAGCCTAAGTACCCATCAGTAAATGAGTGGATCAAAAAACTATGGTACATTTACACAATGGAATACTACACAGGAGAGAGAAAGAGCTCCTACCCTTTGTGACAGTATGGATGGAACTGGAAAGCATTATGCTAAGTGAAATAAGCCAGGCAGTGAAAGGCATATACCATATGATCTCACCTGTAAGTGGAACCTAATCAACAAAACAAACAAGTGAGCAAAGTAGAACCAGAGACATGAAATAAAGAACAAACTAACAGTGACCAGAGGGGAAGGTGGAGGGGGTTGATGAGGGAAAGAAAAGGAAGGGTTAAGTCAAGGAACATGTTAAAGGATGCATGGACAAAGACAAAGTTGGTAGGGGGGATTAAATGTGGGATGTGGGGGGTGGGCAGGGCAATGGAGAGTAATGGGGAAAAAGGGACAACTGTAATTGAACAATCATTAAAAAAGAAGAAAAAGAGGAAGAAAAACAGAGGGGAATAGTCTAACAATAAAATGGTACTAAATACACATGTATAAATAATCACTTTAAATGTAAATGGCTTAAATGCTCCAACCAAAACACATAGGGTAGCTGAACGGATAAGAAAACAAGATCCATATATATGCTGCCTCCAAGAGACCCACCTAGATTGAAAGATACACACAAACTAAAAGTAAAGGTATGGAAAAAGATATTTCATGTAAATGGAAAAGAAAAAGCTGAGGCAGCAATACTTATTGCTGTCTATCTGACAAAAGTCTATCTGACAAAATAGACTTTAAAGCCAAGGCTATACCTAATAGATAAAGAAGGACACTATATGATGATAAAGGGAACAATCAAAGAAGAGAATATAATATAACTCTAATAAACATATATGCACCCAGCATAGGAGCACCTAAATATGTGAAGCAAATCTTGATGGACATTAAGGGAGAGATTGATGGAAATACAGCCATACTTGGGGATTTTAACAATTCATTGACTTCAAAGGATAGATCTTCCAGACAGAAAATCAACAAGGAGACAGCAGCCTTAAATGACACACTAGATCAAATGGATTTCATTGATATCCTCAGAGCATTTCACTCCGAAGAAGCAGGATATACATACTTTTCAAGAGCACATGGAATGTTTTCTAGGGTAGACCAAATGTTAGGATAAAAATCAAGTCTCAATAAATTTAAGAAGATTGACGTCATATTGAGCATCTTCTCTGACCACAATGCTATGAAACTAGAAATCAATCACAAGGAGAACACTGAGAAACACTGAAAGACATAGAAGCTAAATAACATGTTATTAAACAATGAATGCATCAACAATGATATCAAGGAAGAAATCAAATGATACCTTGAAAGAAATGAAAATGAGGACACAACAATCCAAAATCTATGGGACACTGGGAAAGCAATTCTAAGGGGGAAATTGATAGCATTACAGGACTATCTCAAAAAAAAGCACAAATAAACAATCTAAATTTAAACTTAAATGAACTTGAAAAAGAACAACAAACAAAGCCCCAAGTGAGTAGATGGAAGGAAATAATAAAGATCAGAACAGAAATAAATGAAATGGAGTCTAAAATAAAATACAAAAGGTCAATGAATCTGAGAGCTGGTTCTTTGAAAAGATAAACAAGATAGACAAACATTTAACCAGACTCATCAAGAAAAAAAGATAAAGGACCCAAATAAATAAAATTAGAAATGAAAGAGGAAAAATAAAAACTGACACAAAAGAAATTCATACAATTGTGAGAAAACATTATGAACAATTATATGTCAACAAACAGGACAACCTGGATGAAATGGATAAATTCCTAGAAACATACAGTCTTCCAAAACTAAATCATGAAGAATCAGAGAATCTTAATAGACAGATTAGACCTAGTGAAATTGAAGCAGTAATCTAAAAACTCCCAACAAACAAAAGCCCTGGACCAGATGGCTTCACAGGTGAATTTTACCAAATATTCCAAAAATAACTAACACCCTTCTTTCTCAAACTATTTCATAAGTATCAAGAGGAGGGATGGCTCCCAAACTCATTTTATGAGGCCAGCATATCCTAATTCCCAAACCAGGTAAAGACACTACAAAAAAGAAAATTATAGGTCAATATCCCTGATGAACAGAGATGCTAAAATCCTCAACAAAATATTAGCAAACTGAATACAGCAATGCATCAGAAAGATCATACTCCATGATCAAGTGGGATTTATTCCAAGAATGCAAAGTTGGTACAACATTCACAAATCAATAAATGTAATTCACTACATAAACAGAATGAAGGGTAAAAACCACATGATCATATCAATAGACACTGAAAAGCATCTGATAAAACCTAGCACCCATTTATGATAAAAACTCTCAGCAAAGTGGGGATAAAGGAAACATACCTGAACATAATAAAGGTCATATATGACAAACCTACTGCCGGCATCATATTCAATGGGCAAAAACTACAAGCATTCCCTTTAAGACTGGAACAAAACAAGGATGTCTGCTTTCACATTTCTTATTCAATGTAGTACTGGAAGTCCTAGCCACAGCAATCAGACAAGAAGAAATAAAAGGAATCCAAACTGGAAAGGAAGACGTAAAATTGTCATTATTTGCAGATGATGTGATATTGTACACAGAGACCCCAAAGAGTCCACCAAGAAACTACTAGAATGGATAAATGAATTCAGCAAAGTAGTAGAATATAAATTAATATCCAGAAATCAGTTGCATTTTTATGTGCCAATAATGAACTAACAGAAAGGGAAATTAAGAAAACAATCCCATTCATAATTGCTACAAAAAGAATAAAATACCTAAAAATAAACCTAACTAAGGATGTAAAAGATCTGTACTTGGAAAATTATAAGCCACTGAAGAAAGAAATAGAAGATATAAATAATAGAAGTACATATCATGTTCAAAGACAGGAAGAATTAACATCATTAAAATGTTCATAGTACTCAAAGCAATTTATATTTCAATGCAATTCCTATCAAGATTTCAAAAATATGTATCAGAGAACTTAAACAAATATTTCAAAAACTTATATGGAACCACAAAAGGCCCCACATAGGAACAGTGATCCTGAGAAAGAAGAACAGAGTTGGAGGAATCACACTACCTAATATCAAACTATACTATGAGGAAAACTCATAGAGTTTTTGGATAAATAAATAAAATATTTATAATAGTAAATATTTTTATAAATAATAAATAATAAAATAAAATAAACACCAAAAGAAAACTACATTTTGATGACTATAGTCATCAAATAAGCATGGTACTGTCATAAAAACAGACACATAGATCTATGGAACAGAACAGAGAGCCGGGAAATAAACCTACACATTTATAGTCAATAGTCAACAGGGGAAGCAAGCACATACAATGGGCTAAAAATAGTTTATTCAATAAATGGTGTTGGGAAAATTGGACAGATACATGCCCAAAAGTGAAACTAGACCACCCTCTTATACCACACACAAGAATAAATTCAAAATGGAGCAAAGAGTTAAATGTTAGACCTGAAACCATAAAAACCATAGAAGAAAACATAGGCAGCAAAATCTTGAACATTGCCCATAGCAATATTTTATCAGACATATCTCCCTGGGCAAGGGAAACAAAAGAAAAAATAAACAAATAGGACTACATCAAATTAAAAAGTGTGTGCATAGCAAAGGAAAACACCAAAAAAATAAAAAGACAAGTCACAGAATGGGAGTACATTTTCACTGATCCATCTGCTAAGGGGTTAATATCCAAAATTTATAAAGAACTTACAAAACTCAACACCAAAAAAACCCAAAACATCCAATAAAAAAATGAGCAAAGGACCTGAATAGACATTTGTCCAAAGAGGACATACAGATGGCCAACAGACATATGGCAAGATGCTCAATGTCACTAATCATCAGAGAAATGCAAATTAAAAACCACAAAGAAATATCATCTCACACTTGTCAGAATGGTTACGATCAACATGTCAACAAACAAATGCTGGTGAGGATGTGGAGAAAGGGGAACACTTTTGCATTGTTGGCGAGAATGCAGATTGGTACAGCCACTGTGGAAAGCAGTATGGAGATACCTCAAAAAATTAAAAATGGATATGCCTTTCAACCACATGATCCCACTTCTGGGAATATATCCCAGGGAACCCAGAATACTAATTCAAAATAACATAAGCATCCCTATGTTCTTTGCAGAGTTATTTACAATCACCAAGATATGGAATCAGTCCAAGTGTCCACTAGTAGATGAGTGGATAAAACAACTATGGAACATTTACACAATGAAATACTACTCAGCCATAAAAAAAAAAGAAGAAAATTTTGCCCTGGCTGGTGTGGCTCAGTGGATTGAGTGCTGGCCTGTGAACCCAAAGGTTGCCGGTTCAATTCCCAGTCAGGGCACATGCCTGGGTTGTGAGTCAGGTCACCAGTAGAGGGCACACAAGAGGCAACCACACATTGACGTTTCTTTCCCTCTCTTTCTCTCTCTTTCTCCTTCCCTTCCCCTCTCTCTAAAAATAAATAAATAAAATCTTTTTTTAAAAAAAGAAGAAAATTTTACCTTTTGCCACAATATGAATGGACCTGGAGAACATTATGCTAAGTGAAATAGGCCAGTCAGAGAAAGACAAATACCAAATGATTTCACTCATATGTGGAATGTAATGAACAAATTGAGCTAACAAGGAAAATGGGGACAGACTCTTAGATGGAGAGGAGGATGACAGCTGCGGTGGGGAGGTTATGGGGTGGAGGGATTGAGCAGAATGGAAAAAGGACTCATGGACATGCACAAAAGTGTGGTGATTTCTGGGGGGAGGGGTATAAGGGGACTAAATGGTAATGGGAAAAATATAATAAAGATTAAATAAAAAAGAAAACTGAGAAAAAGGTAATATTTGCCAACTCATTCTATGAGGCCAGCATATTATTTTGATACTAAAACCAGAAACATTGCTACAAAAGAAAACTACAAACCCATACCCTAGTGAATATAGATGCAACACTTCTAAACATAATTTTAGCATATCAAATCTAATAACAGATAAAGAGAAATAATAATAATCATGATCAAGTGAAGCTTCCCAGCAACTCAAGCTTGGTTTAGCATTCAAAAGTCAATGTAATGAATCTTTTTAATGAACCTGTTTTGTGTCACCTTAATAGATGCTGAAAAAGTTATTTGACAAAATCTAGCATCTTTCCTAGTAAAAATTCTTATCAAACAAGAAGTAAAAGGGAATTTCTTTAAAGGGCATCTATGAAATAATCTATAGCTAAGGGTGAGAGATGGGATGCTCTTCTCCCAAGATCAAAGACAAGACAAGGACATCCACTTTCACCACCCCTATTCAACATAATACCAGAGGACCCAGCTAGTGCACTAAGGAAAAAAGACATACATATCCCTCATGATTCGTTTATACAAAGTTCTGAAAAAAGGTAAACTAGTCCATAGTGACAGGAAGCAGGTCAGTGATTGCTAGTGATTTCCCAGATTCTGCTGGGGGTAGGAAAATTTCAGAGGTGATGGACACAACAGGGCCATTAACTTGGTTGTGGTGATGATTTCAGAGATGTCTATGTGTGTTAAAATGATCAAATTGTATGATTAAAACAAATGCAGCTTTTTGTCTGTCATTTATACCTAAATCAAGGTGCTACAGAAACAAAGGAATGGACAAAGAGGGAAAAGAAGAGAAAGGGTTATAAATTCAAGGATCAGTGTATGGAGTAAATTTATAGTGTGGATTAGGAAACATAGAAATGAACTTATTTATTAATGAGCCAGATTGTCTCCAGTGTCTAAGTAATTCTCTAATAGGAAGTTAGGTGTATGGGGTTGAACATTATCTTTTTCTAGTCATCAGGGTGCCATTTAGTGGCTCTCTAGAAAACCAGCCATAATTGCAGTAATGCACTAATTGAGCAGAATGGAGCCAGTGACTCCCTGGGGACTCAGCACAACTCTCAAGATTCAGAGCATCTGATGCTCAGCCAGAGGTCTCAGCAGCAAGCAGAGTGAGTGACATGAAACCCTCAGTGTCCTATCCTAGGAAGACCCTATCCTAACTCAAAAAATATTACTAGTTTCCTGGGTTTTCCACTTGTACCCTGAGCCATCTCTAAGTCTGCTCACTAGGTAACTAGCAATAGAGAGGAAGGCAGTGATAGTAGCCCTCACTGCTCAGCATTCACTGAGTCCCTGAGCTGTTCCAGCTACTGTATTCAGAGCTCCAAGTGCAGCCCTTTCTGAGTAGGTGCAGGCCCAGACTTAATCGGCTTAGTTTCCAAAACAGAACATACTCGGTTTAACAGTTGGGTCTGGGCACTTTGTGAAGCTTTTCTTTGCCAGGTGTTTCTCAAGGTTAAAATAAGGAAATAAGTACCAAGCTTATCTCCTTATCTCAGTGTATCTTACCTATTAAGCTTGACTTTGTGGCTCTTTGTGCATGTGCATTTTAGATATCATTGACTGAGTTCTTTCATGAGTCGGACACTGTTCTAACAACCTTATTGGATTAACACATTTAATCCACATAAGGACGCTGTGAGGCAGTAGTATTATGATCCTCATTTAAAGATGGGGATACTGAAGCATAGAGGGGCTAAGTAACTTGCCCAACTTTTTAGAGTTAGTAAGAACTGATGGAGCCAGAACCTGAACCCAGGTATTCCAATTCAAGAGCCCACATTCTTCTGATCGTAACACAAATTAAACTCAGTGAGGGTGAAGATTGATTGGCTGTGAGCCAATCCTCTTTGCCAAGTGAAAAACATTATGTTTTATGGTCACACACTGGCCTTTTAAGAGGTTTGCTTATTGGTGACAATCGGTATCAAGTGAAAAAAACATACAATGGCTCATTGTAAAGCCATTCTGATGACTTGAACAACAGCCTACAACTCAATGAATACTAACAGTGTCATCTCATCCAGAGGGCCTGAGTTTTTTCTCTCTCCCCTCTCTGCCCCAGCTGCTTTCGTGGAGTGGTGGCCACAGAGTACATTGCTGCCCGTTGCCTGAAGCAGTCGGAGAGAAAAGAGAGGGCTGAGCCTTGCTCTCTGAGGCTCTAACGGAGAATGGTGCAGGAATCAAACGTCAAAACATGGTAAGGAAGAACTAGAAGTGACCCCTGGAACACCTTGAATAGGCAAATGCTGCAGATGACAACTATATTCTTTCTAGCTTTTAAATACCAACTGACGTCCTTGCCCTTCATGCTTATTAAACCAATACCAAGTTTCTAAAATGGGAACTGAAACTGTTTTCGTTTAGACACTAGGTCTCAGCTTCCCACTTGTCCCCACTGGTGTCCATTCTCCAAAAGGGCTAATTTAATCCAGCTGCTGCTTAACTCTTGTCCACAGGTCTTGTCCTCTCTTCTATGTTGTCCTGAGTGACCCACAATGTCTCGAGCCCAAAGAATCCGGGAATATGACAAGAACCCTCATTCTTCTCTGGCCTTTGTCTTGGCTCTAGCCGGACTGATTGATGGCTTACCTGCTATGATTTGATATTACAAAGCCCTCCTAGGGCTCAGGGGCACAGGCTTCAGATCTCTGCTCGTTGCCTGCATCTCACGCCTCAGTCATCACTCTGTCAGGCACGCCCTTCCTCAGACATGTGAATGGCCCTAGACTGCTTCTTCCATTTTATATTCTTTATGCTTTCTGTGCATACACATATCATGTGCTCAACAAACATGGCTGACCTAGGAGATGTTTGATCTCTCCAATTCTTAAATTCCAGTAGGGAAGCATTGTTTTCACATAACTCGACTCTAGGTAGAAGAGAGTGTGAAAGCTCCAAATCTCCTTAGTTATGCCTAGGCATATTTTTGTGCTATCAAGTTTTTTTCTGTACCAAAGATTTCACTTTCACTTAACTTCAGTGAGACTCAAGTCTAAAAACAAGGCTTATAGAGATACCTTCTAGAGAAGACTAGAAACATAGTCTATGACTTCGAAAAAGGAAAGAAAAGTTATCTTGTCTTTTTTTTCATCCTGTGTAATAGGTCCACACTAATAATAAGCCATAGCAGTGTTAATGAGATTAGGTGTAATGATTATTATGAACCATTATTATGGTTATTGTGATTTGCATGGTTCTACTGTTGATGTATTAAGTACTGTGTAATAATTAAGAGATTCAAACTAGATCACAACCATAAGGAACTGGGTACTAAGGGGAAAAATCACAGGCAGGAGGAAAGCAATAAAAAGCAACTGGTTTCAGAATTGTGGAGGGACTTTGAGCAGGTACACTTGAGGGGCTATGCAGAGCCCACTGGGAAGGCGCAGAATTCTAGGGAAAGCAACAGTGTGGCGGAGGGTCTAGGTGATGCTAAACCGTGTAGTACATGGAGCACTGATATTCCCATTGCGGGGACAGGAGTGGGAGGTTCCTGTCCTCAGCCTACACAATCCTCACCCTCTGTCTTTTGGTGTCCTGGGACCACCTTGAAATGCTCTTTCCAATTCTCTTTCTCTTTCTCAAATCCTACCCCTCCCCACCCCATTTCCTGTTCCCTTCTTTCTTTTCTCTCATCCTTGAATACAGCTGCTTTCACACTGCTATTCTCAGCCCTCTGCTATTTTTTCCATACTTTCCCTCAGAGGCCTTATTCACTATCAAAGGGGCAACTACTGCTTCTACGCTGTTAACTCCCAAATCTTTATTTTCTTCTCTTTCCAGGCAAGGGCACACATCGTCTACTTGATTTTCTATTTATTTTCACATGTCGTGTCATTTAAAGCTCAGGATGCTTCAGATTGAACTCTGCCCAAACTAACTCCTTTTCCCAAGTCTCTCTTTCTAAATCAGGCATCACTGTGCCCTTAATTTCCAGCTGTCCCTCACCCTCCACATCTAAGCACTCCTCAGGTAACATGACTTCGATCTTCACAATTCTGTCATCTATCTCATATTTCTATGACCATTGATTGCCACAGCCACAGTTTAGGCTCTTATCTCTTATTTAAACTATTGAAATAGCCTCTTAATTGATTTCCCTAACCTAATCTCAAACAGCCTCATTCCCTCCTAAAATCTGCTATCAAAGTAACTTCTCTCAGATACTGCTAGGATTGTTTCATTCTTTACTCAAAAATTCTTATGGCCTTTATTATCCATTGACCAAAGAACAACTCATATAATCATTCATTGAACAAATATTAATCGAGCATCTACTATGTGCCATGCATTTGCATTTGCATGGCACATAGTTGAGGTTTCAGCAGTGAGCAAGATAGAAAAGATTCCTGTGTTCATGGTTTTTGCCTTGTAGTAAGAAGAGGGGCAGTAAACAAGTAAGCAAATTAATAGGATAATTTAGCACTATGAAGGAAATGAAATGTAGTCATGGGCTAGAGAGTGAGTTGCTGTGTAGAAAGGGAATTCCTTTAACAAGTTGGTCAGAGCAGACCTTTTGGAAGAAATGACAATTAAAGACATGAATAATGAGCAGGACCTGATTGTCTGGCGATCTGAGCGAAGAGCATTCCAAGTAAACAGCAAGTGCAAGGGTCCTGAGAAAGGAAGGTGAATTATTGTCCTTGGCCCTCTACCATGTTAGCTCAAGCTAGCTTTTAAGTCTAATCTCATACAACTCTTTCATACAGTACTCAGGTTCCAGCCAAATCATTCTTCATACTGTTCTGCAGACATGCTCTTGCCTTCCTGCCCCTATGTTTCTCTCTATTTTTTTTCATATGGAAAGCCTCCACTTTCCTATTTATGACTATCGAAATCCAACTAAATGTAGTTCAGAGGCCACCGCTTCTATGAAAGCATCACTGATTATCCCCGGTAAAAGTCTATCTTTTCCTTACAGAAACTCCTTACATGTGTGAAAACCCCTAATATCTCACTTGTCACATCCATATTGTTCAATAGGGGACTGTGTTCCTGGAAAAGACATCATAATTTGAAATATGTAAGCCAAATCAAAACTTGCTCATGGAGACTGTGTCATGATGATGGTTATATTCCCAGTCAAGCACCTGTCAGTATATAGAGAAATGTTCCACAACAATATATGTAAGGAATCCTTCCTAATAATTCATATTCTTCTCAGAGTTATTTAAACTTCACTGTTAAGCAGCAGAACCTTGCCCCCAATAACATATACCAACATTTATCACTATATAAAGCAGAGCTGGTCTGGTTGAGTCAGGGAAAAGAGGCCCAGGAGTCCCCCTTGTCAGCTTCTTTAACCTCTACAAGCAACAGATCCTCCCTCGCCACCCCTCACCTCCGCCCGCCGAGCCACTGAGACCTCTGTGGTACCCCAGGGCTTCGGGAACATGATTCAATAATGCACAGCTTTATTTAACACAAAGCATATGTTAATAATTTCAATTAACCTCACATTTTAAATTTCTTTAGACGAGCTCTGATGGAGGCTTTGAGGATGGTGGGGACCAAGGGAGGCCATTGCTGTAGGGCTCATGGAAATATCTGGCCATGGTACTCACAGGACAGAGTTTCTGGGTTCTTATCGTGATCCACTTTTGTTTTTGCCAACTCCTTCTCTTCCTTCTAATCTCATATTACATGTCACTTCATCCTGGAAACTTCCCCTGATTTTAAGCCCAGCTTAGATTCCTCTGTTACAGGGTCGTACATCGCCCTGCACTTTCCTAGCCACCACTCCCTATTGTAACTGCTTGTTACACGGTGATTTTAACAGTGGTGCCTCCATGTAGGCAGCCACTGTACCCATCTTACTAACCCCTAGAATTCCCAGTGTCACTAATGCACAGCACAAGGTAGGTACTCTGGCATCGGACGGATGGATGGATGGTAATAGGCAAGAAGTAATTTGAAGCAGGAGAAGACAAGGAGTAGGGCCTTATCACCCAGAGCCCCTCTATAGGCAGTTCTGATGCCATGTAGACAGTGAGCAACTTGCTGTAGTGCTGTAAGGAGTATTGTGAAGTGCCTTGTTTTGTGGTCCCACATATCTGTTTTACTTTCCTTATAAAGTATATGCTTATTGAGAGGCCCGAACTACAGTTTCTATCCATACCCCTTTAGGAGACTTTTGCTGTTTGCTGCCTAGTATCATCCCTGCTTCTCTTAACAGTCCCTTTTGGCAAGTACTCCTGCACCCTCCTCAGTTAGGTGCTGTCAATGAACTGACCATACTCCCAGTTCCAGCATGAGTCCTAATTGCTTTAAACTAATCAGCATATTCTATTCCAAGGAGCTCACAGTGATTAGCTCAAGAAGAGACATATGACCCAATCAGAGTCAATGAACTATCAGCAGCCCTTAGCTGGGGCTTCTGGGAAGGAGGAACTCAGCAGAGAAGGTATAAGCACAAAATTCAGCTCTAGACTGGATTGAAATCCCATTGCATGACCATCTAGCTGAAAGACTTGGGGATATTACTTAACCTCTCTGTGTCTCAGTTTTTTTCATGTGTAAATTAGACAATGGATTGCAGTGGAGCCTTTATGCACGTGTATACTTCCCACTATGTCTACGTTTATAGTTATCTGAATGCCTATGCCTATATCTCTCTCATGCTTAGAAAGGCACCTAAGATAATTAGATGGCACCTAATTACCTTGGTTGTAGTGAATATTTCACAATGTATACATACATCAAATCATCAACTTGTACATCTTAAATATATACAACAACACAAATCAATAGAGAGTAGCTGCTATTGTTTCCATTGTTGTCACTGTTGATTATTCCACAGGCAATAGCAGTGTGAAGACGTGAGGCTTTGGGCTGCAGCTGTTTTGCTGCCTCAAGGGAAGCCAGCTAGAGGGCGAAGTCAGCACAGAGAACAGCAGAGCCCAGGACACAGAGAACTGAGCCCAAAGACATGATTTGTGCCTCCGGATTAAGCCATGCCTGAAGGCAACTTTATGTCTGCACTTTCCAAATGTGAGCTGATATATTCTCCGTCTTGTGTAAGCCTCTTAGAGATATATTCGATATTATGTGGAGTGGAGAAGTTTCCCTACTGGCTCAGTTCTTTGGTGGCAAAAAAACAACTAACTTTTGGAGTACAAAGTAGGCAACTAAGTGATCTGCTACCCTCTGTTAGTCAGTTCTGCATGTGCTATATCATTTAACCTCAATATGACTTTTAAAATACATATATCCATGTCAATAATTGTCCCTTCAGCAGGAGTGTGGGAGCTAAGATAGAGGGATTAAGGGATTTGCCCAAAGGTCTAGAGCTAGTCAGGGTGGATTTGAACCCTCCACCTTCTGCCAGGACCTGCAGGTCTTCTCACCACACCCTCTCCCTCTCCCCAAGGTTGGAGATAGGGCCCACAGGGTGAGTTCTCCATATTCAGGTATTTAATCTCAGGGACAAATACTGGTTAGCAACTAAATGTTTATTAAATCAATAATCTATTTTTAAAAGGGGAATTAATGTCAAACTTAAATTTTTGGGCTATAGATCTCATTTTCTTAGAACTACTTTTTAGCTGGCTGAGCATTAAAAATAGAAAACAGCATAAAATTAGTCTGCAGAGGGTTTTTTTTCTTTTTTCCTTTCCTAGTTTTTGACCCCAGGCTCTAGATGGGTGGCAATCCTAATTACAAAATGATTCCTTTCACTTAATTGTAGATGGCCACAATCATAGTAAAGGCCATAATTTACAGCTCAATATTAGTACCCTGGGCCAAAATTTTATGTTGGCAAATGTTCCTGTTGTGAATTGTGATTGTCTTGTTTTTAAAAGTTATTTTCCTCCTGCTCTCTGTAGAATTAACATTTTATAAATCCATTTATAAACTGTTAACAAGAAATTTTAATTGTAAAGAGAATTAAATGAATTCTGAGCTAGTTTCTGACATCAACTGTATATACCCAATTCTCTGCAATCTTTCTTTGCACTTGAGTACAAAAACTCATCCTTTGAAGCCTGCTAGTTTAAAGAGGGAAGTGTGCAGTGATTCTAATTCTTCTGGTGTAAGATCTCCAGGATTTCTGCCACTACTGTTTTCCAATTCATTATTCCTGATGTTACTTGTAATGTTTTATTTTCACAAGAGCACAAGCTGCAAAATACTCATTTATTGCTTGTATAAGTTCTTTACCCCATGACATGCCTAGTGAAGAAAAGATTATTGATTAAAATTTGCTTTCTGAAATGTAAACATCATGAAAAAAAACATAAAGATAATTTTTTAAGTAATAACTTGTACAAACAAAGAAGTACAGCTAGCTGTATCTTTTTAAGGATGCGTATTTTTTTTTCTGTACACCTTTTCTGATTATATTTGATATTAATTTTATCTATATTTGTAGTTTAATTTTGTACGAAAAGGAAATGGGAGCGGAAGAACTCTCTCCCTGAATTCTCTCTGGGGTACTTATTTGAAGATAATTTGGGTAATAATTTTAGCAACTTCTTAGTGTATATTTCTTGCCATATCAGAATTCTCACCAAGTCCAGTGCAAACTAGTGAAGGTTTATCAGGCAGGGTTTGAATAGAAATTTGTTGGAGAGGGTTCATGGGATACTTTATACTATTTTCTCATCTAGAGTTTATGTCAAAGAATATTACTTCTCAGTGAGCCTGGGGAAGAAGGGGACACATAGTATGAGGAATCTTTGGCCTTTCCCCTTGTCTTTTGAAACTTCTATGTGAAGGATTGTGTACTGGATAAAGCGTCATGTTTGGGATGCAATTCTAATGCCAATAAAAATGATGTGCTTTTACCACAATCTGCTATGTTTGTTCACTGAAAGCCAGCTTGTTGTATAAACTGTATAGCAAGATCTTTGGACAATACATCAGAAAAGGTTATCAAAGGTAATTTTGTTAAGCTGTTCTCCCTGTGCTCTGTGAATGTCCCTTCTCAGGCCAACTCCTCTCCCTATCACACACCTCCTACTCGCCTATGTCCTCATCTCTGTAACCTGGGCCTCCTGCCTCATCCACAGAGGGGAGCAGGTGGGATAGTCAGATGGCCCTTTACTGGACACTAGATTGGTTGATGCTTTTTAGCTTGCCTTGATTCTGTGCCACTCTGGATCTTCCACTCTGGAAGAATTGAGTGTGTCTCTAGGCCAGGAATGGGGCAGTAAGACGGCCTGTAACAGAATGGCTTATCTTCTTCCTCAGCTAGGCAAATGTCACGAAGAATCCCTAAAACTACTATTCTTAGGGTTTTTTTCTTTAACTTAGATTCAAGTAATATAATCTATTCCGCAGAATCCAAAGTGTGGTGGCAGTCTCCAGTCTGGCTAACTTATCCCCATACCTCATCTATAGGCATGGAGACCCAATTCTAGATTTCTGGGGAGCTGCACATGTGTACCCTATCAATTGCCTGCAGATTCCCCATGGAGAACCTCTTTCACCTTCTTTTAACGGCTTCTTTATCCGCATCCCAAATGTCTGTCCCCTTTCCTATTGTGTTCTCTGGTATTGGGTCTAGTCATTCTCAACACAAGACAGAGTGAAAGAGGATACACAGGACCCAGACAGAGCCTGGAGGGGGAGAGGGTCATCAAGTGGTCTGATCTGAGGCTGAAATACCTTTCTAAAAATCATATTTTTTACACTATGAAGGTTACAACTTCAAAGGCTTTTTTTCCCAGCGACTCCCAGGCTGTTTTAGCACACGAGTATATATCTCTGTACATACCCAATTAGCGGTGACCGTCTTTGCATGTTTCTGCGGCTTTCCTGTAAGTGTTTCTATCTATTTTCATTTGTAACTGTCCCATTTTGTTGCCTGTGTATTTTATTCCCTCCATTAGATTTCACGCACTTAAAAAGGAAGGAGCCATATCTTCTATTTCATTTTAATTCCCTAAATTCTCTACAAACAGAGCTTAATGGATGCTCTTCGCTGCCTGATATGCCTTAACAAATAGCTTTGAATCTGCCAGTACCCTGGGCTTCTTACAGGAAGCTTGTCACGTGGAGGTGCCCCATTTGACCTTGAACAAATCTTTCAATCCTAGTCAGCTGTGTGTTTTCCTTTCATCATAAAAATGGTGCTGCCAAGGAGTTGTGGCCCAATACACACCCTGGAATCAAACCTCAAATTTGACCTCATTGTTTATTTTGAGGACATGAGGACTGCAAGTCACACCCTGAACACTGATTTTCTAGCTCTAGTGAAATTGTGTGTAATGAATAGTTTTGCTGACATAGATTTATTCATTCAACCACTCTCTTCCTCTGAGAACAGTTTGCCTGACAGGCTCATGACAAAATTCTTTTTGTCCCTTTCTTATATTCTAAAAAATAAAAACAAGGCCATCCATGGAATAATGACATCAAAATAATACCAGGCTTGTGAATGAGCATAATGAATGCAGAGAAAATTGTGGGCAATTAAGGCTGAAACAGTGTCCTTATCTTTCTAGGCACTGCTTTCTTCCTCTTCCATCCTGCCCAGGTTTTTTGAGGACATTTAGGCATTTGGTCATTTTAGCCTTTGTATGTTTGTTCCTTGTTATTAGTTGAGGAGTTTGTTGTTTGCTCGTTTAGTGTTAAGACTCCTTTCCTGTACTGGAATTTTCAAGGAGGGTGTATGTAATCCCATCCAAGACCTTTCAAAATTCCTCACTTGACAGATAATGATGACTTTGTGTGAGCCAGTAAACAAGAAAGCAAGAGTTAAGCCCACGGTCTAAGCAAAACTGGCATTCAAATATTGGTACAGAAACCTGAGGCCATTCAGTCAGACATTCAGAAACCCAACATGGGTTACAGTCAGTGTCAAATGATGAGGAATACAGGTCAAGATATAAATGGCATTGCGTCCGAATGATGATTGGGGATATTTGGTCGGATGCTTGTATTTTGAGTGATTACACTTTGTGACCAAAGTAGTAAATGATGGACCTTACTGGTTATCAGATAAGCACTGCCTAAGAAAGTTGGAGGCTGCATTCCTGTAAGTCTGACATTGTCTCTGGATTATTCTCCTGAGCTTCACTGGCTGTATGTAATGCAGTGAAAAGCAAAGGATACACAAAGTTCTGATTTTCTAGTTTGTTTAGAAGAGCACTGACTTCTCTATACACTTCCAAATTCTCCTTTCCACCTCAGTATAATTAGCTCCCCCTTGCTTCAGTATAATCTGAAGTGAAATTCAGTATATATTTATGTGATCAGTTCTCCCAGGAAGGAAGAAAGCCTGACTTACTCTATGTTATTCCAAACCAGAGAGAATGAGCCCTTTACATACTAATCTTGAATCTACTTTAAACCTCATTGCTCTTTTTTTCAGTCTATGCTGACACTCCTTGACCTACCTCAAATTATACTTTTGTTTCCATGCTCTTACCTGCTTTGACATGAAGACTTATGCTTTTGATTTTTTGATGCCCCTGATGTTTGAAATCATGCTGAGAATCTTTACAATTTAATAAATAGAGAAGTATGATGTTTTTTTATTCTGTACCTATAGATTCTCAGGTCTATCTCACAAAGAAAATTAATTCATCTCTGAGGTTCAGGGCTTCCCAACTGCTTCAAAGCCATGCATTCAAATGCATTGAGGTGAATATGTACATATACATCCAGGGCTTAAGAAATAGAGCCTCCTGGGCCCTGCTACAGCTGGATCAGGGCTACTGAGACGCAGCTGGGAATTCTTTTCAACTCATAATGGGTTCTACTCAAAGCTTCCTCCACCACACTGCTTGTTTTAAAATACTTACTCAACTCCTAGAGAACGTACAAATTCCTACAGGGATAGTGCAGAAAGAAAAAGGTACAGTCCTGCCTGTTGAGGTATAGAGGGCATGAGCTAACCTCTCCTGAGGGACAAATTAGAGCAGAGAGCAAAAAGCCAGGCATTTTCTTCATTTGTCCCATGCCTACCCTCTGGCAGTAGCTAAAATCAATTCCAAAAGTTGGTTGAGAGAAAAGGGTGGGAAGAAATTAAAGTTGGGTAAAAGATTATTTAATATTAATGCCTAATCTTTTGCACTACATTCTCATTGCAATGAAAAGAGCCAACCAAGAGAAGACAGTTAAGTTAGTTTAAGAAGTTTCCTTCTAAGGAAATAGAGATTTGAAAGGCAATGAGAATTAAGTAAATCCCATGCTTAAATTGAAGTAAGCTAACTCCATCATCAGGAAAGTAAGGTGTCCATATAGCAAATTATTCATCCTCAAAATGCCCTTAATCTCCCTAATATATTCAGTTTGATGATAAAAGTAGATGTCAGAAGGGCTAATGAATGTTACTTTCTGCTCTGGGTACTACAGTTTCTATCTGCCCGGGTCCGCCTTCTTTTCTGGTCATGCCAGAGTCATTGGTCACACATGCACACTCACCAGCTTTTTAGGGAACAGCAGTCAACCTGGGGATACACAAACATAAAATTCAAGTGTTATTACTGGCACTAAAGTTTGAGAGAGGGAGAAACTGGCTCTGTGCTCCGTCAGGATTTGCAATTAGCCAGTTGATGCATAAACTTTGACTGGAGGGAAATAGGTTGTCTGACAATAATCCTGAAGGCTAATTTTAAGTGCTTCTTCATAAATTTATTTAACTTCTGAAAATGCCAAACTTCAAATTAATGGTCCATTTGTTTGAACAGAATGGATGCAAAAATGGTGAGGACAAGACTTCCACACTCAGCTCAGAGCTCCTGACTATCCGGCTAGGTTACCCTGGAAAGGGAAGAAGAGTGTAAGCAGAGGTTCACCCCGCAGAAACAGAGACATGCAAGTGCCTCAATCAAAACAAGTGTCACTCTTTTTAACAAGTATCACTTTTTTTAAATATTAAAAAGATGTGTTTAGCATTATTTTTGATAAATATACATTATAATAGCTTTTCAGAAGTTCTTGTATTTTTAGAGAAATGAAATGTCTCTCAGTCCTATTCTCCCAGCTCTCTAAAAATGAATAAGAACTTATGCTGAAAGCATGGTTTTCATATCCTGATTTAGGAGTGATCATTGATAACAAAACTGTCCCTCATCCTTTCATTCAACAAATACTTATGAAGTGCAAATTACTGGCAGGTTCTGTGTCAAATGTTAAGGATACAGCAGTGAGTGGGTAAGACCCAGTCCTTGACCCTTTGGAGAACTTAAGAGTCTTGGGGAAGAAAGACAAGCTAGAAGATGACTGCAATTCAGTAAGGGGTACTTGGGAGCACACAGAAGGAAAGCCCAACCCAGGCAGCTTGGGGAAGGGTTAAGAGAGCACTTCCTGGAGGAGCAGATGTGTTTGCTAAGTCCAGAAACATTAGGAGTTAGGGGAAAGGAGTGGGAAGGTGGGGTACTTGGGAGAGCTTTTCAGGAAGACAATGTGCTCCACCCTAGCTGGTGAGAGGGAGGAGCGGGTTTCCTATTAATTAGAGCAGCCAAACTCCAATCATTGTCTTTATTCACATTCTCCAACATAGGAGTGGTCGGTAATTAACATTTCTACAGAGTATGTACATACAGAAAATGACTTGGTTTTTTATTTAGACCCATGGAGGCAGCTACACAAAGGGCCCTTTTGCCTTAGGATGGGATTTCATGCAGAAATACTTCTTTCTGTTACTGTGACTTTTTAACAACTGAAGACAATAATCTGAAACATTTAAAATTTATTGTATGTTATATGCTTTCAAGTGGTTGAAAATCTAAAAAGAACCAATAGAAAGTCAGCTGCCAGATGGAATGTGATGTGGACTGTAATTTTGTTAGGTGCCGACGGACTGACTTCTACGGACGTATGTCGACTGCACTTCCATCAGTAATGTGCAAGAGAGTGCATGTTTCCCAACAGTCTTTATGACTTCTGAATATTGGCCAATCTGATAGATTTTAAATGGTATATCAGATTAATTTAATTTGCATTTTCGTGATTGTAAGTGAAGTTGATCATTTTCCAGCTTTTCTGAAGAGCCAAGTATATGCCTCTTTTTGTGAACTGTCTGCACCTAAACTTTGACCCCATTTCTTTTGTGTTTTGACTTTGTATTGGTTTGGATGATGTCTTTATATAGACAGGGTACGTGTGATAAACACTCTGCAGCATGGATGTAAATACTTTTGAGGCTCAAACTTATTTTAGCTGCTTATCCAGGGTGGAAAATGGAGCCTTACTCATTGGTTAAAGTGATACAGGGAATTCAGAACTACTTCTTAAGAAATATCTTGACTTGGATTTTAAACATCCCTATTCTTCCAAAAACAAAATATACCTTAATTGTATCAGATATCCCTATCCCTTATTCATATACATGATTTCCAAAGTTAATGAATTAGCAGTGACAAGATCATTTCATTTCAGGTCCTCTTTAGAGAGTAGAATCTTGGTGTTCCTAAAACTAGTTTTCATGAAGAGCTGTAATGGTAATGTCCTCAAGGTATGAGGTGTGGTAAGGTGTAGGGATGATGTCACCTCACTCCTCCAGTATCATACTCTAAGTTCCATCCATGTGTTATTTGAGGACCCCAAGGCTACACATTAAAACCATATCTCTGGAATCTCTTAAAGAATTGCCCTATTGTGGTAATTGTTTTATGGTATACACTTCTTTCCAAACCCATCAAGTTGAATACATTAAATATGTCTCAATAAAGCCTCAGTCAATTGGTTAAAAAAAAAAAGAACCTCCCTGACTTTGTCCTCAAGCATGAAAATTTCCCTTAGAGTCTGTGCCAAAAAGAACCTGGTTTCTGAAAACACTAGTTTGTTTCCTCCTTTTAGGAAATAAAAGCTTTATTTCTAAAATCCCAACCCCTTATGCTTAAATTCCTTTACTTATTTTTCTTGTTATTTCTCATAAATTTACTTTTGTCAGGGGGACAGGTAATCCAGCTATTTAATAACCAACCAATTCTTTCAACTTTTCTCAACCTAGTCTTCACACTGAAATCAACTGGAAATTGAAAGTCTCCCTGTGTTTCAGACAATTCAGACAGAAGAATCTCTGGGTGGGTCTATTTAGAAGCTGCCCAGGTAATTCTGATGCTCTGTGAGTACTGAGGACCAGTGAGCTAACTAAATGATTAGGTAAAATGGTAGCAGCAGGGCAGAAATTGCTCAACGACATCATTATTTCTAATCTCTGTGTGATTAGTAAAAAATAATAATAGCAAATAGGGATTATATTAACAGACATAAGTTTGAAATAACATTGGAGTTGGATACCTGGTCTCTCTCTGTTTCTCTCTTTCTCATTTCATTCATCCTGAAGTGCTGGAAAGGAAGATTCATGCAGTACTTTCCTACAAAACAAGAAAATGTCCTAGGAAAATTGACTTAAAAAGCTAATATTGTTCTGAGCCTTTTTGAGGTGCAATTTTGTCACTTTTTCACCCTCCCACTTGGTAGAGCCAATCAAGGGCAAGGATCATGTCTTAACAAGTTAAGTATGTATGTTTAGTGTCCTACATGTTGCCAGGCATATAGATGGCAATTAATAAATATTTATGAAAGGAAAGAAAGAGTTAAGTTTTTAAGATTGTTTTAATTCACAGGAATATATTGAATATCCCATAACTGTTTTTGTCACTTTATACTGCATTTAATCACTCAACTGAAAGCCTGCTATGAAAACGAACTTGTCTTTAAAAAAATTACCTAAATAAATATACTATGAAATGAGCATTAAAGTATACACAGAATAAAGACAGAACCAGTAACTGTGTTGCAATATTCCACCCACTCCATATACGTATCTATCTATTTTCTTCTCTTTCTCATCTCTTTGATGTTCATCTTTGCAGAAAGAAAGTGAATCAGTGTGGGGGGAAGCACTTCAGAAAAGAAAGGGTCAGAGTGAAAAGAGAGATGGACAAAGAAAGAACAAAAGGAGAGGCATAAAGAGAAAGGAACAAAAGTATGAAGTAAGGATTAGTTCCACACCATGTGCACTTAATAGTTGCTAAGTTAAAAATGACATTTATGCAATTTTTGTATAGGAATTGACCTTTCAGATAGAGCTCAGAGAGGGGGTGAAGAGAGCAAGAGAGTACAGTACAGGGGCTTGAGCTAGAGGAAGGCTGCCCAAACCAACGACACAGATAGCATACCAGGGAAAGCCAGTTCCATCAGCACCCCTTCCAATACGGTTCCACAGCCAACCCCATCTCCATGAATGCAGTAGAAGTTCTCTGAGTATTTAATGTTTGTAAGATAGGAGCTTATGTGAATATAAGGAATATGTGAAGATTTCAACAGGGATTCTGCCCATAGGGATCTTATGTCTGTATATTCAACTATGATTTAAAATAGAAAGTAAGCCCTGCCTGGTGTGGCTCAGTGGTTGAGCACCAGCCTCTGAATCAAAGGGTTGCTGGTTCGATTCCCAGTCAGGGCACAAGCCTGGGTTGCAGGCCAGGTCCGCAGTAGGGGGTGCGTGAGAGGGAACCACACATTGATGTTTCTCTCCCTCTCTTTCTCTTTCCCTTCCCCTCTCTAAAAAATAAAATACAATAAATAAATTCTTTTAAAAACCAAAATAAAATAGAAGGTAATATTTACCATAAAAAGGTACTGATACTATGGAATTTTATAAGAAGTATAGATTCTCACACTGATTCTTATGTAGTAGTTCTTCTGATGTTTCCTGTTCAAAATGGTGTTATCTCTAAATGTGTTAACCTCCTGGAGTGAATCTATTGTGCCTAAAAAGAAATAACTCATTATTCTGAAGCACCGACTTGCAGTTATGGCCAATTTTTAAATTTCACATCATTGTCATTAATAGCTTTTTTAAGTGTGCAGATACATACGTCATAGCTCTAAGCCTGTTAAACATACACAGTCCTGTCTTAAGGAGTGGACAATCTCAGTAGAACATTAAGTAATATATAAACACACATGTGCATTGTATGCATGATAGAGCCATCTCATTCCTACTTTATAGGAATGAAGTAAAAACTGATATAAACATCTTTAAAGATTCTCCCATTATTAAGATCAATCAATTGAAACCTAACTAATATAGGGGAGTTAGAGCCAAGCTTGATACGAAAGATAATCTTATGAAAGATTTGGGGTGTGTATTGATGCAAAGGGTGGAATAGAGCAAACCTAAGTGTCAGAGAACCCCAGTGAAATGAAATAAGACGTGAAGTCTCATGTTTGGATGGGTGGAAGAGAAGGTCTCCTTTCTTAATACCCAGATTGAGATGACATTTGATATATTTAAAGGATGTATAATTTTGTCATTTAATGATTAATGATGGATTTGGAAAGGGCTTTTTCCCAGGTACATCTCAGGAATGCACTAAGAGAAACCTGGAAGATGAGTGGAACTAATTACCTTGATATATGGTAATCATGTTTTCTCATTATCTGAAGAAACAGACCTCTGTGGCCAGTCCCATAGGAAACACTGACTCTAAAGCGAAAAAAAGCCAGGACAAAGGTACTAAACTTGTCAGGTTCCATGCTTGGTACTTGCTTGCAGTTCACTTGATTTTCAAGTGAAAAATGTCTTTTAAAAACAAAAAGAGGTAAGTCTGTTTCAGCAAACCAGTGGCCTAGTAATTGATTGATGGATTTCATTTCAGTCAGGGCAGTCAGGGAGTAAGATGGTGCCGGAGGTACCTGTAGTGGAGGCAGCAGTGGCTGCCTCAGCTCAGCCTCTCCCTGAGAGTCCCTGGGGCTCGGGTAGAACTTAAGGTGAATATACTGGATGAATGGGAGAGGAGAAAAGTACCCTTGACTTCTCTTTACTTGGGTATCCTTTGCCACGTGGCCAACACTATGCTGACTTGGGCTAAGGAGTGAGAAAAGGCTTGAGAGGAGGTGGTTAGCTCATCAGAGCACCTTGGCCAAGGAGTTAAAGTTGACTAAGGGGTGGAGGGTGGGCTCTAGGAAGCTGTGATTAAGGAGAAAAGAAGCTTAAGAGAGAAATATCCTCTAGGCAGCAGCATGAACCTTTATGAAGCAGTCTCCAAAGGCAGAGTCTGCAAGTCCCACGAACTGCAACTGTGAATCCCGCTGAGCTGGCTCCCAGTACTTCATATTGTACACGTCACTGTCAATTTAGTGAACCAGGCAGTGATTGTAGCCACCATTTCAGGAGCCTCATAAAGTGACACTGCATTATAATTTCAAAAGTGTTAAAAGAAACGGAAGGTTTCAACAAAATGAAAAAAAACACTATGACTGCAAATATGAAGTTCTATCTTCTCTGAAAGCAGCTTTATAGCATATAAAACCAACCTTCCTGTCTGCAATTAAATCAGAACAAGATAGATGTGTTTCATTCCTTGACATAATGGCCTTGAAGCTTCTTAATGGAAACACTTTAATAAAAGTTTATCTCAAATACTGACCGAAATCTTAGCAATGGCTGCAGCGAGAATGGTGAGCAACAGCCCCAAGCACTCAGTCTTATAGAAAAGAAACTTGTATGTCAAAACTTGGTGATGAAGAAATCAGGATGAATTGTGGGAACTGTGAGGATGAGGAAAACACAATGACATCTGTATGGAGCCCCTTACCTCACAATTTCAGAGAAGTAATTTCTGATCTCTCACTCAAAAGGTCTTCTGAAGACCTTCTGATACCTCCATCAACTTATCTATAGTGGCTGGAAGATGAATAGAATGGCCTCTAATCTCTCTTTTCTCTGAAAGCCTTGTGAAAGAATAGAGCATCGCTGTACTTCTCACACTGGAACTGAGCTCTTTAAAAATAAAATCCCTTTTTAATCTCCAAAAGAAAGAACAAGAAAATCTTTGAGCAGCCGTAAAGAAAATTCTAAGATGTGTTCAGAGAGAAAAACACTCCTAAGAAATGCACCTCTTGGCACTAGTACAATACCTTTAACATGGATGGAAAACAACTGCATTTCCCTCCCGAGGTTTTCCATTTCCACAAGAATTGTGACGTTTCCAAGCTTTGCCTCCCATAATGACTGTATTCCACAAACTTCAGGGCCAATTCATGTGTCAAATCTACTCTCCACCCCTGTCCCCCCAGCAGGGGACTAGGGATTGATTGATCTTCATTTCAGTCAGTGCAGTCAGGGGACAAGATGGTGCTCAAGACACAAAAACAAACAATAACCAAGTCACCTTGCTCTTAAAGCTATAACACTGGAATATGCTGTAGTCATTTTCATGTCCACAAAGGTCACTTAATATCTTTAGTTTTATTTATAGAAGGGGAAAGCAGGCACACTTTATACTGAAATTTAGCAGTCAAAATGGAATTCAATCATTAAATTTATTTCCTATTGTTTACCTTTGCTTGGAAATGCCATCTGTACTAGTGCTGTGATCTGACCAGAGTGCTGGGAAAAGCCATGTTTGTTTAAATGACAGCTGCTGTTCCTGGACTTTGAAACTCAGTCTTAAGTCAATGTCATGGAAGTCTCTGTTTGCACTGGTTTCAGTTTGAGTCTCTGTCTCGAAAACTACTAGCTATGTGACCTTGGGCAGGTTATACACCTTTCAATATATCATTTTTTTTATCTCTCAAAAGGCAGCTACTTCATGAGTGTGTTGGCAAGAGAAATTCAGATAACTGTGACAGACTATGGTGTTTGGCACTCAGGTGTTAGCAGCAGTAGTAGTGGTTGTGTTCTTTTTCAATTTCTCAGTCTAGGGATGTATAAACCAGGCCAGGGCTGAAATATTCAATGTATCTTCAGTTTCGTTTTTCTTGTTCCACTTTCTGGCAATGAAAGGATATTAGTGAGGCTTTCGAGAAAGCAGATCCAACATATTTTTTTCTGTATTCAACTGGTAATCTCTTTGTTTGGCCATGAACACACTGCCACTGTGAATAATGAAAATTCTATAATGTTTTCACTCAACTTCTGCCTCTTGGCAGCCATGACCAAAATCACCCTGCAGCTGTCATTTACAACAGGGATCCAAAGCTAGTCACTTGCAGCCACCCTGCTGTGAGGGGCAGCTGCTCAAGAGTATTTCAAGAAGGAAAGTGACAGAGCCAGATGTTATCAGGAATCCCTCAATGAGGTGAGGGCATTAGAAAACAGTAAGCCTTGCTTCCCCAAAAGGATGGAGACTCCTGCTTCCATCTCATGCTAAGCAACTAACCATATGATCTTCCTGAGATCTTGTTAATTACAACAAAGGCCCTGATACTTTACAGGGCTTGTAGATCTACAAAAATCAGGAGGAAACTGGTAGAAGCACAGTGATAAAGTTTTGGGGAAAGGTGGTCTGTTATGCTAACCCTTTAAACTCTTCAAATTTTTTTTTGTAGAAGTTTATAATTTTAAAATGCAGTTATATAAAAACTGATAATATATAACTGAAACTTACATACAACTCTTTCAAATATAAAATATACATTTTCTTCTTAAAAATGCTTTGAATTTAATAACCTATCTGGGAATTCTAAAGTCTTAGGATTTTCCTTAGGGTTCTTCCTCCACTAGAATAGGAAAGATGTTTAGAAAAGCATTTTTCACTGTTTTTTTGAGAAATGCTAGTTTTTCAACAGGGATTACACAAAAGTATGTATAAATTTATAGGATTAGTTTCAACAGGTGTTACACAAAAGGTATGTCTAAGTTTATCTATCACCAAACACCCAGAACTTTCAACATGCTGATGTACACTGTGTACAGCATTTCCCAAATGTGTTTGATCATGGTGCAGGGGGGCGAGGGTGGCGGGAGAAGCAACTAACTGCGGGAACATGTTTTCTCTGCAACAAAGTTTGGGAAATGCAGCCCCAGATTATAAGCATCTCGAGAACATGGACACTATTTTATATTTCTTCATCACTCTGAGACCCTAGCACTATGTCTGGCATGAAGTAGATATTTAATAATGTTCATTGAATGAATTAGTAAATGCTAGGGTGATTCCTCAGATTTATTGATAAATACTTATGCAGCAAGGAGGAGAAAATAGTTTTTTGGTCAGACCAAAAGAAAAGATGCTAAGATGTGTCACCTGAAGAGGGGCAGAATTGATTTTGTAGTAAAACTTAGAATAACTCAGAAAAAAATTGATGCCGGGAAATAAATAACAACACAGTGGGCCACATATTTACTAGAATACTGAAATTATTTTAATACAGGAAACTCAATAAGTAATGCTTTTGCACATGACTTCTATAGAATATTGTCTTCTACCCGACTATGCTCTGGTGATGGCAGACACCTAAAGGCCTGCCTTGTCTCAAGGCAGGGTTTCTCCTTATTTGTCTTCTCTTATTTTACCTGCAGCACACAAGAAAGGTGAAGCAGGTTTTGCAAGCGTGGTTGCCCTATAGGCCTTAGTGAATAGATGCTGGTGGGAGGACAGGAAAAAGTCTGGGAAAGGTACATTTCTTCACCTGGCCCTCCCGTTTACAGCCCTTGCACTCAACAGGGCCCACACCACACACCTGGACACTGCTGCCCTTTCTCCAGCCCTTCCCACCACATGGCAGTGTGGAGACCATCTGGACCACTGCTGGAAGGCAGTGTGGGTAATGAGTGTCCCACAGAGAAGCTGCAGACATGATAAGGAACCAACATCAGCTGCCAGGATGCCAGTTGCCAAGCCAAGCACCTGCCTCCCATGGAGACTTACAGGGAGAGGAGAGCTGAGGACCCATTTACACCTGGCAGGGTAGTTGATACAATGAGATACAATTTTTTACCTATCAGATGGGAAAGATCAAACAGTTTGATAATCAGCTATGCCCACTCACTTTCTTAAAGCCTCATATTATGTATTCTGAGAAGACTAGGCTGGTCAAGACTTTTTGGTAGACTGGTAAATTATTAGCAACATGTTGAGGCAAAGAAGGTATTATTTGTATAAAGTACGATAATTCAGTTGTAGTTCTTCAGTGTACAAAACTACTTTTAAATCTCTGGCAGAATATCTATAATCAAGCCAAGTCTCCTATGCCAGCAGTGCTGCATTTTAAGTGCTTTCCTAGGGTTTCTTTGTTGCCAAAAAATACAATTACTTTTCAGTTACTTCAGAAAACTTTTTAAAAAGCTATAGGAAAATGTCAGGATCCGAAATAAGAATCTGCAAAGAAACTTGTTTCAATCACATCCATTTTGGCTGTGAGGTACAAGCTTGGTGATTCCATCTTGATAGATTGTGTTTCATTTGCTTGTAAGCACCGTGTAATTTATGCCTAGGGTTGAATTCTATCAGTGGAAATCTGAGCTGTGCGGGCTTTGCTGTCGGGCTGCTCTGTGTGTGTAAGTTACCATGTAAGGCCTAGGATCTGTCTTCTGGGCGAGCCAGTGTTCCATCAGATTGGCTACACACACAACAGTAAGAACAGTCAAATCTCCAAATTGATCTCGTATAAATACAAAGTGTCAGTGGGCATTAGGGACTTCTAGCAAAACTTTAAAATTTCTGAAATCGCTGTAGACATCTATTTTCTACGGCTATTTTAAAACTAGAAGACTGCTCTCTGTTATAAAGCAATGAGCTGTGCTTTAAGAATCAAATTATCTAGGGCCTTCGCTGATATCTGGGAAGGAGGGGAAAACTCAGATTGATTGGGTACCTACTATATGTTAACACTAATTCAAATGATCACATCTGTGATCTTATACAATACTCACAAACTCCAGCAATGTTGGAATTATTTTCCCCATTTCCCAAGATAGAACATTTAGGTGCTAAGAAATTCATTCATATAAGCAATGTATGAAAATGGAACAGCCAGAATTCAAACCCAGATCTGTCTAAATCCAAAGTCTAGGCTCTTTCCACTCAATAACCAAGAAAGATTACATTAATTTCATCAGTCCATTAAGATGGTATTTGAAATGTCATTGAGCTAGTCTGTTCAATAGAAAAGTTTTCAGAACAGTTTACCACTTTCTTATTACACATACCTCTAATTGTGGACCAGCTAAGGAAAGAAAGTGTTCAGGATTGTTCTTCTGACCATGATTCTAGTACACTCACATACCTAGCAATGCCTAGGGAACTGGAATTTAGGCAGCCTCCACAGAAGATCACCATGGAGGAAAGTTACCCTGACATTCAGACAGTATGGATCATTCAGGTGAAGCCCGTCTTCATTTTCCGTGCTGTAGCCCACTGAAATGGGCCAGCTTTGCTTGCCCTCCCCATGACCTGCCTCTCCCATCAACTGTCATGTTTAGCCATCAAGACCATGGACTGTTTAATCTCACTAGCAGAGGAAAACAAACAATTGTTGCAGAAGAAGAACATCTTCCTTGTCCCTGTGGGGCAATGGAGGCCAAAGGTGTGCACAGTCTTCATAAATCAGCCCAAGGCCATACTGACAGAAACTCAAGCTCACATCGGGTCTGATGTGGGACATTCTGCCAGAGGACAGACTTGAAACATCTCAGAAGAAAGTGTAAAGGATGAAGCGATTCATTAACTCACACTCTGTCTCCCAAGCAACAATTGCTACTGTGCTCTATCTGGAACATGAGGGGATCCAGTTTAGTATAAAACATAGTGCATCTTGCCTTTTAAAGAGTATTTGCGCTGACTCCCAGTGCTGGGTGGAGGAGCGGAAAGCTGGGGGTCCTCCCTCATCTGAGGAGAGGCCTGCAAGGGAAATGCTGAATCAGGAAGAGGAATCATGTCAGAGGAAACAGTAAGTGAATCACAGTTTTCCTTGAAGATAGCAGTACTAAGAGCATTTGATCAACCTCTGTCTTGTCACTATCCTCTCTCTCATAATTTGAGACTTCCAGCCAAGATGGAGGCATAGATAGATACACTGTGCCTCCTCACACAACCAAAAGGAGGACAAGAACAAATTTAAAAACAAAAAAATCAGAACTGCCAGAAAATTGAACTGTATGGAAGTCTGACAACCAAGAAGTTAAAGAAACATTCATCCAGACGAGAAGGAGGGGTGGAGATGGGCATTTGGGGAGGAGAGGATGCGTGGCAAGGCAGAGGCTGGAGGACCTGGGCAAGCAAGGGGAGAGCTGGCTTACTGGGCAGTCCCACATTTGCCTAGTCTGAGCAGTGGGGGGAAATAAGGCCTCAAAACCTCTGACTAAAAAAATCTGTGGGGATTGAGGCAGCAAGAGAAATTCCCAGCCTCACAGAAGAGTTCTTTGGAGAGAACCACAGGGTCCTAGAATGTACACAAAACCACCCACCTGGGAATCAGCACCAGAAGGGCCCAATTTGCTTGTGGGTGGCAGATGAAGTGACTGAAAGCTGGCCGAGAGCCAAGCAAGCAGCATTATTCCCTCTCAGACCCCTCCTCAATATACAGCACCAGAAAGCAGTGATGTGGGTTGCCCCATCCTGGAGAATACCTAAGGCTCCATACCTTACAATGAAACAGGCATGCTGAGACCAAAAAAAATGGCCCAAATGAAAGAACAAATCAAAGCTCCAAAAAATACAATTAAGCAATGAAGAGATAGCCTACCTATCAGATGCAAAGTTCAAAACTCTGATAATCAGGATGCTCACAGAAATTGTTGGGTATGGTTGCAAAATAGAGGAAAAAGTAAAGGTTATGAAAAGTGAAATAAAGGAAAATGTACAGGGAACCAACAGTGACGCAAAGGAAACCAGGACTCAAGTCAACGGTTTGGATCAGAAGGAAGAAATAGACATTCAACCAGAACAGAATGAAGAAACGAGAATTTAAAAAAATGAGGAGAGGCTTAAGAACCCCTAGGACAACTTTAAGTGTTCCAACATCCAAATCATAGAGGTGCCAGAAGGAGAAGAGGAAGAGCAAGAAATTTAAAACTTATTTGAAAACATAATGAAGGAGAACTTCCCCAATCTGACAAAGGAAATAAACTTCCAGGAAGTCTGGGAAGCTCAGAGAGTCCCAAAGAAGTTGGACCCAAGGAGGAACACACCAAGGCACATCATAATTACATTATCCAGGATTAAAGAGGAGAGAATCTTAAAAGCAGCAAGAGAAAAGGAGTTACCTACAAAGGAGTTCCCATAAGACTATCAGCTGATTTCTCAAAAGAAACCTTGCAGACAAGAAGGGACTAGAAAAAAGCATGCGAAGTCATGAAAGGCAAAGACCTACATCCAAGATTGCTCTATCCAGCAAACCTATCATTTAGAATGGAAGGACAGATAAAGTGCTTCCCAGATAAGGTCAAGTGAAAGGAGTTCATCATCACCAAGCCCTTATTATATGAAATGTTAAAGGGACTTATCTAAAAAAATGAATATCAAAAATATGAACATTAAAATGACAACAAACTCACAACTATCAACAACTGAACCTAAAAAAACAAAAATGAACTAAGCAAACAACTAAAACAAGAAAAAAATCATGGAAATGTAGATCACATGGAGGGTTATCAGCCGAAAGGGGGAGGGGAGAATGGGGGAAAAGTACAGGGAATAAGAAGCATAAATACTAGGTACAAGATAGACAGAGGGGGTTAAGAGTAGTATAAGAAATGTAAAAGCCAAAGAATTTATATGTACAACCCATGGACATGAACTAAAGAGAGGGGAATATGGGTGAGAGGGGGGTGTAGGGTGAAGGGGAATAAAGGGGATATTAAAACAAAACAAAACAAAGAATATTTGGGCACTTTGACATTTCTGCCATTCTTTATTAAAGTATTTATTTATAATACCTACTATGTGCCAGGCATTGTTTTAGGTACAAACTGGATATTCAACAGTAAAATAAAACATTAAGTAGTCACTAAAACACATTCATGAAAATAATCAAAGTAATATAAAGTATATGCTTCAATTGCAACTATGTAAAATGTGAGCACCAGGCTGAAGAATGTAATAGTAAAGGCACAATTGAAAGTAATTATGTCAGTGTCCAGGATAACAGGGTTTTTAAAAAACATTTTTTCTTTAATATCAGTTTTACGTTGATTTTTAAATTTAAGAAAGCAGAAAGAATAGTCAAATTATACATTATAGTTTGCTTGATGAGTTCTACTTTTTGGGTGGGGGAGCCTCTGATTTCTAAATTCTTTTCATCTAATGTAATTAGGAACTTAGGTTTCTTGAGTATTGAAACTCACTGTCATTTTGGATAAGATGTAGGGGTGGTGTTGTAATATATCTATGAAGAAGATAAAAATGTAGTTTCTAAAAGAAACATCTAACTGAATCTTGATGTCCAATTGTAACATTTGTCAAATAGTAATTCCCAGCAGTAGGAAGGGATAAAAGCAAAAGAATTAGGTCTCATAAGCAAGAATTAGAAAAAAGACAGGGCCATGCTTTAAAGTATATTCACATATTCTTTTGTTCAAATAAATTTATTAGAGACTGTTTTACTCCTGGCACACAAAAAACCTGGACTAGACAGTTTCACAGGACAATTTTACAAAACATTTAAGAAAGAGCTAACCCATATCCTTCACAGATTATTACAAAACATCCAAGAATATGGAAGATTCCCAAACTCTTTTTATGAAGCCAACATCATCCTAATCCCAAAACCAGATAAAGATAAAACAAGGAAAGAAAACTTCAGGCCAATATTGCTGATGAACATACATGCTAAAACCCTCAACAAAGTATTGGCAAACAAGATCCATCAATATATTAAAAAGATCATACACCATGATCAAGTGGGATTCATCCCAGGGATGCAAGGATGGTTCAATATTCGCAAATCAGTAAATGTAATTCATCACATAAACAAAAGCAAAAACAAAAATCACATGATCATATCAATAGATGCAGAAAAAGCATTTGATAAAATCCAGCACCCGTTTATGATAAAAACACTCAGCAAAATGCGAGTAGAGGGAACATACCTCAACATAATAAAGGCTATATATGAGAGATCAACAGCCAACATCATACTCAATGGGCAAAAACTAAAAGCTTTCCCACTAAGGTCAGGAACAAGATAAGGCTGTCTACTTTCACCACTTCTATTCAACATAGTATTGGAAGTCTTAGCCATAGCAATCAGACAAGAAAAAGAAATAAAAGGCATCCAAATTGAAAAGGAGGAGGCAAAACTGTCCTTGTTTGCAGATGATGTGATAGTGTACGTAGAAAATCCTATAGACTCCACCAATAAACTACTCGACCTAATAAGTGAATTGGGCAAAACAGTGGGATACAAAGTTAATATTCAGAAATTGAAGACACTTTTGTACCAACAATGAAATATCATACAGAAATCAGGAAAAAAATACCATTTGATATAGCAACAAGAAAAATAAAATACCTCAGAATAAACCTAAACAAGAAGGTAGAAGACCTGTACTCAGAAAAGCACACAATGCTGAAGAAAGAAATTAAGGAAGATACAAATGAATGGAAGCATATACTGTATTCATGGATTGGAAGATAAATGTCATCAAAATGTCCACACTACCCAAATCCATTTATAGATACAATGCAACTCTTATTAAAATACCAATGACATATGTCACAGATATAGAACAAACATTTCAAAAATGTATATGGAACCATAAATGATGCCAAATAGCTGCAACAATTTTGAGAAAGAAGAACAAAGTAGGAGGGATCACAATATCTGATACTAAACTATATTACAAGGCCACAGTAATCAAAACAGTCTGGTACTGGCATAAGAACAGACATATCAATGGAATAGAATAGAGAGCCCAGAAATAAACCCAAGTCCCTATGGTCAATTAATATTTGACAAAGGGAGCAGAAGCATAAGATGCAGTAAAAATAGCCTCTTCAACAAACGGTGTTGGGAGACCGAAACAGCTATGTGCAAAAAAGTGAAACTCGATTACCAACTTACACCATACACAAAAATAAACTCAAGATGGATGAAAGACTTAAATATCAGTTACAATACCATAAAAGCCCTAGAGATGAACACAGGCAGGAAAATTTCAGATATTCCAGTCATCAATACTTTCATTGATATGTCCCCTAGAGCGAGGGACATAAAGGAAAGAATAAACCAATGGACTTCATCAAAATAAAAAGTTTCTGCATGGCCAAAGAAAACATCAGCAAAATGAAAAGGGAACCAACTGTATGGGAAAATACACATCGCCAATGGCAAATATCATTGCCAATGATACCTTGGGCAAGGGTTTGATCTCCAAAATATATAAAAAATTCACATGACTCCATGCCAGGAAGACAAACAACCCAATTAAAAAATGGGCAATGGGGCTTAACAGACACTTCTCCAAGGAGAACATACAGAGAGACTAGAGACATATGAAAGGATGCTTAGCATTACTAGCCATCAGAGAGATGCAAATTAAAACCATAAAGTGATACCACTTCATACCGGTCAGAATGGCCATCATAACCAAATCATCATACAACAAATACTGGTGAGGTTGTGAAGAAAAAAGAACCCTAGTACAATGTTGGTGGGAATGCAGACTGGTGCAGCCACTGTGAAAGACAGTGTGGAATTTCCTCAGAAAACTAAAAATGGAAATGCCTTTTGACCTAGCAATTCCACTGCTGGGATAATACCCTAAGAATACGGAATCACCAATGCAAAAGAACCTATGCACACCAATGTTCATATCAGCACAACTTATAATAGCCAAGTGCTGGGAGCAACCTAAGTGCCCATCAGTAAATGAGTGGACCAAAGAACTGTGGTACATTTATACAATGGAACACTACACAGCAGAAGGAGCTCCTATCCTTTGCATGGATAGATCTCAAAAGCATTATGCTAAGGGAAATAAGCCAGGCAGTGAAAGATAAATACCATATGATCTCACCTATAAGTAGAACCTAATCACCAAAACAAACAAGCAAGCAAAATATAACCAGAGACATTGAACTAAAGAACAAACTGACAGTAACCAGAGGGGAGGTGGGAGGGGATAATGGAGAGAAAGGGAGGAGGGTCATCAAGAACATGTACAAAGGACACAGGGACAAAGTCAAAGGTGGGTATGACAGAGGGTGGGAGGTGGGGATGTCTGGGGTAAGAGGGAGTGGTGGGAGGAAAATGGAGACAACTGGACTTGAACAACAATATAAAAAGAGAAAGAAATTAAAAAAAATAAACTTGAGACTGTTTTAGAAGACTTCATAATTTTCCTCAAGTTTCCTACAATATGTTGTTTCATAAGAGCTTGTATGCAGATGTTGGTTTATTTTACTAGTTGAACATTATTTTAAAGTTATTGATGAGCAGATGGTGATAAACTATTGTATTGAAATGTTAACCATATAAGGTCACAATGAAACTGCACTTCCTGTCCTTCACCACCATCTTTTTACCTGTGTGACTAGCAGCTTCTATTTGACATGGGATCATCCTTGAGCTAACCAGGCAAAATCTAATCATATCCCAGTTATTGGGGTGTTTTTGGTCATTATTTATCAAGTAAAAGTTGTAAAGTACTCAGTTTTGTTTATACATTCTATAATAATGAAAGAATTAAATTGTCAACATCAACTCATTTGACCAATTTCTCATTATAAACTTGCAACAGTTTCTGATTACCAAATGCTTTCAAGCATTAGGTAAAAAAAATTCCAATTGAGCAGGTCTTTAGGAACTTTGAGTTACCAAATATCACTTGTAATGTTTTTTCTTCCTTTGGTGGGCAGGAATTTTTGTATTATCACTGAAAAGCAAGCTGGTGGTTAACTTTACTGCATGTAGAAAGAATTCAGTCTCATACCACGGTTAAAGATAAATAAATAAAGTGCACAAAATGAGAACTGTTGCCATGAGTAATTTTACACATGCTGCTAAATTCTGCAGAATATTGCCAAGACTACCCTTTAATCTCTATGGAAGCTGTAATAGCTATATACTCTTATTTGCTGTCAAATGTCTCTTGCAGGGTTATTACAAAAGATAGGAGGATTAAAAAAAGCCTTCCAAGTTACCTTACTCCAGTTTTGACCTGTTTTTCTTATTATTACCACTTTATATCTGTTGATAGCTCAAAATGTGCCTATGTCACAGCCCCAGTCATCCTTATGAAACAAGATTCATGCGGTTTTGGTTTCTAGGTTCTCACTGTACTTTTTAAGTTCTCACCTATATTGTCTCCCAGCAAGTTTCTCCCATCTGAACCCAGCTCCTGCTCTCTGTCCAAGCCACTTAATAACAAATTTGAGGCTCTATTACCAGAAGGAGGAGACCCGTATGATATACTGCCCCATATTCATGGATCAGCAGGTTAGATCTCTCAGGTAAGGAAGGATCTTATGTAATAAAATGGGCCTGAAAGATTAAAGCCAAGTTGTGGGGAAATCAGACTTCCTGAAGCTGTCCATCTCCTGGAGTAGGGAAACACTTTCAGGTTGTAGGCAGGTTCCAAATTTGCTCCAGCTTTCCTTCCCTTAGGGCTCCATAGATGTTCTTTGGAGTATGACCAAATTCCCTGACCTTTACTTCTGTCATTCTGAGTGAAACCCAAGCTGCTACTCTATAGGTTCCCAACTTTGACACTACTCTCCTAGTGCTGGAAATGCAGTCCTAGTTCTAAAACCCTTTAGAGTTTGTAAGGAATAATAATTTCCCCTGTTAACTATGTAAGGGTAAGGTGGGTGAGATGGGGGATACTTTCAGTGGTGTGCTGAGCCTGGACAGCTGATTGTTAAATTTTCAGAAATTTTGTGAGCCAATTGTGATCATCTTAGCGGCTTGTATAGAGTAAGCCATGAGTGGGACTATTATTAGCTGTCCTCTACCCCCAACAGGTGTGAGAAGAGCCAGGGTTGGCAAGAATAATTAGCGGTGGTAGTATTTAAACCATACCACAAGCTCCCTGGTTCCAGCTGTATCTATATCTATATAGATAGATATATTGTATCTATATTGTTCACTCTTTTGTTCTCCTTGTGGTACACGTTAGGTATTCACTAAGTATTTGTTGAATGAATGAATGAATGAGTTAGAAATGGAAGCGATTTTCTACAAAATATGTATTATTGTTGTGGGCTTTGCTGAAAAGTAAAAAAAAAAATCCTAGGTCTATTCCCTCCTGGCCCCTCTTTGATTACACATTTAAAAGTTTGTACCATGAACTGCCACCTCGCCTATTCATTCTGTCACTTCTATTCTTGGAGCTGGATCTCACCATTTGCTCTACTCTGTATCTCACACCCATAACCTCACCCATTTCTTTCTGTCATGTACATTCATGGATATCTTACAGAACATATTCTAAAAAAGTTAGGAAAAATAATATAAGACCATTAACTGTCTTAGTCCATATGGGCTGCTATAACAAGTCACCATAGACTGAATGGCTTATAAACAACAGAAATTTCTCACGTCTGGGAAGTTTAAGGTCAAGGCACCAGGAAACCCTGCTTCCTGGTTCCTAAATGGCTGTCTTCTCACTGTGTCCTAACATGGAAGAGGTAAGAAGGACTTCACTGGGATCTCTATTACTAGGGCCCTAAGCCTGCTCATGAGGGCTCCACACTCATTACCTAATCATCTTCTAATGCCATCTGATTGGCAATTAGATTTCAATTAGATTTTCAATTGGCAATTAGAATTTTGGGGAACACAAACATTCAGTCCGTAACTAACTTTTCAGTGAACTTGGCTTCTAGTCTTAGTGCAATCACATGACATCTGTATGACTGTGGGAAAACATGTAGCTTCTCAGATCTTTGGTGTCTTCATGTGTAAGTGAGAATGCCATTACTGCTATGCCCTCCTCAGTGAGTTCATAAGGGTCAAAGAAGATTACGCATGTGACTGGGCTTTGTAAACTATAAAGTGCTCTACAAATGTAAGTTTTTGTTAGACGTAGCCAGATGCAATGAAGTAATTATTGACTTCAGATACAAAAAGAATTACATTTATAATCTATTTCTACATTTTGTAGTTGTTACCAATCTATTGTTACATCTGTAACCTTAAGTAAGACTTTTAACCTTCTTGAGCCTCTGTTTATTTACCCACAAATGGGAATAATGATGCCTACTAGGGTCACTGTGAGGGTTAAATAAAATCATGCAAACAAAGGCCTGCCTAACACAGTGTCCCAATAATGTCTCTTCCCTTTTCCAATTTCCCAGTTCAAATGTCTTGAGGTGATATTATTATCATTGCTAGTAATCCATCTTTAAGGCTCCCTTGTTCTCAAGAAAGAACCATTTATATCTATTCAGTTAGGAATGAAGGCTCTGAAGCCAGATTTCCTGGCTTCAAATTCTCACTCTAGCCACTTGCTAAATCTATGATCTTGAGCAAGTCACTTCTCCAACCCCTTGTTGTTTTTCATCTGTAATAGTACCTACGTAGGATGACCAACCATTTCAGTTTGCCTGGGATTAAGGAGGGTCCTGAGACACAGGACTTTGCTCAAAACAAGGAACTCCTGAGTAAATGGGGACAAGTTGGTCACCTCTATAACTACTTCACAGGACTGGAATGAGGATGAAGGGCGTTGTGTACGTGAAGTGCTTAGAACTGCAGCCTGCAGTATTATGTAGAATTTAGTTATCATCCTTAGTTCTCCAGGTCCATTCCTTTGTTTTCATGGTTGACTAGTGAAATTTAAGGGCACAGTGAAAACTGTGGTAGAGACACTCATGCATAGAGAGGCCTCCTCGGAAACACTCATCTAAGCCTAGGTCCTGTCCAACTCGGACCTACTGCTGACAATGTTCTGAAACATTCCCAGCTTTATAGGGTGATAGACAAAGAACAGCTGCCTCAAGAATTGCTCCTGTATGCTACTGTGACTGTTCTGGTCACTTTGAACCTGCTTCTTAAAGGAAGGAGAAAAGTCAGAGAAGAAAGGAAGACAACTACCTAATTATTTGATGCTTCTGGTGAGGACTGGCCAAAGCCTGAAGGGTTAGGAGAGGTGAAGCCATTGATAGATTTCAGCTCCCTGCCTTTACTCTCCTGCCTCTGAACAGGCTCCTGCAGGGACTACCGACTGTATTTTTCATGCTGTACATTGAACATGATTGTGGAGACTTGATGTACCCGTATTAATGCTATGCTTTTCCTGGGTCTGAAATCAGACTGCCTAAATTCCAGTCATGCCTCTGCCCCTGCTAGGTGGTAGACTTTGGAAAAGTTATGTAACTTCTCGGTTCCTTCCATTGTGAAACAGGAATAATAACAGACCCAATACAGTGGAAGTGTTGTGAGAATTAAATGAGAAAATCCATGCAATGAACTTTTCTCAGAGCCTCGCCTGAAATACGGTAAATTTTCACTAGTTATTCCCCTCAGCCCCCATTTATACATGGGGTTTTGGAGGGGAAACAGTGACTCTACCATGTCGTTTCATTGCTATGCTTTCATTTCGATGCCCTAAACTCTTCTTTTAGCTAATTAAACTTATGTATGATTTATTCACTCATTTTAAACATTTCTCTGAAATTAGAATTTTAAAATTTGGACTAAATATTTTTCTAAGCCTAATGCTAGTTGAAATGGAGGTCATGTGTAGTTTTTCTGCCTCGTTAAGTGTTTGTTTGCTTATGGTCAATAATGAATAAGAATTAAAAATCTAAGCTTCCAAAAACTGGTTCCAGAAATTAGGTTTTAGTGTGTCATCAGCTCTTCCAGAAAGAATGCCATAAATGAATATCAAACAATAAAGTTATATCTTGCATGTTTAATTGTTTACATGTTTAGCAAAATCACTCCTTTTTATATCGACAAAATTTCTGATCTTTCTTCTCATCTATATTTCAGAAGCAGTTTTAACTGTGATAAGGAAGCTTGAACAATGCCTTAAATTCCTGGTTCTATTTTCCTTTCCTTCATGCTCTCCTGGGATTGACTTTTTGGTATTCTCTGGTATTTTTCCATTCAGGGGATCTTACTCTTAGAAGCAGGACAGGTAAATCTTTTTCCTTAAGACAGGCTGGTGCTGGCAGAATCCCCTGTACCACTCCCTCTTACATATCCTAGTACATAAGAACAGAAGAAATTAAGTGTTTCTATTAAAGCTAAGAGGCCCAGATCATATACCAAGAGCAGCCTTTTACATTCACTCTTCCTACATATTCCTATTCGACCAAAACAGGCCTTCAGGTCATATAATGGGATGAATCACAAAGATAAAAAATCTCTTGGCCTCATGATGCATGGTCTTTCCAGAGTTCATTGATGTACATCGTTAATTCAGGGTTCTAGGATATATAGTCAAAAAGGAAATTAAAAAAATATGTAGTGACTCTTGCCAAACTCTATCCTCTGAGTAAACGTAGCCCAAAGTATATTTTAAAGATAATTTTAATCATCATTTCCATTTCTGCTCAGTCTCTGAATTTCTTCTTGCCCTATAGACGCTCAACTTGCTGCTTAAAGGTCAAAGGTTGTACACCTCTGAATTTTATGGCATCTCAATTTTTTAAAAAAGATTTTTTATTTACTTTTAGAAAGGGGAAAAGGGAGAGAAAAATCAGTGGTGACAGATACATGGATCAGTCACCTCTTGGTTGCCTCTTGCACACCCCCAACTGGGACCTGGCCCACAACCCAGGCATGTCCTGACTGGGAATCCAAACAATGACCTCTTGGATCACAGGCTGGCACTCAATCCACTAAACCACAACAGCCAGGGCTATAGCATCTCAATTTTAAAAACTGGATCCACTGATTAAATTGTAAAGCAAAATCTGTGTATGTTACTCTTATGTAAATTAAACCTAATTTTTAAAATAAGAAAAAATAGTTTCAATTAATTCATGGCCCTGTGGTGGTGAGTCCTGGGCATGGGTATGTTTTCCAAAAACTCTCCAGGTGACTCCAATTTGCAATCAGAAGAGAAATATTACCCTCTAATACAGGAAAATCAAGGATAGTTTGGGTGCAGGGTTTGGGCACTCGTGTAATATCTGAGCATGTCTCCATCTCCTAGCATTGTACTCCTACCACCTTCTAATATGCTACAGAAGCTTCAATAATGCCATTCTCTTTTAAGCTGGATGTGACCCCCTCCACACTTCTCCACCTAGACCTTCTAGAACTTTTACATATATGAGTTTTTGAAGGGTACTTAGGAAGTAGCAATGACCCCAGAATCTCTTCTGCCATTCATCCCCTCAGAATGGACAATTGATTTATTGTGAGATGTAAGAATGTACCAAATGCTTATTCTGTTCTTTTAATCAGGGAGTAAAATTACTATTTTAATTGCAGTATAATGAGTTTGAATCTACCCTTTTATTGACCTTCTCCCCTTTCTTCTTGGCCACGGAAGCACTTCTCCATGACGCATTTAGAAGTAAGAAGGAGCTGTGAGTCTCACACAGGAAGGAATGAACATATCTACCACATACCACAAAAAGTATAATTGGCCAACCCAGAAACCAAAAGTATGCTTTACACTGGAAATGACAGAATAGCTTATGTTTCTTACTTGCAAAATGTTTTTCTAAAAGATGACATTGATCATCCCATGTCCTTGATTAGAATTTTCAGAGGACCTGTTGGCTACAGGATAAAGTGCAGTCTCCACAGTCTACCACTAAATGTCTTTATTCCTCAAGCCCAGCTGCTAGTTCTAGCCTCATCTTTCACTACTTATCAACAATATTCCTTGCAACATGTTTCCTAAGTGAATTCCTCCGGTTCCCACCCCACTTTCCCTGTGCCTTATCCCTGGAACATCCTGACTCCCATTCAACCAAATTTTAAAGTGACCTTTCCCTTTCCTGAAAGTGTAAGACTATGTTCCTACCAAAATGAACATGGGCTTTGGACTGAGACAGATCCGCTTTAAAATCCCATGACCTTTGGCAAGTCTTTTCATTTTTTTATGCAAAAAAGGTCGGGAGTGGAAGAGAAGATAATACTCCTGGGAGAGGATGGCTGTAAGAATTATATGAGATCACACGTGAATGCACTTAGATGATCAATACAGAGTTCCCTTTCCTTTAGCACTCAAATAGCATTGCTCTCTATTGTGGGTTTTTGAGAGCATGTCTTCATGTCTCTGCAACAGCATAGGATCCTTGAAACCAAGGGCCTTTTCTTAAACTTATTTGAATATTCTCTTACACTAGGAAGAGTGCCTGGCATGTAGAAAGTCCTCCATAAGATTTCTGATGGCTGAATAAATAAATGAATAAATTTTATGACCCTCTGATAAATAAAACATAATGGCATAGAGGGAGATAAAAAGGAAAGAGGCAGCCTACTTAAAATAGAGTGCCCTGACAAAATGTTATAGTGATTAGCATAATTATGAAAAATGCATTAAATAACTTACCCAGTCATATCCTAACCTATTTTGGCTTCCTGGGAATGGACATGAGAACTTATTATTTCTTCTCAAATTTTTACTTATTCATTTATTTGTTTATTTTTATTGTGATTAAAAACATAAAAATACTATGTTAACCATTTTTAAATATACAGTTCAGTAGTGTTAAGTATACTAATATTATTGTGAAACAGATCTCCATAACTTCTTGCAAATCAGAAACTCTTTAGCCACTAAACAACAAGTACATGAGGAATTTAACTTCACAAAGAATTGTTGAGCTTATGTTCCATACAACAGCAAACAGGTACCCAGAATCCCACAAAAATAAATTCATTGACATTTGATGTTCTTACAGTGGCAATGTAAAGAATAAAACAGGCTCTTGTAGTTTTCTATTTAAAACTTCCCTTTAATAAACTGCCCACTACTGTGTAATCCAGATGGCTATATTTGGTATATTGATATAAAAGAATGCTTTAAATTCCATGAAAATAGGGAGGAAGTACACAAAAGGGATGTTTTATGGATAGTCCAGGCAGGGATAGTGTCTCTTTCATAATAGGGACAAAAACATTTTTTAAAAAACATTCTCTATATAAAAAAGGTTACGGCTTCATTCTGAGGTAAACTGTCTGACAAAGAGATGATGCCAGAGAGTTTCTATTCCTTAGGAGGAGGTATCTTTGTCTTCTTTCCAGAGAGAAAGAAAAAAGAGCTAGATGTGAGGCTTTTGAGTGTTTACTCCTAACACTGCTGAAAAAGCTCTCATAGTCTCATTACATGACATAAGAACAGTCTCAGTTTTATATTACAAGGTAAGAATGAGCCACTTATTGATGTTTAAGATCCATCAAGACTTGCAGGTAAATTGAGACTCTTGACAGATGACCTTGAAACAAAGCAGTGCAATGTGATATTTCTTTACCACCAGAAAGAAAAGACATTCTTGACAGCTGAGAAATGGTGACCAGATCTTGAAGTCATTTTTTCCTCTTAAAGGAATTTGAAATATAAAACGCAGGACAGAGGTCACATCTTTGCTAGGCTCTTCAAGAACATAAGGAAGTATCAATATCCCACAGATAGATAATGACTTCTAATCATTAAGTTTTTAAGGAAAAACAAGTGTTACGATTTAGTGAGAATTAAATTTAGAGCATGGTTTAACAAATCCCTCACAATTTCAAGGACAGATATTTATTCGGTTGTACCTTCATTACTATGTCTAACATTTTTTTAAATCTATTTTTAAATCATTATTCAAGTACAGTTTCTATTCTTTACTCCCATATTGATGGGAAAAAGATATGAGGCTTGTCTGGAAGGTATCCATCCATGTACTATGAAAAATAGAGACATTTATTGAAGAAGATACAAGATATAAGAAACATTGTACATAGGACAATGACACCTCAGTCCCCTTCAAAGCAGGCACCTTGGGACCTCACACAGTTCTCCTAGCATCTCTTTCACTGTTCAAAACACTGCAAAATCCTCTGTGGCAATTGCCATCAGATGCCCCCTTTGTATTTTCCTGGTTCTCATCAACGGTCTATAATCTCTTCCCTTTCAAAGGTGATTTTAGTTTTGGGAAAAGCCAGAAGTCACAGGGAACCAAATCTGGGTTGTAAGGGGGCTGATTCACCTTTAGTAACTTGATGTTTTGCCAAAAAACTGCACATGCATGAGATAGTGTGCTGTCATGACGAAACTGCCAATTGCGTGTTGCCTATAGCTGTGGCTGTTTGCATCATGTTGCATCTCTCAACCAATAAAGAACACTGAGGTGGTACTCCGTATTAATTGTTTGGCCTGGAGGAATGTGCTCATGATGGACAACACCTTCCCAATAAAAAAATGCAGTTAATATGGTCTTGATCTTGCTGCGACTTTGCTTTGCCTTCTTGGGTGTGGAGAACCAGGCAACTTTCATTGGAACAACTGGACCTTTGTTTCCAGATCATAGCTGTATCCACAAGAACTTCTTGAAGAAAGCTTGTTCATTGGTAGTGGTTTGAGTCAAGTCATTAGCAACTGCAGCATGATGTTCCTTCTGCTCTGGTAGCAGAAGCTGCAGAACTAAATTTGCCACAAGAGATTTCATGCCAAGAGCCTGTGTCCAAATCTCAGACTTGGTAGTTTTTGGAATCCCCAGATAAGCTTCTAGTTCTTGCACTGTTAGTTGCTGATCTTTGTTGATTGCACCCTGTATACATTCAACATTCTCAAGTATTCTGCTTGTTGCAGGCCTTCCAGAATATGGATTACTTTCAACAGATTCACAACCATCTTTGAAGACTTTGTGCCACACTTGTATTTGTGCTGCACTCATTGCATCATCCCTCAATACCTTCTAAATCACCTGAATAGTTCCCACGGAAGAATGTTCAAGCTTAATGCAAAATTTGTTGCAGAGTCATTGCTCTACTCCCTCAGTCATTTTGAATGTGATGCCCACAGAGTATACATGCTCACTTAATGGTGTCTACTGCCCCCACTGACTAGTACAGTGAAGTCGTCATTGTTCATGCATGTGCATTCCATTTCGCTCTTCTTGGCTGCCAGGTTACACTGATCCTACACAAACTGGTCTTGTTACATTAACAATGGCTAGACTTTTTCTGGATAGATCTTATATAAATTAACATAAAAACTCTTTGATGTAAATGCATAATAATAGTAGCATGACTATTTTCCCAGCTAATAAATATAACCAAAATTAAGTAATTCATTTTATTAGCTCCTTCAGGACTTTTTAAAGAATCTGGATTATTTTTTCAGGTCTCATAAAACCACTTACAAGAGAGAAAGTCAATTTTCACTTTAATGATTGATATTACAGCTGGTGGATAATCAATGACATATCATTATTTTTCTAATAGATTAGATTTAAAGCAGGAAGAAAAATTGAAGGGAACAAAGGAATGAAATTCTAGTGTCTATCATTCTCACCAAAATACAAAGTACTTAACAAAAATCAAGTTATAAACAGTAATATTATCGTTACCCTCATTACAAACTAACATAAAATATTAAAGCTATAAATAATTATGCTATAACTATCTATATTTATAATTTTATATTCTTTTTGTTAACATTTTGTTCATTCTTGAGCTGACAACTCCTCATTGTAAAAAAAAGTCTTCTTCCAGAATGAAATAGCACTCATAAGCAGCTTCTTTAGCTGCTTTCCTAACTCCTGCCACTTACCCACAGATGAGTGTCCTCTAAAAGATAGGAAGGTAGTTCACTTCAAGAACACAGATTACCAAAAAGGGACCTTTTCAGATTAAAAAAAGAAAGAAAGAAAAAAGAAAAACGCTTTTCTTAAAAAGCGTTTTCCCAGACATAGGAGACACATAAGCAAGTCCCAGCAAACAAACAAAATAAACCTTTTTATTTAGAAATAATTTCAAACTTATACAAAGATACAAGAGTAAGATTAGAGAAAATACCTATATTCACTTTTCCCAGGTTCACCTATTGTTAATATTTTGCTCCATTTGCTTTATTTGTGCATTCTCTCTCTCACGTGCACATGCATACATATGTATATCTATCTTTCTGTGAACAGCTTGAGAGTAACATGTACACATCATACTCTTTACTCTTAAATTCTTGTATTTATTTATTACTATTAGAAACATTCTTTTACATAAATAACCATCATATAGTTTTCAACTTCAGTGAATATAAAAATGAAAGAATACTATTACCTAGTCCACCATCTATACGTCCATTTTTTTCATTGACACACTTTATAGCATTTTCTTCCCCCTGCCCCTATTTGGAATTCACTCTAGGATCAAATATTGCATTTAGTTGTCAGCCTTTCATTGGATTATTTTTACAGGTTTTCTTTCTCTCTTGTATTAGGTTTTTTTTTTGAACTATACAAAAATACATAACAATATCCCTCATTTGGAGTTGTCTGATATTTTCTCATGATTCAGGTTATGCATTACTGGTCAGAATATCACATGAGTAAGGTTGTGTCCTTTTCAAGGTATCATAAATGAAAGAGCGTGATGTCTATGTGCCCTTCTTTGGTGATGTTAATTTTGATTACACAGTAAAGGTGTAGTACTCTTTGTTTACTACAGGTATAATAATTTATTCCTATGGGGATTTCTTGAAGACCATGCAAATATCCTGTTTCTCATCAAAATTATCCCTATATTTAGCATCCATTGGTGACTCTTGCATGGAGTCAATCTTTACAAATTAATATTTACCCAATTCCAGTCCTCCTTCCACGTTTGCCACTTACACTCAGCATTATGCTGTAGATAAGAGCCCTCCTTCACCCTTATCAATTTATCTACTTATTATCAGTATGAACACATGGATTCTTATCTTATAATTGTTTTATAATTCATTACTATATTCAGTTATTTTTGGCACTAAAATTGTACCAGATTTGGCCAGTGTCAGCCCTTTCAAACTGGCCTCTATCTTTTAAAGAAACTTCCTTTATTTCTAGCACAACAAAATGTTGTAGGTCCATCTTGTACCTGTTTTGCTCTGGTCTTGTAATCAGTCATTTCTCTAAAAATTCTTGTTTCTTTTAAAAATATAAAGGGTCTGACAGAAGTAATGCCTGCTTGCATGTTGTTGGTAGGGTAATAATAGGGGTGTAATAATTTATAGTTTTAATTTGAACATTTTATCTAAAATGTCATATGGTGTGGTTGAGTGTGATGTTGTTATGTTACAGAATTATGTGCTTATGATTCTGTAATTAAAAAAGGGTGTTATTTGTGTTGGACCCTGTAGACACCTAAATATGTATGCTAAGTATGTTCATTGCTACTGTTGTCTCCTTATTTCCAGACCATTCCAGAAAATATATGCTTGTATGTAGACATAATCATATATACATATGTATGCTTGGGCATATACATGTATACTCAAATATGTCTCTGCACATACACATTATTTATTTATTTATTTATTTATTTATTTATTTATTTATTTATTGTTGTGCAAGTACAGTTGTCCCCATTTCCCCCACACACACCCCCACCCCACCCCTCCCTGCCTCACACCCTCATACCTACACCCTTTGGCTTTGTCTATGTGTCCTTTATACAAGTTCCTTGATGGCCCTTCCCCTCTTTTCCCCCATTATCCCTCTTCCCCTCCCCTCTGGTTACTATCAGTCTATTTTTTATTTTGGTGTCTCTGGATATATTTTGCTTGCTTGTTTGTTTTGTTGACTAGGTTCCACTTATAGGTGAGATCATACATATTTTAGAAATTGTGAATTTATACTGATGACTCTAATTCTCATTCATCACCATGGGATTCTTTCTTGTTTTTTTCAGTTCTCTATTTTGCCTCTCTTCTTTCATAGTGAAAACTCTGACTCTCAACAACATCAATACATTTATTCACTTGTTTAATTTTATAATACATCTTAAATGGTTTCAAAATTGCTTTGCCTATAAAACTATGAAACAAACAAATAAACCTATTAGAGAGCAGTCAGGAGTTGCTTTCAATGCTCATCATATCCCAATTTTCAATCAAGATTGAGGGTATATAGTCACCCACTGTTTATAAATTACCTGAATAAGAACTCTCCACCCTCCCTCAACATAGTGATGGCACACATTTGAGATCGTTTGTTGCGGTGTTTTCCATTTTAGTTTTTTCCCTTTTCATCCTTGTTGAATTAATGTTATTCTTGATTTGTAGAACATTAACATGCTTCCAATAGTCAAACCTATGCAAAAAAGTATAATGAAAGAAGTGAAACTCTGACTCATATCCCTTCTTACCTATTTCCTGTGCACATTGTAAGTGGCCAACTTCATTGTTTTCTAGTTTATCCTTTTACATTAGTTTGTTAGGGCTGCCATAACAAAATACCACAGATTGGGTGACTTAACAACAGAAATTTATTTCTTACGTTATGGAGGCTGGAAATCCAAGATCAAGGCACTGGCAGTTTTATTTTCCTCTGAGGACTTCCTGCTGGGCCCTCTTCTTGCTGCCTGTTCATGTGGCCACCCTCTGTGCACACAGGCTAATTGTGTCTCTGTGTGTCTGTTCTCCTCTTCTTATAAGGAAACCAGTCAGACTGGATTAGAACCCACCTTAATAGTCTCACTCAAACTTAATTACCTCCTTAAATGTCCTATCTCCAAATGAGATCACATTCTTAGGTACTGGGAGTTAGGTGTTCAACATAACTCCTTCCTATGTTTCCTTTTAGAAAGATAAGTAGATATATGAATGTTTTCTTATTTCTTGTTTTTCCTACATATACAGCAGCATAATATTAACATTGTTTTGCACTATCCTGGTTCACTTTTTTTCAAAGGCATTTTATTAAACATAGTTTTGAATTTTTGTTTCCATTATGTAATATCTATTTCATATATTCAATAGATTTCCAAGATTCAATAATTTTTATGCATTTGTAATGAGTATGCCAATCTTGGTTAGATTCATGTGTTTGGACTAGACAGTGCGGAGTTATTTTGGATTTTTGGCCTACCAAGGGGTAATAAAAATAATACTTCCCAGGTAGAGTGGCTTAATTCATTAAAGTGGATATGAAGTAATTAAATAGCAAAATTGCAAGTGAGTGAAGTCAATGGGCATTTGGTGTGTGATATAAAAAGAAGCATTATAGCCAATAATTTTTTCTCAAGTTGCTTGTCTTTTTTTATTATAAATTAATATTTTCTCTACAATAGCCCATGTCTGTATAATCCTTCTCACTATCACAGCACAGCAAAGAGAGAAATATAGAAGATATTCCTCTACCCACCCTTACCACCACCAACCCCCCGAAAAAAACTAAAAGCAATGTTATTGAAGATTAAGTTTGAATCTGTGCAATAACAAATTAGGAATAGTGGTAGCTAATGCAATAGAAATACACTTGCTACAGACCCTATACCTAAAGCCTGAATATACATCATTGAAACAGAGAGACTGAGTCTCTGTAGGAAAAACAACCTGTAATAGTAAAAAATATGCATAGGTTTTAGAGGCATGAATATTTGTCAGATGTCTTCCATCATCCAGCCAAACTGCATTTAGATGTTTGGAGAATCTGCCACTGCATATATGAGCCTAGTAAAAGTTGGCCTACATTCCCAGAATGAAAGAGAAAGCAAAGAAGGTGGTTTACTGCTGTGGATTGAATTATGCTCCCCTCTCTCAAATTCATGTTTTGAAGCCCTAATCCCCAATGGAACTATATTTGGAGATAGGATCTTTTGGAGTTAATTAAGGTTTAATGAGGTCTTAGGTGTGGAGCTCTAACCTAATAGAAGTGATGGTCTTATAAGAATAGGTAGAGGGAGAGGGAGGGAGGGAGAGATAGATAAATAGATAGAGAGATCTCTTCTGGGGCACAAAGAAAGGGTCATGTGAGGACATAGTGGTATGGTGGCCATCTGTAAACCAGAAAGAGAGGTTTTATGAGAACCTGAATCAGCTGAAACTTGATCTTGAACTTCTAGTCTCCAGAACTGTGAGAGGTGGATTCCTAGCCTGTGGCATTTTGTTATGCAGCTAAGCTGACTAATAAACAGGCCCAGACCCAGGCCCAGATCTTCATCTGTAGATGATCTACTTCTGGAGCAAAGAATGGAAAAAAGGCACAGAGGCAGAGAGCATGTGTTGATAGTGGCAACAGCAGTGAAACAATCCTTACCAGTCCCTTCCTCTGACATTTAAAAATTATTATATATTATAACTTTACATAAATGCAGAAATGTAATCACACATGTGTGTGTGTCTTTTTAGTTCTTTTTTTTACTTGATTTCATCAACTGTAATCATGTTCCCCAATCCAGCCAATCACTTCTGGTGACCACCTAAAATATATCCTTCTGTGTTTTTCCCCATATCATGTATTTATATGTGAACATACACAAAGTCATGTATGCATATATAAATATGCTGATTAGTCATGTTTTATAAACATGGGATCATTGTATAGATACTTTTTGGCATTTTGCTTTTCCTATTCAGCAACTCCTTGTGGAAATCTCTCCAAGGTACCAGGCAGTGTTCTATTCCTCTTTATTAATGGCTGTATTACATTCCATTAATTCCATCATAATTTATTCACCCAGTTTCCTTGATGGCCATTCATTGTTTCCATTTCCTATCTTTTATGAACAAATGGCATGACTTGGGCTGGATTTCTGACTATCCAGCCTCTCTTTTGTTTCTCTGCTCAGTTTTGAGCCAACTTCTCCAGGAAGATATGATATTTTTTAAGCAGAAAAAATACATATATAATTTCTGGAAGGATACACATAAAGGTTGTGAAGTTTCTGTTATCCTTCCAACAAATTATTGTCCTGCTTATGTTAACCAGAATCAGAGTCTATCATTTGCAACCCAGAACCCTAACTAATACACCAAGGGTACCATCTTAGTTTTCTATTATTGTTAATTATTATTATTACTTATTAGCCGTGTGCCCTCTCTGAGCCCTTACTTCCTTGTAGAATTATAAGAATTTGGAAAATACATGCAGTGTGGTTGGTACAGTGCTTGACATAAACTAGGCTTTTAATAAATGGTATTAAGAAATCATCATTAATAATAATAATTACTGATAACAACTAAAGGATATGGAAGAGGATCAATGGAAGATATGGAAGAAGGTGAGAATATAAATGGGACCAAACTCAATTAAGTCTTTACCAGTTGTTTATTGAGACGGATTTAGCGTTACTGTCAGAACCATATGGTATTTGTAGGTGTAATTTACCTACTAATGATGCTGCACAGTCATTCCCCAGTGTGGATTTAGGCATTCTTTTTTTGCCCTGTCCATCACCATTTCAAAGTTTGGCATTACAAGAAGTCCCTGTGATGATAGTAACACGAATAGTGAAAGGAGTGAAGCAGTAGACACATCTGATGACTCAGAAATGATTTGGCCCAGAAGGGTAAAGCAAGGAAGCAGCTCCTTTTACCCAAAAGCCTATCCTTTGTGAGTGCCACATGTAAATGACCATTTCACACTCCAAAACTGTATATACCTCTTTGAATTTTTATTCATCGTGTCAGGGTATGATTGCAATAGTTATTCCAATGAGAAGTATGTCTACATTTAGAGGTCGATATTTTTGGTGGGTCATGAAATTAAATTTCCCTTCAGTAGTGAGCATATGTTGACAGTACATGACAGAGCTATGTATATGTGTCAGTATGGTTGGGAAGAAGAAAAGAGGCCTTCTGTCTTTTATATGCATATTCATGGGGAAACTCAAAGTTCTTTGAGAAAAGTTTCATTTATATATTTGATTCTAGATAATTCAAGCAATTAACTGAAAGGGAACCATTAAATGCTTCACATTTTCTTTGTAATTTAATGCTGCTAACACATGGCGACTAATATGTTTAATGTATTGTTCAGCATTTATTTTCTGGTTGTATTATTTTAAAATCATGAGATAAATTTATTTTCATTAAAAATTATTTATCTTACTTTTTTTTACCAAAGAATGATTCCCCTTTATTAAACTTTTAATTTTTTCTTTGATATATTTGCTATTAACTGTGCTTACAATTTTTTATTGAACATTTTTCAGTTTTAAACTAGTTTCCTATTATGATAATTCATGCTCATGGCTAAAAAATTAAAAGATATAAAGGTGTATAAACTGAAAAGCACAAATACACCTCTCACCACAATCTCACTTCTAGTCACTGTTCACAATGTCTTGTGTATCCTTCCAGAAATAATTGTACACATGTAATTTCCATTAAAAAAGCATATGCACATGATGTCACTATATAACTAAATATTTTTGACTTAATAGATATCTTAAATATCTTTCCATATCTTAAATATTTTAAATATAAGTATACATATAAAGGAAGATTATATATTTTATCTCATAAAATAAAATATTAAATTATCTTTATATAATAGATATCATATAAAATATCTTCATATATATTTCCCAGTTGCTCATATAACTAATGTAAAATATTTAAATACATTTGTGTGTATATGTTATTTTAATTGCTGATTAGTATTCCATTGCATGTATTATAATTTTTTAATCTTCAATTTATGAGTATTTAAGATATTTTGAGGGTTTTGTTTTGCTAGATTACTTTTAATAAAATGGTTGACATTAATTAAGTTGTCCATCCTATTATTGAGTAATGAACATTAATTGCCCAGGGAGAAGACCTGAAATTAACCAATCGCCAACCCATGCCAGCCCCCGTCCCAACAATGACTATTACCTGCTTCTTCAGCAATATTCTGGGAACTGGCTAACTCCAGCAATAACTTTCCTAGAAGTATTACTTTGGCCAGTAAAGTACATTTACATTTTCATCCTGGGTGACAATTTGCTATGACTCAAGAAAGCTGGATATTTTGATGGTCAATTATATAATTTTCTTTTTGATAACAATGAATGCTTACCAGAAAGGCCATGGATCAGTAAGATCTCAACTGAGTCTGTGTACATTGCCTAATTGTTTGTGTGATTCCCATAAGAAATGAAATAATAGCAATAAGATAAATCAAAGTGAAAAAGAGGATTTAAAAATTCTACAAAATGCACCAAGTGTTTCCCACTTATCTCATTTACTTATTTTATTGTTTTGTTGTTGCTTTTGAATGTTTAACCATTTTTTTTAAATTGCAATTGATTTCTTGCTTTCCCATTGATGGACAGATTTCTCTTTTTGGTCGACATCTCCAATTTTGTGGTACCTAACAATATTAAGCTAATAGAAAACAAACAATTTTATCTTTACATCTCTGAAGAGATTGGGCATGTTCAGGGTGGTATGGCCGTAGACTATCTTTACATTTCTGAATTGTCTTTTTTCTTTATTATTTCCTTAGTAGTCTCAATTTCACGGAAAGTCCCTTTTTTATATTTTTATTGTCTTTTTATTTCTAAGTCATCACTATTGCAGATATCCCATGATGAGTGTGTTATATGAACTTCTTTCATTCTTTTCATTATTCTTATCTTTACCTTTTCTGTAATATAAATGATTTATAACACAGGATATTCCTGTGCCTCTTAGAATGAGCCTAGCTGTTATGCATGGATTGGCCAGGCATTCTCCAGTCACTTCCCTATTTTACCACCAGCTCTGAAATATGCATTATCCTCTGTTTCCTGGCTATTCCAGTATTCTTTTCAGCAATATGTGAAAATCCTTATGCTGTGAAAAACTTTTATATACTACTAAAACAAAAACAGTATTTTATTTAGATTGACTATAACTTTTCAAGTCGTTTTCTTCTTTGTGTTGCTAATACCTTAGAATAATGCCTGGTACTTGATAGCCAGTTGACAATTTTTCATCAGGGGATTTATTCACTTTTTTTAAAAGATTTTCTTTATTTATTTTTAGACAAAGAGGAAAAGAGGGAGAAACATCAATGTGTGGTTGTCCCTCACATGCCCTACACATGGGGACCTGGCCCACAACCCAGCATGTGCCCTGACTGGAAATCGAACCAGCAACCCTTTGGTTCACAGGTCACCACTCAATCCACTGAGCCACACCAGCCAGGGCTATTCGCTTTTTGATGGATCCAAACTGCTATAAGTGTAACTGCAAAGTTATGTTTGATGATAAACAAAATAAAAAAGGAACATAGAAAAATAGTAATTGGTTTTTTTTGGGGGGGTACAAGTTGCTACTTGGCTGTTGTTTTTATAGTGTGACATCATCATTCTGCTGATTGAACAATAAAAAGCTCTGTTAAAGTTTATCTGTTATAGGTCTATGCCTTGAATTCAGCATTCCCACTTGTTTTGCTAATAATAATAATAGCAGAGTAGGTTGTTGCTCTCCTCTGACCCACGTTCAACATTTTTTTGATATAGTAAAATTGAACTGAAAAGAGCATTCTGTACTCTTTTCCAATGATAAGGATAATGCTAAAAATAAAAGCCAACATTACTTATTCACCCAGGGGCCATGCACAGTATGGGTGGGGAAAAATAGCTTTACAGTTGTGAGTACATGAAACACAGTGTTTATTCTTGTATTATTATTTATTATTATATTATTTTCCATAAGAACAACTGTAAACCTACTTTTGCCAGCCCCTGTACTTAGCACCTTTTTTGCAGCACTTCATTTAATCCTCCTGATATTGTTAGGAGGTAGAATTATTATTGTCTCTATTTTAGAGATAAGGGAGCAGAGACTCTGAGAAATTTAAGAACTTTTTTGGGAACTACCAGTATCTTGAGTCTGTCTCCAAAGTCCTTGCTAGTAACCATAATGTAGCCTGAGATAAACAGTTTAGAATGAAGAGTTGGCAGGCACATGCACTTTGCTCCAACAGGGATTAAAAGATTGATTGGCTATTATTCTTTGTTCAAGGGTTGTGGCTATTGCCTCCACTTTGTTTACTCAAGATTTAGGTAAATCAGAATATAACTGAGGGACAAATAGGGTGCAACTATCAAGGGAATTATTTGCATAAAGGACAGATGTATGGGCTGGGGAAATAAAATAATAAGAAAACCACCACCACTACCAACAACAACAAAACCTTATCCTTATTATCAATAACAGTCTTGAGACTTTAGGTTTGATCCTCTCGGGATCAGAGGAAAGTATCTGTTCAGGTCCTTAACTCCCTGGATCCCAGACTGATGGTATTATGAACAAGAATGAAGGGGCTCTCTCACGCCATTTTTTGAGGCTTTGAGAATACTACTTTCTGAGCCACATATCAGACCACATAAAGACCAAGGGGTGAGGGATCCTATACACTGCAACCTCAAGAGTCTTTGTGACAGGAAGACCAAGCAAGCAAGAAAAAAATGGAGATGATGCCATTTATGAGTTCTTGCAAGACAGTCCTAGTGTTCACCCCTGGGCTGCCCCCAGTGTTCAGGACTACCTCCTTTTTCTCATTGGCCTTCCAACTGCTTCCCTGGGTTCTGCCCCACTAGATGAGTGAGAGCTCTACCAGAATTCACTGCACCAAAGGGACAGCAACATTTATTGTTTTTATTATTAAATATTATTGTTCTAAGAAGGTAGTAAACTCTTCAAGGGCAATATTATTTTTTTGTCTCTCTGGTAGGGCTTAGCACAATGGTGGATATAGAGCAGGCAGTTGATAATTCCTCATTAACCTGATTTGACATTAGTTTGGTTCTTATTATTAGTAAATCAAAACTGTACAAGGTTGCTCATAGGTATAAATAAAAAGGAAAAAGATCCCTCCTTCCTGGCTCTCACCCAGGACACCATGGCTTGGAAAGGATTAAAACATTTTGTATCTCTACCAACCATTTCCCTGGGAAGCAAAGCCAAGCCTATAATGCTATTTAACAATGTTAATGTTCTTCTGTAGGCGGACAGGCAACTCTGAGGCTTGCTTCTCACCTTCCCCCTCTTCCTTAGTTAGAATGACTTAACTCCTCTAATTTTCGGTGGGGATGGGCAGAGAGAGAAAAAGAGAGAGAGACTTATTTACAGTTATGTAGACTTATAGATTCTACCTCGTATATTCGCATCCTACAGGAATTTAGAAAGCAGTGAACTTTAAACTACAACAACACAAACACTCTATGCTTAACCCTGCTTACCATATCAAATTAGGTACCATATGGTACCTAACTTGGTACCATATCTACCAAATTAGAAACCAAGAACTGAGAAGAGACTTGATGCTTTAGGGCCTAACTTTGAAAGTTTAGGCCATTTAAGTGCCTTCTCGTTGAAACCAGTGAGGTTTCAGTATCAGAAATAGCTGCAGCCTTTACATCCCAGTGACTATAGGAAAATAAAATACCACAACACACCTGGCAGATTATAGTCTTTCAGCTTGGTTGTTTATTCATACTTCACCATGCACTAACTTGACTAAGAGACGCTGTTTTCTCTTGAAATTTTTTATTGCCAGACCTTACATGCTGACAAATCTCTCTGGCAGTGACTAGGTGTTTGTAAGTTTGCTTGCCCTTTGACAGAAATGAAATGGTGGGATGACTTGTGGTTACAACTAAGTTTGATAAAGAATGTTTATCCATGGCAACAAGGAGTGAGCACTGGTCCAGGAATCAACACATGTTAATGTAATTCCTTTCTGACCTTTAGCAAGAACCTCGTCTTTCTGGGCCCCATTTCTTACCTGTAAATGAGCAAGTTGGACTAGATGACTTACAGAATCCTTCCCAAGTCTAATGTCCTGTGCTACACTCAATGAGAGGGTGGAGTTGACAGAGAGATGTCCAGCTGAAAACCAGAAGACATATTCTTGAGGTTATCTTGTTATTAAACAGCTCATTAAACCCTTCTGAGACTTGGTTTCGATCATCTATGAGATCCATTCCAATTCTAAATTCTATGACTTTTATGACATTGCTTATTGAGTCTGAAAATATCACAAACATAATTTCTTAGGAATTAATATTTTTCTACTACATAGCTGTATCATATAAACAACCCAATTTGATCATCATCAACCACCAGCATCTATTGTACAAGCAAATGATTTATCTGCACAGTAGGGGTGAGATGGTGCATATTTTGCAAACATCACTCAGTAGAAATGGTTTTACTTGCCCTACCATAACTGCATTTTAAATCACTATTAATATTTAGCACAATTACCACCATGCTGTCTGGTTTTCATGAGGTTAAACACTGTGTCAGGTTGATAAATTCTATATTTTTAGCACTCTGAATTGCCTGCTTTCTACTGAATGGTGCCACTGGCAAACAGCCAACAAGTGCAGATTGGTACCTTCCTACAACTGACCAGCGGAATACTGCATGCCTGTTGAGGTGTTTATGCAGACTGATTCCTATAGTAGTTTCCACTTTAGAATTTGACAAACTCATCTCCTTCTTCCCCTAGGAAACATAGTGTCATTTTTTTGTAGCAGCTTGATTATGACTGGCCATTTACTGAGCTATAAGAGTGTACTGAACAAAGAATGGCTATTTCCAAAGAGCTATCTGTAGGAGACAGAGGGAGCCTGCATTGCCCTGGGTACTGACATTGTGCTCATCATTTTCCATTCTGTCTTACTGGTGTTCCTCTAAATGCCAGAAACAGAAGATGACTTGGTTTGAATTCTTGTCTGGCAGCTGCCAAAGTCAAAGAGGGAAGAAAAGAGATGACAAGTAATGTTTAGTAAGCACCTTCTGTGTTGCCAGACACTGCTTAATTCATTCACTGAACATGAATTGACATCAGACATGACAGAACCTGGGGGCCCAAACCATGTAGTCAGAAAGCTGATTGTCTCCATCTTCCAGTTCTGCTTTTCCCTGCTTGACTGTTCTCACACAGGCTCTTTTCACATGGTGGCTAGATGACCACAAGCAGCCTCACTCTTATATCCTCCCAGCTTAGCAAGCACATGGATGCAAGATTTATCCTTCCCATGTCCATATAGTTATCCCAAGGAATATTCAGACTGGCCTTGCTATGCCACATGTTCATGGTTGAACCAACCACACTCCCCTCCCCCAGGCCACAGTGAGCCTGTTTAGGAGTCAGGGTGGCACAGTAGTGAACAGCTTCAATGGGAGTACGGAAGGAATTTCTTTAAAGAACCAAAAGAAGAGGGGTGGCAACCCTTGTTACACAAACAAAAACTCTGTTCAAATGGCTACCCCAGTCCATTGCAATGAGCTACTTCAGAATAATGTCAGTTTGAGTTATCAGTTTGAATGTTTTTCTCTACTAAAACTGAATCAGAAATTCTAAAGGGAAAGTTAAGGGCAGTTTACATTCTCAGTGGACATATATTAACATATATTTATCAGACAAGCTACATAAATATGTATTTTTCACCTTTTTTAAAAAAGTACATTTTATTGATTATGCTATTATAGTTGTCCCATTTTTTCCCTTTGTCCCCCTCTGCCTGGTACTCCCCTTCCTTCCAGGGGTTGTACATATAAGTTCTTTGGCTTCTCCATTTCTCATACTATTCTAAACATCCCCCTGTCTGCTTTGTACATACCAATTATGCTTCTTATTCCCTGTATCTTTTCCCCCATTCTCTCCCTTCCTCCTTCCCACTGATAACTCTCCTTGTGATCTCCATTTCTATGATTCCGCTTTTTTTTCATCTTTTGATGAATGACTTTCATGTAGAAATGGCAGTTAGCTTTCTCCTGGATACATATGCAGTCATCTAAGTTTAAAGGCATACGGTCTGTCTTGGATCACTTACAAATTGTAAGATGGCACTGAAGCCCAACCTGTTGCTTATTTCATGCCCCACACATTTAATTACTATTTCATGTGAACAAAGAGCTTTACCCAAAGATATGTGCCACCGAAACCTTAGCTGAGTTGAGTTATAAAACAGTTTTTAACAGATGAGGCAATCTTAGAGGAAAGTTTGTGAACAAAGTTGGCTTGAACTATCTCACTGTAAGTCATGAATGTTTTGAATTAGTCTAATCATTGCAGGATAAGGCGACAGATACAAGTGTCTAGTTAGTAATTTTCTGGAAAATTCTATAAACCAAAATTATTCTACTGGGGTTAATCAATATTGGTAAATGGTTAACAGGTTTGTCCTGAAAGAGGGCATTTTCCTAACTCACTTCTCTCTTTGGGGAGCTGTACTTAAATTTTTAGTTTGGTGCAAATTAATTTCTCTGCAGCACAAGTTTTCTTAGCTCCACTCTTTGACCATTTGCCCATGTGTTCATGCTAGTTAAACCGTGCCTCTACATGGTCATCTTAGGTAGTACTAGCCTGGAACAGGGAAGAAGCAATAACTAGTGAGCCTGTATAACCTGGTATTTCAGCAGATACGTTAAGAGCTCATGAGTTTGGATTATTCTATATCATGGGTTGCTCTACCAATTCATAATTATCTAAATGTAAATATAAAAAAATGGCTAGGGTTATGATGAGGATTGAGTACAATAATACTAATGAACTTCCCAGCACAGTATTGGGCACATGCCCTTGATCTAAAGTGGCTGCCATGTTGTTGTTACCATCCCCAGGCTGCTGCCCACATATGTTCATCATATTGGAATACTACGGGTGGTGAGAGGAAGTGACTAGGCACTTCTATCTCCTGCATACCTCCTCTGAAATATCCTCTGCTTTTTCTTTCTCTAATTCCTCTGTGCTGAGTAACTCAGATAAAACGCAAAAATAAATAAATTAGTTAGAAAAAAATACCTAAGCTCTGATCCTAAGAAACAGAGTGCAGAAAGGAATTTTACTGACTTCTTTGAACCCCTTCAAAGCATGGCATGTCCCCTTCCTGAGTCTTTACACAGGCTGGTTCTTCAGTCAGGAACACTTTTCTCTCTTGTTTCATGAGCCTTCTCACAATCAAGGCCTTAGTCTAACCTAAGTCTAAATGTTCTCCAGAAAGCCTTGCTTGACACTGTCCTGAAGTCAGGGTTAAATGTTCCATCGTCTAGGTCCTCTGTATTAACTAGTATGTTAGACCTTTTTTATCACTGTGGTGTCACTCTGGTGACTGGCTCTGGCAGAGACTCTGAGTTCCAGGGTGGGCAGAGTTCATGTGTGCCCTCAGTGATCTAATTGATCATTGTATCATCAACACCTAGCGCAGTACCTGGCCAAGATCAGGTACTCAATAATTGTCCTTGTTTGGCAATACCTGTCCTTTTTCTGAAAGGGGCTCAAAGATCATTTACTCTTTTGTATCTCTTCAGTTATCTATTTCTCTAAACAGTGCTCCCTCCTATCATGGTGGAAATGTCCCATAGCTATGCTGGCTAGGAGAGTAACCACTAGCCAAATGCTACTGTCAAGCATTTGAAACGTGACTAGTGCAACTGGGATGTTTGTGTTAATTTAATTTACATTTAAAAAGCCATACATGCTATTATATTGGCCAGAATAGTCCAAGTGCCTGAAGTTTGAAGGTGTGCTTCTAGGAGCTGTAACCCTAGAAACTTACGCTTTGTGGAGGGATAGAATGATCACAAAATCCAGAAGTTGGACAGTAACATCAAGTTTAATTAATGTTTAGAATCAAGTTCCAAAATAGCACATACATTCTGCCATTTGTTGGGTGATATAAAGAGTCCCAATATTAAGCAAAGGAATGCAGTGCCTAGGTTAGCATGCCTGCTCTGATATCTTCTAGCTTCGTGACCTCAGGCAAGGCACTTATTATCTTGTGTCTCAGTTTTCTTATCTATACAATAGACCTGATAATAGTTTGTACTAGAAAGAGAGAGAGAGACAGAGTGCACATGCTTAGTACAGTGCCTGGCATATAGTATATCCTTAAAATGTTAATCACTGTGGATAATTATTGCATTCTTCCATGTTTCTAAATTATAGTACCTGAATATATGTGTATATACACACACCAGTATATCCACTAAATTTTATGCATTTATTTCTTAATTTAATCTTTATTGTATTTTTCCATTACCATTTAGTCCCCTTATACCTCCATGCTTCCAGCAATCACCACACTGTTGTCCATGTTCATGAGTCCTTTTTCCTTTTTTTCTCTATTCCTCCATCCCCTCACCATCATCTCCACATCTCCAAGCTGTCATCTTGCTCTCCATCTAGGAGTCTGTCCCCATTTTCCTTGTTAGTTCAGTTTGTTCATTAGATTCCACATATGAGTGAAATCATATGGTATTTGTCTTTTTATGACTGACTTATTCACTTAGTATAATGTTTTCTAGGTCCATTCATACTTTCTCAAAGGGTAAAATTTTCTTTTTCTCTCTTTTTTTTGCTGAGTAGTTTCCATTGCGTAAATGTTCTGTAGTTGTTTATCCACTCATCTACTGATAGACACTTGGGCTGCTTCCATATCTTGGCAATTGTAAATACCACTGCAAAGAACATAGGGTGCTTATGTTCTTTTGAATTAGTGTTTTGGGTTCCTTGGGATATATTACCAGAAGTGGGATCACTGGGTCCAAAGGCAGATCCATTTTCTATTTTTTGAGGTAACTACACACTTTTCCACAGTTGATGCACCAAGCTGCATTCCCACCAACAGTACAAAAGTGTTCCCCTTTTTCCACATCCTCACCAGCACTTGTTTGTTGATTTATTGATGATAGCCATTCTGAGAGGTGTTAGATGGTATCTCATTGTGGTTTTAATTTGCATTTCCCTGATGATTAATGACATTGAGCATCTTTTCATATGTCTATTGACCACCTGTATGTCCTCTTTGGAGAAATGTCTGTTCAGGTCTTTTGCCCATTTTTTAATTGTTTTTAATTGTTTTAATTGTTTGTTTTTTCAGTGTTCAAACCAAAACCTTTTTAGTTTGTTGTAGTCCCATTTGTTTATTTTTTCTTTTGTTTCCCTTGCTTGGGGGGATATATCCAATAAAATACTGCTCTGAGTAATGTCTGAGATTTTACTGCTATGTTTTCTTTTAGGATTTTAATGGTTTTGTGTCTAACATTTAAGTCTTTGATCCATTTTGAATTTATTGTTGTGTGTGGTATAAGAAGGTGGTATAGGTTCATTTTTTGGCATGTATTTGTCCTATTTTTCCAACACTATTTATTGAATAAACTATTTTTTCCCATTGTATGTGCTTGCTTCCTCTGTCAAATATTAATTGACTATAAAGTTGCAGGTTTATTCCTAGGCTCTCTATTCCACTCCATTGATCTAAGTGTCTGTTTTTATGTCAGCACCATGCTGTTTTGATTACTATGGCCTTATAGTATAGTTTGATATTAGGCAGCATGATTCCTCCAACGTTCTTCTTTTTCAGGATTGCTGTTGCTATGTGGGGCCTGTTATGGTTCCATATAAACTTTTGAAATATTTGTTTGAGTTCTGTGAAATATGTCATTAGAATCTTGATAGGAATTGCATTAAATGTATAGGTTGCTTTGGGTAGTATGGACATTTTAATGATGTTATTTCTTTCTATCCATGAACAAAGTCTTATTTTCTTATCCATTCAGCTACCCTATGTCTCTTGGTTGGAACATTTAAGCCGTTTACATTTAAGGTGATTATTGATAGATATGTATTTAGTGTCATTTTATTGTTAGGGTATTTTCCTCTGCTTTTTTTTCTTTCTCTTTTTCTTCTTCCTCTTCCTTCTCCTCCTCTTCTTCTTCCTCTTCTTAAAGCAAGCCCTTTAACATTTATTGCAGTACTGGTTTGGGATTAACAAACTCCTTTAGATTTTTGTTGTCTAGGAGGCTCCTTATTTCTCCTTCAATTTTAAGTGATAGCCTTCCTGGGTAAAGTAGCCTTGGTTGTAAGTCCTTGCTTTTCATCACCTTGAATATTTCATGCCACTTGCTTCTGGTCTGCAATGTTTCTGTTGAGAAATCAGATGACAGTCTAATTGGTGCTCCCTTGTATATAACTACTTGCTTTTCTCTTGCAGCCTTTAGGATTCTCTCTTTGTCTTTAAACCTTGTCATTTTAATTATGATGTGTCTTGGTGTAGGCCTCTTTGGGTACGATTTGTTTGGGACTCTCTGAGCAACCTGGACTGTTTGTTTTTTTTTTCCTTCAACAGATTAGGGAAGTGTTCCATCATTATTTTTTCAAGCAGGTTCTTGATCCCTTGCTTGCTCTGTAATCCTTCTGGTATTTCCATGATGCAGATATTATTATGTTTCATGTTGTCTAAAATGTTTCTTATGCTCTCATTTTTTAAAAAAGTCTTTTTTCTTTTAGCTGCTTTGCCTGGGTGTTTTCTCCTACCTTGTCTTCCAAATCACTGATGTGATCCTCTGCTTCATCTAATCTACTGTTTATTCCTTCCAGTGTTTCAGATATTGCATTCTTTATTTCTAAATGGTCTTTTTTCATGGTTTTTATGTCTTTTTTCATGCTGTTGAGTATCCTTATAATCATTACTCTAAACTCTCTATCTAATGAATTGCTTGCCTCCATTTCATCTAGTTCTTCTGGAGAATTCTCTTGTGTTCTCATTTGGGATCTGTTCTTTGTCTTCCCACTTTGACTGCTTCTTTGTATCTTCTGCCTTAGTTGTTAAACTACTCAGTGATATAGCCTTGAGTTGTAATCAGCAGTCCAGCTTAAGCACCACAGGGTGGGACAGAGTAATTTCTGTGGGCAGCATTATTGCTTTACCTTAGGCTGATGTCACTTGGAGAGGAATGTTGTACCTAAGAAAGATGGCAGCCGTTCCTTCAGTTCTCTCCCCAGAGCCACCAACCACAGACTCTCCTCAAGCATCTCTAGTCCACTCTGCCCCTCCTGTACTGAAGCCCAGGGTAAGTGGCTGCAAATGAATGTTTCTGTACTGGCCCTTTAAGAGGCTCTCTGTGTCTCCAGCCATTTCTCCCTGGAAGTTAGAAACCCTGCTGCTTTTTGCAGCTGGGTGTTTTCTGAATCCTTTTCCAGCTCTGGTACTGGAGACTGAGGAGCTCAGCTTGAGGTTTAGACCCCAGATTTCCTCAATGGGAACCCCCGGCCACTGAAATATCCCTCAGGAACTTCAGCTGCCACCCTGGGAGCACAGCTAGCCTTCTTGCACCTCCTCCACACACCCTACCAGCCTCATCATGGTGAAGTGCTTTCTTCTGTCTGTCCCTCATTATAAGGCTTCTCTCTAGCTAGTGTTCACTTGGTTATTCAGGATGATTTCTCTACAATTTACCTGTTATTCCAGATTGGTCCTGGGAGGAGGTTGGTATAGCTTCCACTCACTCCTCCACTATGTTGGATATAATTTTATGCATTCTTTCTTAATACAATAATTTTCAACCAGTGTCCTGCAAGAAACATAATGGTGTGGTGCAAGAATTTTAAAAATATGTAATGACTAAGTATTTAGTCAGGAGCACTCACCTCTTTTCCCTTAGATGGTCAAATAAAAAAATAACAAGATCATACACAACAATAGCTGTCCAATGTGAATGAATCAAAATTATAGCTATTTTCTTTGTCAGACCAGCAAAACAATATATTTTTCGGTGAGCCACAGAATTTAGTAATTAGTTTATGTGTGCCATGAGATGAGAAAGTTTGAAAATTGCTGGTGTAATAGAATATTGAGTGGAACCTTTATTAGGGAAGGTAACTCACTTTAGGAAAGTAAAGTATCTTGAAACATGATATTCAAAGAGAAATTATTTGAAGTAAGGAGCAGAACTCTTGTTTGTGGGAGGAACTTCACTGCAAATATTTCTGTTCTTCCTCTCCATTTGTGTCACCTGTTCAGGCTGCCCTTTTGCCATCCTCTCAACAGGCAAAATGTTCAGTGGGTGGCTGTCTTCTACCATGCACCACAGGGACTGACCTGAGGTGATGCAGTGAGTCCAAAATCCAATTTCTGAGTTTCACTGTTCAGATCAGTGTGCTCTACAATGTTTGTTTGTATACTTTGTGGCCCTTAGGCCCGTTATAAAACTGTGTTAGTGAGGGTGGGAGACAGGGAAATGGTTCCCAGAATCAGTAGCTGATTTGCAAGTATGAGGAGTTTGCATGAACGGCAGCACTAAGTCAGTCACCAACTCTGATATTTATAGTGAGAGAGTAGAAAGAAGAAGAAAGAAGAAGCCATGAAATGTTATTAGGAATTCATGGAAATAGAGAGAGCTACTCAATATAACTCCTATCTTACTACTTCACCTTCATTTAAAACAAAGTTTTTTATGTATTGTGTATATGTAAAGTCTTTTTAAAAGAAATGTAAACAGTGAACTGTACTTCCTCTGATCCCCGGTGTATGGTAAGTTACTATATACTTTACACACAAGAAATTGAAATGAATTAACCACAAATTCAGGAGAAAGAGATCTAAAAATTCTTTCCCCACCCCACTTCTTTATATTAAAAATTGGAGAATCATGCTGAATTTCAAATAATCTGCCAGGTCCCAATAATAAACTGCTTCATATTTAGCAAATTGAGATGTATTATATAAAACATTTTATACTATACATTTTTGTATAGTGAGAAAACAGCAGAAAATGTAAATCTGATATTAGAAGTATATCTAGTGCCTCTCAAAAAAGGAACATTATAATATTTAGAAACAGAAAGCATTCATTTTAATACTCACAAATAAATAAATAGCAATAATAGGGAGTCTCCGATGCTTTGAAAGCTGTTGGGACAAGTGAAATGACACAAAATTGGGAAGTTTTAATGTGCCCTGATGAACTGTCACTATTGTAAGCCCAGAATTATCTGGACATATTGCTTGTTTTTATAACTTTGATTGATTATTATCCTGTGGAGAGTACACCATGGTACTCATAATTCTAATTAGCCCACCATACTTAGAGATTACTCCTTTATATTACCTAGCAACTGGAAAGTAGGCAAGCATTTGGAGGGAGAAAATGCTCAAATATACAGTAAAGTAAAAAATATATGTGTACTCTGTCTTCAAATGTCTTCTTGGGTTGAAAAGCATTCATGTTAGCACTAAAACTGCTCCTTGGATTAGAATTAGGACCCACTGGGAAGCTTTATAAATACATTCACCTTTGTGAGGCCACTGGGTTTCCACTACGGTAAATTAACCTAACCAGCAGCAATCACAGAATGTTAAAGTCTGAAGAAAGAGCAGCTCTTTCTACCCCTCATTTTAATAGTGAGAAAACTAGAACCCAGAAGTAGATGGCTTCGTTCGGGCCACACACTGCTCAGAAGTAAGAGTGGTCCGAGAATGGCAGGCATCTCTTGATCCTCATCTAGTGCCCCTTCAACAACAGCAAGCTCCCTGGAATTCTATGATACCAGCACCTATTGCAACACCTGGAACATAGTAGGCTTATAATAAATGTGTACTGACTGAATGGCCTGCGACCCTTAATATTTTAGAAAATCATTTAAAATTATTTAAAATCACTTAAAATCAGTTAAAAGAATCAAATTTGGTTTTTGGAGAGGGTATCCAATTGCTATTAGACCATTATGAACAAGAAAAGGGACTACTGAATAATACAAACAGGAGGAAAAAATTAAAATGTAGTCTACAGTAATACGCTGAGACTTATATCATGATGGAGAGGCACTGGAAAAGCTGGTAACCTGTGACTATATCAGAAGCAATAAACATTTTTGGCTCAGATGGAGAAAACATAGTGTGAGAGCCCTCTGCTTTCTACTGCTATTCAAATAGCAGATGTATGCTCAAAATGGGCTTTTTAGATAAAACACGATGAAATTTTGACATCAAAAGGTCTTGAGATAACCATAGTAATGAGAATGACCACTGGGGGAAGAACATTCTCCTTTTGTGCTCAGTTAGAATATATAACTATTTTGAATATTTTTATTCAAAAAATGGAAATTTTGCTTAATTTCCATTATTCTGTTTTAAGTCTACCAACCCTGCAAAGCAGAGGCATGATTGATCTTAAAATGTCAATCTTTCACCTAAGAAGAGGAAGAACAGATTTATTTAAAGAATAAAATGTCATAGGGTTTATTAGGAGAGGAGCTCCTGGGTTTGGAATTTCTTTGACAGCCAGGCTTCCAAATGAGTAATTTGCCCTCTCCATCCTTTTTGGAGAAGCTTCCCAGATAGGTGTGAGTGCAGACATTCACACTGGCAAATGCTTTAATGTTTTAGGTTCCTTTTTGAGGAGGTGATAAAATTCTCCTGGATTACTGGATACACCCATCCCAATGAAAATGCACCCACTAGGCTGGGGATGGAGGTGAAGGAGGTGAAATTAAATGTCTTTGATTTAATCCTAGGGGATCAGGGATCCAAATGAAATCCAGGATTTGGAACAGTCAGTTAAATAGAGTTTAAACAATGATTGTGTTTGGAAAATGTGAATGGATTCTCAAAGGGCCTGAAGAATCCTTAGCATCAATATGCACTCTGCACATTGGAGGTTTAATATGTGCATTATGCTGTATGGCTAGCATTTATCTGCCTGGCATATACTGGGTTTTGATGATTATTTGTTAAAATAATTCAGTGTTAAAATTAGAGAATATCTCCCACTGGTTTAGATGTATACAGAAATTTATATTATTTATGAAAATTAATCCATTTTATGACCCTTTAAATTAAAAAAAATGAGTTTAAAGACACTTTCAAGTGTTATCTAAATTGACCTCCTGTTTCAGAAAGAATCTTACTCAAATCACTCTAGACCAATAAATTCTATTTCTAAAGACCTTAAGATGGAGAATGGCTGTATATAAAGTCCAGTGATTAGTGCCTTGGTTTTCTTTGTGTGGCAGTAAATAATTTTTGCTCATCAGGTTTTCTGTATTTTCCAGATAATGGGTAAGATTAATGGCATATGATGCCATTGCACAGGACTAGCTGGAGGGGCCTCTAGGCATCTTGAAAGCCTGAAAAACTCAGTCCCTCTCGTCATCCTTGCAGTTGTTACAGAGGAGCAAGAAGGCAGAGAGGAGGATACCTGTCTTTAAAGAAAATCACACTAAGGAAGAGCCACTCCAAAGACAGGGATCTGTGGTCTGTTCTCACATGTAGGGAGCCTGAGGAATGAGTCAGTCTCTCCAAGAGTACCAGGCTGCCAGAACAAAAAACTCTTATTTTTCCTCATAAGGATGGGGAGGAACAGAGGGCATAGGTGAAAACACAGCTGCAGTTGGCCATTCTAAAACATTTGGAGAGCACGGCCCCAAGAAAGTGAAAGATGGGAAGGGGGCCTGTTTTGGCCTAAATGTTTCATTTTCAACAAAATTTATGTGTTGAAATCCCATCCCCAAAGATGATGGTATTAGGACATAGGACCTTTGGGAGGTCATGAGAGTGGAGCCCTTATGAATAGGATTAGTGTTCTAAAAAGGGATCTCATAGAGCTCCCTAGCCCCTTACACCATGTGAGAATGCAGAACTCTGCAACTGGGAAGATGGACCTCACCTGAATATGCTGGCATGTTACTTCTAGATCTGTGAGCAATAATTTCTGTTTATAAGCTGCCCAGTCTGTAGTATGTTATTATAGCAGCTTGAATTGACTAAGACAGGGCCAAACTAAGAATGTCCCTAGTTAATTGTCTAAAAAGTCCTCCACAGAAACACCTATTCCTAGTTTCCAGATAATGTAAGACTCATTCATTCATTTATTTATTCATTCAACAAACAGAGCAGCTCAGATCAATATTATGTATTGGCTCCATGAATGAATATCTTTGCTTCTTAGCAGAGAATCAAGCAAGAAACTTAAATGTGAGTTTGGACTGTTCTTCTAAATAATTTCTATAGGTTACACAGTTATGTGCTTATGATTCAAAGATACCAAGAAAAAAGGGAATATTCTAAAACAAAAAATCACTCTTCAGAAATTATTAAAAACGCTTGGAGCCCTGGCTGGGTAGCTCAGTTGGTTGAGCATCGTCCTGATATGCCAAGATTGCAGGTTCAATCTTGGCTCAGGACACACACAGGAATCAACAAATGAATGTATAAATAGGTAGAACAAAAAATCTCATATTCTCTCTCTCTGTCTCTCTCTATCCCCCTCCTTACCCCTTCCTCTCTCTCTCTAAAAATCAGTGAAAAAACTAAAAAAAGAAAAGACCTGGAGAAATTTAAATTGAAGAGATAGCTTAGCATCAAATCAGGGTATGAATATACCAGAACTGCTATGTCTTAGCAAGTAGATGCCCTGAGGGGCAGCATAGTATACATGAAACTGAAAATGCACAGACCTTTGGTTCCCCAATGGCTGTGGAGAAATACTCTAATTCATTTGGAATTTGCCATGAAAATAGCTTACCCTTTCAGTTATGTTTCATTTCATGTTTTTGAATTTTAATAAGTTTTATTGATTCTTGTGACCATTTTTCTATGACACACTGAGAAAAGTAAATTGTTTCAGAATTTTTTCTCTAAATACCCTCCATAAGATTTAATTATATTGCTTTTCATTTGTAGAGGTCTTGGATGCTGTTTTACCTCCTTTGTATCAATGACCATCATAGGAGGAAAAAAAGGTTTCCACAGATTCCTTACTTGGTATCTATATGCCTATAAGTGAAGACATTGGTTTTATCCACAAACTGCAGTAGTCAGATTGTTGCAGACATATGAATTAATTACTGCAGAACCAATACAATGCTGTTACCAGGAACCAGAGAATTAAATCCAGGATTCAAGGTACTACCTATAAAAGAAAGTGGTTGGAATTTGCATCTAAATCATGGTGGTATATTACGGTGTGGGAGGGATGGTGAGATAGATGGTGAGACAAGCACATGGAAGTTTCTCCTTAGGAGAGCCTAGTGGCTCATTGTGCCTGTCAAGTAGGCTAATGTGCTTGTAAATTTCCTCTGACAGAAAACACATCACAGCAGCAGCACCAGAAAACAACACAACCAAACTGTGGAAGACTAAAAGCTCAGTGCTTGAAAGGGTGATTAGAATATAACAGAGTAAAAAAAATACAAGGCATTGAAAATAAACAAAAGCTAGGAAGAAATGAAATCTCTTTCTAAGAAAAAAGCATTTATCATTTATAGGCTTCTCACACAGTCATTTTTATGTATTATTTGACAGTCTCAGTTCAAGGTCAAAAATATCAGAGGGCAAAAGGAATATGACTCAAGATTTAAGATTTTTCATGACTGGCTTTGTAATTGCATAAATATTAAATATGTAGAAATAATTGTAAGCACATTATCTCCACATCTTCACATGTTGCTTTAATTTTTAATGTAATCTTTTATCTGCCTTTCCCTCAGCTGGCTGTGGGTTTGTGATTTACATAGCTAGAATGATCTGGTGCCATCAATTTAGTAATGAAGTCACTCATTGAGCAGAAGAGGTTTCTAAAGATTATAGAATGCTGTAGGAAAGAAGAGTGTGGAAATGAAATTTTATGTTTCAGGTAAATGGGAAGTTTATTTTAGAGCACATTTTCTCATTGAAAATTTAATATGGCCACTTTAAAATAAATTCAGAAAACAGAGAAGTGAGGAAACAAGCATCCATGTTTTCATCATCTTAAGTTGTATGTTCTGGTCTTTTATACCTATGCACATGTATTTTTGACAATTACATGTGTATGTATTATTTTGCACCCTGTTTTTTCTTATTACTGTAATTATATTAATAACTTATTTATTAACATATTATGTTAATATATAAGTTATTAATATAGCACTATGTAAACATAATTATGACTGTAAATATTAATAAAAAGAGGGTCCCATAAAATACTTACCCATTAAGTTTCTGGTGACTAGCAGAACAGAGTGGTTAAGCACCTGAAACTGAGGCAGATGGATCAAATACCAGCTCTGCCACCTAACTGTAGATTTGGGCAGATTAGCAGAGACTGTGCCTTAGTTTTCTCATCTATAAAATGGGGATGATAAAAGCACCTCTTTTAGAGTATTTTTGTGAGAGTTAAAGGAAATAACTCTTGGAAAGCACTTAGCCTAGCTCTATCATATAGGAAGTACTAAAACTAAGTGCTATTAAAGACAAAAAGTCAAATACATTACATTGGGCTGAAAATTCTATTTTAAAAAAGAAAGCTTGAATTTTTCAAAAAATGTGATTTTCCTAAGCCATTGCCATCATTCAATAAGTTCCTATGTGGTTTTCTTCCCCGTAATAACTCCTGGCATTCACTGTGTACCAGACACTGATGGTTAAGAGTTCAACATGTAAATACACTTCCCTAAAAATACATCTCAGTTTTGTCTGTTATTGGATTTGATATAAGTGGAGTCACATGCACACACACATGTACATGATATTGCTCTGTATTAGGAAGCACACAATCTAAGGCTTGGTTTTGTTGTGATGAAAAAGCTTTGGGGTAGCATTTCAGATCTTGCTCCTCAGAGTGTTGTCAACTTGGCTCAAAAATTCTTATAAAAATTCAAAAAAAGAAAAATAAGCTTTGGACAGGGAGTAGAAAACCTGGGTTCTAGTCCAGTCTCCATGAGAGACTGGACTCTCATGGGCAAATCTTGGGCAAATCTTTTTGCCTCTTTGGGTTTTCTATGTGAAATGTCTAGATGTGTTAAGTGTCTTTGAAGCTTTAGAGTACTAAACTGTTAAGCCCTTCCATTTGATTATTTGTTAATATATGAAAAAATCAGAGATGAAGAGAATCCATAGAAGGGTCTGGGGCCTGCTGGAAATAGGCCTCTTCTCAAAAATCATGACAATAATCATGTCAGCAAACAAAGGGATATAGAAAATTGAAAGTAATGATACTACATCACAACTAATGTTCCCATCTCTGATATGTGCACATTTAGATATATTATTGGCCTTAACTATTATGTGAATAGAAGATATTTTTCTGGGGCACATCATAGCCACAAAGATTTTATGTCATTTTTGAACATTTTATAATGTTCTGTATATGCTTTGTATATATAATACTTAAAATATTCTGTGAAAGTATTTCTCCCAATGCTATCCATAGTAAGTATTGCAGGTTGGCTTACTCATTGTCCATTCCACCCTCCTCTTTTGGTGGTTTCATAATGCAAAGACTGGAAGCTCAGAACTTTTCCCAGATTTCTTTGCACCTACAGCTATAGATATGAATTAGGTTTGTCAATTAGATATTCTCATTCAAGATTTAGAAAACATAAGAGAAGTTGGGGCATCCTTCTGACCACTTTTGGCTGTATTTCTTTTATACTAAAGGTCATATAAATATTTTTTTGCATGGTGTTCCATGGTCCATTCTTTAGCCCCATGGAAAAAAATAAGCAGTTGTAGCAGTTGCGACAGCAGTAGCTTTTTGACTCCATCTTCTATCCTACAGTTAAGTTATTGAATCCCATGTTCCAGTGGTTCTCAGCAGTAATAGCTCCACAGATACATCAACTCTGTACTGTAGTGGAATCATTGATTCTTGAAGGCTCAGTTTATGACTCATTTCTTTAATTCTGACATGGATTTTTATAAGCACCCTCTATTAAATACCTTCATACTTAAAATACTTAGAATTGTTTCTGTTTGTTTGCACTGAACCCTGACTCTTACACATCCTAAATGTTATTTTGGAAAATCTATTCACTGTAACACAAGGTATAACCTACAGAATGTACCATAACTCTACAGAATGTTGTAGGTGGAAGAGAAGGAGTTTTGATGCCAGAAAAGCAAGCTAAACCATTTAATAGCTATGTATCCTAAAGAAAGTTATTTAACCTCTCTCTACCTAAGCTTCCTTATATGTAAAATAAATATTAATATACTTATCTTGCAGAGTTATGAGAATTAAATAAAACAACATAATAAAGCACCTATAATAGACTGGTCATTTCTTTCTATTCCCATATCTACTTCCTTTAGTGATTGAGATTATTAGCAAAACAATATTTGAGAAAATTCTCTTTAACAGACTTTTACAAAAAACAAAAACAAAAGACTTTATAAGAATAAAGGATTTAGTGCTAATTCAGAAGACAAGAGGAACAGCTTTAAATGTAGCTCACGAGCAAACAGACTTCTATTGTGAGCCAGATCAACCCACTATGAGTACTACCAATTCACCACAACTGGTGGTTCAGGGCCCAGCTAATACTTAAGTTCATTCAACAAATATTTATTAAGCTTCAATACTGTTAGACACTACTTTACTCGTTGAGATGCAGCAGTGAATCTAATGGGCCCTGACTTTCAGGAACTTGCATTCTACTGGGAGAGACAGACATATAATAAATCAGTAATGTCAAATAATCAGAACAACTATTAAGAAAAGGCACTCTTCCTTCAGTTCTTTCCTTTACCTTCTCTTTCCCTTATGTTACTTGACTCATCCTCTCTCTCAGCTTTCTTTCATGGGAGGAAAGTCACAAGGAGGTGAAGATCATGCCAACAATGTCAAGACTCTCTTAGGTAGATGAGTAACTTCAGGATCTGTGAAGGGTCTGGGGCTTGTTACTGCTTCATGGTTGCCAGCAGAAAATACAAGATGCCTGGGTTAGAAACAAAGGGGCATGTCAAAGCAACATGAGCATGATGTTGATGCTAGTTTCCCATGTCCCCCAAATTCCATGGGGTCTAAGAGGAGAAGTCCAGGTGAGTGCCACATACACAGTACATTTCTGTCACAGACAAGGAATACTGAACTTGAGAAGTTTACTGCTCTTAGTGTTTGTTAAGCAAGCCTGCTCTTTGTGGGAGAAGATATTACTTGGTTGCTCAAGGTTGCTTGCTGCAAATGCAACCCTCAGAAATAACATGAGTAATGAGTAGTTAGGGACTTACATTCTTAGCATACCCAGAAAAATGTTTAGATTCAGGGCCCTTAGCAGATTGCTTTTCCCAACAGGTAGAGGGGAGAAAATGATTGAACTTTTCACCATTTATAATTTTATTCAATCACAGTTATAAAGTTTTGTAAAGTTCTTAAAACTTTGTCCCTACTCCCCTCCAACTTTTCGCCTTTTATATGATGTATTTAGGCAGACTATGAGGAGCTTAGATATACTTAGATTAGCAGTTGATAGGGGAAGAGATAGATTTTCCAGCTGTTGCCTAATATAATGTGAGGCTCTTGTATAGATCCTCTCACCACTAGAAGCATAGAGCTAAACTTCATGCCTTCCAGAAACCTCACCCTAGGCTTTTTGCCTGTTCAAGTTTAAAATGAATGCTTATTCTAACAAACTTCCAATGCAAAAATATATTTTGTGGGTAGGGAAAGGACAGAGTATGATATGCTCCCAGCCCTGAGTGCTCCTTGCATGGCCATTGCTCTTGCATCCTGGTAGAAAGGCACCTTCCTAGATCATTCTCACAGTCCACTTTTCTTGCACTCTCAAGCCATAGACAGCTGCCTCCTTCACCATTATAAGCACAGAAAAATCATTCTTCCTTGTCCTTTGTCTATAGAGTTATCTGGCTACTCATGCAGGAAATTTCACATTGCCTCAGAGGTAAGGCCTGGGGGAGATACAGTTATGGGGATTAATAGCTCTGGTGGAATCACTCTGGAAAGGACAGGGTAAGAGGATGATGCAGTTCTTATTTACTATGATAATTATACCAAGGATCTGGGGTACACTCTTGTTCAAGTTTTTATAAATTGGCTCTTTCTTCAAAGTAATTTACTTCCATGTGTTACAAGATTGTCATATTACCTTTATTTTATTTGAATAAGACACTTCACTGCCATATGCCAGAAACAGTTCTGATAACTATACAAATTGACCTCTTAGAGACATTCAAGTTGTGGTCTATACCATACACAGTGGCCTTGTCTGCTTGGCTCATTAGGGAGAAAACAAGTTGTTCAGCATAACTAGAATAAACATCATATGCTAAAGACTGGTAGGAGACAAAGGTTGGGTAGAAAGACAGAGGTCAGAACTTGAAACTTAAGGACCGTAATGATATGATTCAAATCAAATCGGAAGGTGCTGGGAAACTACTGATGGATTTTAGGCAAGAACATTGTGATAGATATTTTAAAATGTCACAAATAAGGAATATTGGTAAAGTGGTGACAGTAGGACAAGATCAATCAGGAGACCTGGTAAAGATATACCAGATAATGGGAGCTGGAAAGGATGGGGAGGAGCTTGATTTCTTCTGCCTCAGCAGGGAAGGAGGTCTTCTTCCTTTCCAGAGTGATTCTGTCCACCAGAGATATTGATCCCAATCACTGTATCTTCTTCTCTACCACCTTGATCTTTCACTTAACTCTCCTTTATCTTGCATCTTCATTCTCTTTCTCTCTATTTGCTCCATCCCTGCAGCCTTTGGTTGCCCCAGTATGTCAAAGTCTTGCTTCTGCTCACCCTATTTTTCTGCATTAGTATTTCCCCCAGAGTTAGAATGGCTTTATTCACCCTTTAGATTAGGATAATCTTACCCTTATAAGTAACAAGTGGTTGAGCAGCCTCTAAGCAGCACTGTGGTGGCTAAAATAGCCACAAGTATCAACACTGAGCTGTCATGTTGGTTTGCCACACTTCCAGAGATTTAGCCAGTAAGATGACAACAGGCTGAAGTAGATTCAGACAATTTATTACTTATACAGCAAAAACAGTATCAGCATGGTGTTAGCTTCCCACATCTCTAGCCCCATAGGATGACCTAACTGGAGGGACCTGATGACAGAGACAGCAGTAATGGGTTGATCTTCTACTGAGAAGCCATCTAAACTATAGCCAGGAAGTTTCTAGATTTACATAAAAGCTTCTAGCTGAATTTGAGAGGAGGTAGAGAAAGATGGAAAGTCCTGTGCTCAACTGAAACTGGGGAGATGGCAGTCTTCTGCAAGGTCCTCTTGAGCCCCTCACAAGAAGCTTATCTGTCCTTGGTCAAGGAGGAATTGCAGGGCACTCCAACAAGACTCTGGTCAGACTTGTCTGTCTGGCCTATGTGAAGACATGTATGATCATGTGGTGGAAGAGCTGTCTCTCAATAACTCTACCTACTTTCATGTATCCAAGTAAGAATAATTTTCAGTCTAAGCTATCCATTAGATTACTTAATTTACTGTACTGATTAATTATAGGGGCTTGGACCAAATATTTTCTATTTGTCTTAGGCCACATCAAACGAGATGATTATGACTAGTAGCAGCATGATCAGGCTAACTTGAAGGATAAATTCCAAACAAGCTCCCCATCTAGAACCAAGTCAGCTGAGTATGTCTCAGGTACTGCTTAGGTATAAACACTTGCATTAGAGAGTTTAGACTGTTTTATGGTTGTAAGGTAAGTGTAGGCCTGATGTCCACATAAGATGTAGTATCCTATTGGTGGTATAAACTGTGTTAGGAATGTAAGTATCATTTATTATGACAAGGCTGAATCAATTTTGTGTCCCCTGTGATGGACAAACTCCTTGATTGGAACTAAATAATTCCTGCAAAGCAGGCTGGAGTGCTTTGGAAGAAACAATCTGTTTCTCAGAGCAAACTAGCCTAGCCATTATAGTACAGACTGCCCCAGGTGAAACATATTCTGCTAACAGATTCATGGTGGCCTCAGCAGCAGCATTTCGTTGACATAGGGGGCAAGGTTTGATTCTTCAGTGTTCAAATGAACAGCTTGTTAAGTTTTTGTTGGTAGAGTCAGAAGGGAGCAATAGACACAGCAATCAGTTAAATTCAGAAAGTAGCTATGGTCTAGGGAAAGCATAGGTGGTAGAGAGAGACCACACGGGACTGACAATAACATTTGGCTGGGGGGACATATTAATGTCCAGAATATTAATCTTGTTATCTTGGGTGGAGGTCATTCACCTGAGAGATCATTTAAGATCTAAGGACTAAGAACCTAAGTCCTAAGGTCTAAGAATCTACAAACTAAGAATGGAGATTCACAGTTACCAATGCATAGATGACAGGCCAGGCCAAGTGTCCTAAAGGGAAGAGCAAAAGGAGTAAATGATTTTTTTTTCCCAGTTCCTGACCCTTCCCAGGGTTTATGGTGTTTCTTTCCTACCATCTGGGTTGTTGCTTGCTTCCCTATCATAGCCACATTAGTATGACTAGTCTCTGCAGCAATCATTTCATTCTTTTTATCCATCGTTATCATTTATAACACACGCGCCATTTGCTTGGATTCCTCCCTCTCTCAGTGGCTGTTTCCTTATATAGTGTGTACCATCCTTGAATTTATCCCACTCCTGAGGTGTGGGCTCTGCCAGGGCCACTTTAGAGTTGTCAGTTCATACTCATGATCACAATCTTCTGTCCTCTAGCTTAAATATATCTTACTAAGGCATATAAAATCCTAGCTACTTCCTGCTCATCAGATTCAATCAGCATAAATAATGTTGTCACTATGAACAATTAAAATGAGCTAATGTGGTATTTTGTGGAATGTCAAGATGATCAACATCTCTGTAGAACATATTAAGGAGAACTGATATACCACTGAGAAAGTACTATGAAGGTATACTGTTGGCCCCATTATGTAAAAGCCAACAGTTTCTAGTGGTTTTTATAAATAAGTACAGAGAAGATGGCATTAGCCAAGTCAATTGTTATATGCAAAGTGCCAGGTGCTGTGTTGTTGATTTGTTCCAGTAAAAATACTGTATCAGCAACAGCAGCCACAATTAGAATTACCTCCTGATTAAGTTTATAATAGCCCACAGTCACCTCTAAGATCTATATGACGCAGCACTGGCCAAACAGGTGAGTTAAATGGAAATATGATAGGTATCACCAGCCCTGCTTCTTTCAGTCTTTTATGGTAGAATTAATTGTTTCTGGTTTACTATCTTGGAAGGGAATGAAAGTTTCAGAAACTTCCACTTAGCTCTTTGTAGTGTAATGGACTGCAACCCATGAGTAAGAAAGCCAATGTGGTGGTATTGTCAGTTCTAGAACTGAGAAAATAACCACATAGTGAGTATGTGGATCATCTGAACTAACTGAACCAACTGTGAGTTGCAATGAGCAAAGGCTTCATCTATCTACTAACCAAGATAAACTCTACCTTTTCTTGGAGGGTCATAGTGGTGTTTTGTGTCCCCAGGAATTAGCATCAATTCAGAGCCAATGTCCAGTAAACCTCAAAAAACCTGTGTATTTCCTTGTCTCCAATGAGCATCACAGGGGTGCCAGAAGGAGAAGAGAAAAAGCAAGAAATTAGAAATCTATTTGAAAAAATAATGAAAGAAAATTCCCTAGTTTGGTGAAGGAAATAGACATGTAAGTCCAGGAAGCACAGAGAGTCCCAAACAAGATGGATGCAAAGAGGCCAAAGCCAAAACACATCATAAGTAAAATGTCAAAGCTTCAAGATAAAGAGGGAATCTTAAAAGCAGCAAGAGAAAAGCAAATAATTACCTTCAAAGGAGTTCCCATAAAACTGTCAGCTAATTTCTCAAAAGAAACTTTGCAGGCTAGAAGGGATTGGCAAGAAGTATTCAAAGTTATGAAAAGCCGGGACCTACAACCTAGATTACTCTACCCAGCAATGATATCATTTAGAATTGAAGGGCAGATAAAGAGCTTCCCAGACAAGAAAAAAACTAAAGGAGTTCATCATCACCAAACCATTATTGTATGAAATGTTAAAAGGCCTTATTTAAGAAAAGATCAAAGCTATGAACAATAAAATGGCAATAAATACATACTTGTGAACAATTGAATCTAAAAAGCAAACTAAGCAAACAAGAAGAATGGGCACAGAATCATGGATATGGAGAGCATTGCGATGTCATAGGGGTCATGGGGGAATGGGTGAAGAGGTGGGGGGATTAAGAAGTAAAAATTAATACTTATAGAATAGCCATGGGGATGTAGAATACAGTATAGGAAATGGAGTAGCCAAAGAACTTATACACATGACCCATGGACATGAACAATGGTGTGGGGACTGCTGGAGAGAGTTGCGGGGTGTTGGATGAAATGGGGCAAAGGGGGAAAAACTCGGACAACCATAATAGTATAATCAAGAAAATAATCAAGAAAATATAATGAAAAATAATGGCCGAAAGGTAGGATTACATGCCTTCCATTCTATAATTCGAGGTAGAGAAGCATTCCCCAGTTAGACACAATATCCCTCCCATAATACATTCAGGTAAAGGAGACACAGTCACTTCACAGTCTGTTCACACATTTCAGTCTTCATCCAAACTTTCACCTTAGTCACATCAAATATTTTATTCCCATATCCTTTCAATGGAACTGTAGACCCTGTTAGGACTTTTCCAACAAGCTGGGGGAAGCCACATACTAAACTTGACAAGCTCAGGGGAGGTCTGCATGGCAGGCGTTACAAACTCAGAGACCTAAAGTAACCACATAGGATGGTCTGAAATGAAAACTTCCTAACTAAACGTGAGTCATGGTGGGTAGTCATGTCCTAGGCCAGTATCTTCCTTCACAAAAGTCAATCTTTACCTTAACTGAAACTATTTATTGTCTTTATGCATCTATGTTAACACACCTTTGGAATATCAGAGTGAACCCCTTTTTCCAGACCCCTTAGGGCAAAATCTCCCACCAGGGAGACCACAGAACTCCTCATTGTCATCTTGCTGCCCAAATATCATCCCAATGTGCTGTAAATATTAATTGTTAACTATCCCATACCCACAATTTAAAGAAGTATGTGTTCTTCCATTTTACTCTTTATCCAATCCCAGATATTTCCCAGAAAGTCCGTTTGGTTTTCTCCCACCTTCTTAATCTACTACTGATGGATTTTGTAACCCCCTTATGTCCTCCTCTTTGATTCTGGTATAAAATAAGTGGTAAAACTGCCATTTTTGGGAACATTTTTCTCAATCTATTATTGTTTCCTGGCAAATGTCAGTTTGGCTCAAATAAACTCATAAAAATTCTTAAAATTAAGAAGCCCATCTTAATAATGGCAATCTCTATAGTCATACATGGTCTACAGAGGGGAACATCCACATTTTTGAAGATGTATGTCTTCTCCTCACTAATGTATTTCTTGTTCTTTAGTGAAGGAAGTGTATTCTAGGCCTTTGCATGGCAAGGTTGGGCAATGTGTATGCAGGTTACATTTGATGAGTCCAGTATAACATTTCCCTAAACCTTTGGATTCCCTGTTCCACATAATATCATGAAGCTCTGGCATCTCAGTCTTGCAAACTCTATACCACTACCGAGTCCAAGTTTTCTTCAATCAACCAAGTAAGCTAGAGACTACAGGTAAAGCTTAATAAAAATAATTAACTACAACTGGGGATTACAGTAATTAGGGAATCACCAGTGAGAAGAGAACCCTAGAGAATATAGAGATACCAGCTATAAGGAGCTACGCTTAAACTAACCCTTGGGCTGGGCGATGAAGTTCCCAAGGAAGAGCTCCCCCAGGCCCTCCCAGGGCTAAGATCCAGTCCTTATTGGAAAGGGAATAGCTGATTTTCACTGACTGGCAGAGAAATCACTGTGATGTCACACCTGCAGAACTTGTTGAAAGTCTGCCCTCTGACACGTGCTTTAAAGGTTGTGTCCAGTACACCTAGAAAGCTACTCATGGAGTAGTGTCCACTACAAAAATCACCAGATTTGGGGACATAGGAGAAATCTGCTGGCCCCTGAGCACTAGAGGGCTTGGCACAAGAGAAAGTCAGGTATGCTGCAAGAGCTTGTCTACCAAAGCACCGAACCCAGGTGGAACCCCTCACCCGTTTTTCCTGCAGTGTCTCTTCAGTGCCCTCTATTGACAAAACTTCAGACTTTGCTGGCAAAGGAAAACTTACTTTAAAAGGCCCAGATACATTTTCAGAGCACTGTCAAAAGAGGGTGAATTTGGAGTTGAGAGGCTTAATAACCGGGACAAGCATCACTTTTCAGTTTCCCTCATAGATTTTGTAGCCGTACGTCTACATCTGCCTGAAAGGTCTTCGGCAGGCTCCTTTCCCTCAGGTTTCACCAGGAAGACATCAAAAGCAATGGGATTAAAGATGCGTCTGAACAGAATTCGACACCCCCTTTTTTTCTTTTCCTATAGCTCTTCATGGAGTTCCTGTCCAAGGTGCGCCAGGACCAGGTCCTCAAGGACAGGAAACCTGAACAGCGAAAGGAGAGTGAGGAGGAATCTCAGCCCCTGTGCAACAGAGGCAGGTGGCTCCGGAAGTCCTCTGAGGGCCTCAACTCCTGCAAATCTTCCTCCGGAACGACAAAAGCCGCCCGAGGTCTCCCCACAGCCTGGGCTCTAGGAGGCTGACGCGGGGCGGGCCCGGCGGGCGGCAAGTTGTGATTGGACGCTGTGGGCCCCGCCCCCTCATCCCGGCGCGCCGGGAAGGGGCGGGGCCAACTGCCTGCTCAGCTCCTGGGCTGCGGGCGCCTAGTGACCCAGCGGCCGTCGCGCCGCCGCTGTCTCCTCCTGCTAGTGGCAGGCGGTTAGGAGCGCCGCGTGGCGTTTGAGAACCAGCGTTTCCTTTCTCAGCTGCCGCCGCCATCTCCACGTTTGCGGGGCGGGAAGGAAGGAGGGGACCTGCGGTTGCAGCTGGAGCGGGCTCCTCTCCGGGGACTGTCCTCTCCTTTTCCTCCTCCTCCGCGCGCCGCTGCCGCCTGCCCCCTGCGCCCTACCAGCGCAGCTCGGGTCTCGGAACTGAGAGGAAGGGGCGGCGGGGGGGCAGGATAGGCAGGAGGGTGGGCGCGCGTTCCGAGGTAACTCCTGCCAGATCCTTGCGTCCCCGCGTCCGGGGTGCTTCCCGGCCAGATATCGGCGGCCGCGGCGGCAGCAGGAAGGGGCTCAGTTAGGGGAGGCGGGGGCGGTGCCGCGGGGCGGGACCCGTCGTCCGGGCGCTAAGTTGGGGCCAGGCTCCTCCCGAACCGATTCTTTTCCAGTCCGCTCTCGGGACCCATCTCCGCGCCGCCGGCCCCGGAGCCTGTGAACCTGCACCTTCTGGGTGAAGGGGACACCCCTGCCCTTGTCGAGAAAACTTTTCCTGTGGATTTTGTTGGGACGGCGGTGGCAGGAAGTCCGGGCAGCGACCTCTTCTCCGCCTGCCCGGCTCGCCCATCCTAGTGCCGGAGCTGAGCTCGAGATCAAGTTTTCCGGGCCCTTTACGGGCTGCAGGCGGGTCCCGCTAGGGGAGGGACGCCTGGCCCTAGGGAGGGCGGTGAGCCGGGGTGAAGGCCGAGGGCGCTGGTGGCGCCGGATACAAGGTGCGGAGCGCGATCCGGACCTGCACCCGCAGCGGAAAGCGCGGAGAGCGCACGCTTGTAACTGGGGAGCCTCCGGCGACCGCTTCCAAGAGCCTACAGTTCTCCTCTGGGTGAAGACTGTGTCCTGGCCCCGAGTCTATCGAGGAAAGATGAAGTTAAGCCGCCAGTTCACCGTGTTCGGCAGCGCGATTTTCTGTGTAGTGATCTTCTCGCTCTACCTGATGCTGGACCGGGGTCACTTAGACTACCCCAAGAACCCGCGCCGCGAGGGCTCCTTCCCCCAGGTAAGCACCGAGGGGGTAGGCGTGGGGGGTGTAGTTATCCGCCGCTCCTCACCCTCTACCTCCCGCGGGGGCTCCGCATAAGGGTAGGGCGAGCCCGAACTGGAGGAGGACCGGAGCCTCCTTCCACCCTGGCTTTGCGGCGTTGGGGTGGCTGTGACCGCAATCCGGGAGCCTTCTCCTCTTCCTGGGCGCGCCGAGTTAACTAAGTGCGGAGCGGCGTGCCGTGGTGGAATCGCTTTCTGAAGAAGTAGCCAGGTTCCTGTACTCTCACCCGGGCCTGTTAGGGTGCCCTCGGGCATCTGCTGACCGGGGAACGCTTGCGGCAAGAGGCGCTCCCTAGCAGGCGCAGCGCAGTCTTCCCGCTTTTGGGTAGACCCTCGGCCCACAGAGGGTTAAGCTCCACAGACCCCCTGCGCATATCCAGTTGCGGAAATGGGTCAAACAGACCCCATCTGGGCAATGTTTTTACCCCATTCTTAAGAAATAAAAGTTTATTTCGTGTTTTAGTCCTCTTAGATGTGAATCGGTAGGATATTTTTTAGTCGTTATTCTTCAGCTATTACATCGGGGTTGTTTGGAGCCTAGTGGGGAAGCGCGTGTTATACTCAGGCCGGAAGCTGTGGGGCGCTCAGCCCTGTGCCGGTGGTCGAATTGTCAAACGAGTTGGGGAAACGACCCGTCTTCAGGCTTTTATTTAAAGTTGCTAAAAATAAGCAAACGGAGACAGTCGGTTTTATTTGGAAGGTTACCGTGCCGCGTATATTTTCGTTTCCAGTTATTTGCCGATCATCAGTATACTTAGGAAATTTTAGTAAAACTGGGTATTGTGTAGTATTCCCCTGTAATGAATGAACCTGAAGAACTCAAAACCCTGACAAACTGATCTGACAACCACTTAAGGGATAGAGAAACGTAGAACGCGGACAAGTTGATGTTTTAATGTGTGTGTATGTGCGACAATTTAAATGGCCATATAGTAACCTTGTCATTTGTTCTTGTGATATGCTAGGGCAAAGTCTCGAATTTATTTAAAATTAAACTACTAACTTTACCTGAGTTCTTACAGAAGTGGAAAAAAAAAGACACCTATGTGGATACTACCATCATTTTAGAACACTCAATATTTTGCAGGTGACAGGTATTGAAAATCTTGTTATAAACAGATGTATCAAAAATTTTAAAAGCTTCCGCTTCTCCTAAGTAGTCTGATAGGGAAAATATTGTGGGATAGGCACCATGGGATATCTTTAAACCTTGGGTTTAGTGTTTATCCAGTGCTTGTTGATAAGATTGGATGAAAGTTTTTAAAAAGGGTAAACTCTGTGAAGCAAGAGCAAAAGGAGGAATTCTAAGCCTTGTTTCGTAATTTTGGGGCTAATCTTATGGTGAGTCACCTCTCCCCACTCCTACTCCCAGTAACCTTATTTTCAGATTTTTTTTTGTTACAGGAAGAATCATAAAAACTGATATATTTTATTTAAAGTGTTATCTTGAATAACGTCCTTTGGATTTGGTTTGATGATCACTTGGAAATGATTTATGCAAACATCTGGGGCTGGGGTTCTCTGGCAACCTTGACATTTTACTGTTTCTAAAGAAGTGAATGACTCATTCAGTTACTGGGACATCTTAGGCAAAGTTAATTCCATATTTTAATGTCCAGCTCTAGTCCTTGTCAAGGGGCAGAATTTCTGCTTAAAGTGAAAGTATTTTTGACAGTGGCTGCTGGAAGAGAAGGCCCTGCGTGTTTTCTGTTTGCTTGTGAGAGGAGATGGTTTGGTAGGTGGAGATTTTTACATTTAAAGGCTATCTTTCTCAGGTTTTTATTATTGGATTTTCAGTGCAGCAAGAAGGCACTGTTTGCTGAATTAGTTTTGGAGAACTACTAAATTCTGAAGCAGGTGGACAGAATAAACCTGACGTAAGCCTAACTTATGTGTCTGACATCAGCCTATGTGTCTTACATGATAAACTCTATTCCCACAATCACCACCCAGTAGGTAAGGAAACTGAGGCATAGAGAGATGAACTTGCCCAAAGTCACACAGTTAAAGCTGAGATTTGAGCATTCGGCCTTTGGAGTCTAGGCTCTCAACAACTAGCTCTACTGCCTCTTAGTAATTCTTTGCCTACTGTCATGCCCCAGCCTCCTTGTGGAAAGCTCTGATGGGGAGGTTTGATCGTGGTGCTCTGTGGCTCCTTGGCTAATGATTTTTTTGTAAATTAAAACTTTTATTATGAAGCCCTGATGAATATGCTCATTTTTCTGAAACAATTAAATGCTTGATATTTTTAACTGTCTTAGAATGTTTTCTAGCTCTTGTCAGAGCTAAACATCATAATGAAAACCATTAATATATCACAGCATCCAGCATTTGAGTTGATTTTTAAGTTTTTTCATTACTTCTGTCATGTAAACCTTCATTTGATGAGAAAACCAAATACATTGCAACCAGGTTGCAGTGTATTACTGTATTCTGCCATGTATAATGCGCACTTTTTTGCCCCAACTTTTGAGGGAAAAGTAAGGATGCACATTATACATGGGTAGTACTATTCCATATCTACATAAGTGTTTTAAATTCTTTTACTTATGCTTATGCGTTAAAATTCCAGAAGGCAATAATGATATCTGTATGCAAAATAATAACCTGGAATACGATAGTTTTGTTTCTAAATATAAATAAATAAATAAATAAATGAATTAAAGAAATAAATGGACAGATTTTTTTTCCTGAAAGTTTGGGCCAAAGACTTGAGTGCGCATTATACATGGCAAAATATGGTATATTTATTTGTCGCGGTTGGATACCAAATTGTTAGAGGCAAGGTAGTTAGCCACTATATATCATTTTTGATGTCTTAGAGGAATGATTTATCCAGAAAGGGATTGATGTCTTCTGACTTGTATGTTTTAGTTTCTTTCAGTTAATGTGGAACCTATAGGAAGGTATATGAACCATCTTGTAAGCAAGATATGTTTTAAAACCATCCTAAAATGAGAGTAATCTATTTGCTCTAATTCTGGCTTTCACTCTTTCCTTCCTCCTACAACTGTTTTCCACTGTTTGGCCAGACTCTGGGGCAGAAGTGGGCTCAAATCAGGGTGCTTGGGTTTCTCCCACCATGGAGCAGCTGCCTGCCTCTCTGAGAGAGAGAGAGGCTTTCACCTGTGCTTCTGGGAGGAATTCCTCTGAGGCCTGAAGCAACAGGTGGCCTTGTTTGTTTTAGCTTATTCATATATTTTAGGGTTAATAAAGCTCAGCTAGAAAAATTAATGAAAATTCCACTCTGAATGAAAGTCTGGCCAGGGCCTAATGCCCCAAAGATGCTTTGAAGTAATGTGAGAATTCCAGCAGATAGAAAGGAGAGAAACGTTGTTGAAGTCTTCCTAAAATGCTTTGTCATTTCTTTTACAAGCAGATTTCACAAATTGCTTATTATCAACAGTGTGTATATTGTAATATGATGTCTTATGTTTGGATCTGGAAAATTAAATTAATGAGCTGATATTGTATAACAAGTGATCAGTCTTTAAATAACTAGTATAGCATGTCACCAAAGAGATTGATATTAACTCTTGGGACTGATGGAAAATATGAAAGTGAAGTTCAGACTTTATCTTTGTACCCAGATAATATTTATCAAGTGAGAATGCCTTTACATAAATATTCAGTTAAAAGACATTGGAAAGTGGGGACTTGTATGCCATTTGGTTTTTCATTTGTATTGTAAAAATATAATAAACATATAAAATATGCTTAAACACTTTTATGTTTATATTTAACATTTTTATGTGTTAATAAGCATATAAAATATTTATTAAACATCATCTATATTGGGTAATGTTTAATAAATCTAGATGACGTTTAATAAAAGTTGACCTTGATCCCCCAATTGTTTTATCTTGCTTTCAGGAATCTGTGAGTCTCTACTGATACATACGAAAACATGATCTTGCTGGCTTCTTCACACTCCGGTGTACTCTATTTATAAACTATAGCACTATTTTCTGGGGTTTGTGCAGGTGTGTATATGGGAGCTTATTTCATTTCTTGGGGTATAATGTTTAGATCTGTGACTTTTGGGAAGGTGTGGAACTTTGACATCCATGGCAATCAGGCATTTAGGAGGAATGCCAGAACTGCAAGCCTCTGGAGAGGCTGGTCACCTCCACCCCTTTCTGAGTCCAGCAATCCTGCAGGACTCCTCCTGCCCAGCATGCTTCACTAAGACTCAAGCTTACTTCCTGTACACCACTGTGACAGTCATGACAGCACCTGGTCTGAAGGCTTCAGTGTATTATTTTTTAAGTTGATTTGAATGTGTTATGCCCAGATCAGTACTGCTGTCAGGGACTAAACAAGTAGGTTTGTTTGGGAGAAGTTACGATCCTGTTTTTATCTTCAGGGGATTTTTTCTATTGCTCATTCAGTAGCATTGGGGGATATCTGAGCTGTGGGCAAAGAAGCATTGACTGAAATTTCCAATTTTATTTGTCGTCTTCACTTTGAGTCAGCTGTTGCTCTTTGTGATAGCTCTTACGACTTTGGCTTTTTTTTTGACAGACTGGCATAAGGGTTGACATTTTTTCATAGAAGGAGTAGTTTAGTAGCTGCTTCTGATCCCCTGCTTAATTATTAGCTTTTTTTTTTTTTAGTCCGGTGGTCTGTTTTTCTTTGTTGTTCCCTCACTTCCATAGAGATATTTAAGAAAATGGGAGGCTATTCAACAGTTGAGGTATATCATCTGTTTGTTGGATCATAAAGTCATTGTGTTTTGGTGGTATAATTCCTAGTAGCATCGGCTTTTAGGAGTAGAGGAGAAACTTGAAAAGTGAATTTTACTTCTTTTCATAGTTGTCATTTAGTAGGTTGATCAGAAGAGTAAGTAGACCATTTTAGCTAAAAGTTTTTTTTTTCTTTCAGATACAGATTTTAAGCCAAGCACTAATTTTAAGGTTGAAATCATGCTTAGAATCAAGTGTGAAGGTTGATTGTACTGAAGTGGAGTTTAGACCTAGTGTCTGACTATTGCTAAATTTGCCTTATGATAGGAGGAGATAAATCACTTGTTTAAATGAACTCAGTCTTTTGAGGTCATAACGTAGCTTTTCTGTGAGATGGTATATTTAATGTTATTTGTACTTTTATACAGACAAGCACATAGTAGTTGTCCAGTGAGTATTTTAAGTTTTTAACTCTGACATACTGTTTCCTAAAGAAAAGATCAACCTTGAAGCATTTTAGCTTAAAACTGTACAAACTCTACCTTTGGCTGCCTTACAAACATCATTGCTATTGACATTTTGGTATTGGGGGCTATCCTTTGTATTGTAGCATCATCCCTCAGAATATGCCAGAAACACCTTTTTCCTTCCTATCCCCCCAGTTGTAGCAACTAAAAAATGTCTGCAGACATTGCTAAATGTCCTCTAGGGGGAAAATGAGTCCTGTTGAAAATCGGTTTGGCTGCAGTCTAGCCAAAGGCCTATTTAGTATACTCTCACTGCTCTTTGTTAGCATTTTGTGTTTTAGGAAGGAGTGATCAAAAGGATTAATTTTAATATTCAAAAATATATCTAGCATTTTTGGATGATTGAAATGTTTCCTTTCTCTGGATGCCTAAAATTCACTTACATTTTTAGAATTCTAAATTGTAATATGTTACAGAAAATATGAGGGTAGATTATGTTCATATGCAAGTTAAAGAAAGAAAGAAAATGGAAGATTATTATAATTAAATTTAACTTATAAAAGATTGGGTATACTTATTCTGAGACAAGCATTCTGGTCAGGGGATATAGTAGGTAGATCATCTTTTACTTTCTGCAAGCTAAATTAGAGGTTGGCAGTAGTCCAGATTTATTTCCTTTGCCCTTTTAGCACAGGAGATAAGATGTATTGATTAGTAACAAGGTAGTATGAAAGTCATATGCAAAAATAATTTGATATGTCTAAAATTTTCTTAGGCAAGCTATTTCCTTTCTTCAGTTTATCATTGTTTTATTTTTGTTAATTCTGGGCTTCTGGTTGCTGCGTATTTTGTATTCTTTCTTAAAATGAGAAAAAGCAGGGAAAGAAATTAGAAAATAAAGTACATGGAGACTGCCTTCCTATTCATTTTGTTCTAAATAGCCTTTTTTTTTTTTTTTAAGAAAGACAGATGGAGGTAGAGGTAGTAAAACAATGAAGGTTTTGGCAAATAATTTCCTTCCCTCTTGTTTCCGGTCTTAAACTCGGCCTAAGTCAGCTGCCAAATCTGTCCTGCCACCTGTTTTTTAGTGCCACAAGATAAGAAAGGTTATAATGTTTTAAATGGTTAAATATTTCATGACATAGACACAACTCATTTCTCTGCGAATTGTGCAATAAAGGCAGATGGCCCACAAAGGCTAAAATATTTTTAAAATGGCCCTTTACAGAAAAAAGTTCTCCAATTACTGGTTTAAGCTGTATTTCTCTTGTTATTAACATTAAAGGTATATATAGTGTGGTTAGATCTATTGAAACAGAGGTGGATTAATAAAAACAAACAAAATTCTTATAAACTGGTCATTACATAAGCATTAGTCAAATTTATTCTGTGTTTTGAGAGTGTGGTTTAAAACTAGTGTTATCTGTGTGTTTCATAGATTTCCAAGTATTCTTGGAGAACTTTCAGGCTAGAGCATGGACATGTTTGACATGTTTAATTTGTTTTCTTTGTATCACCTGAAGGTTGCTCACTACAGGACTGCTCTGGGACAGAGGGTTCTAGGGCATGAACTGTGCAAGATCGATTCAGAGTCTCATGATTGAAAACCATGACTTTATAATATTTCGATTTCGTATAATTCACAGATGGACTGAATTCTAAGCCTAATTTGACTGCTTGGGTTAGTTAGTAAGCAGTAGGGGGAAAGCACGGTTCTGGGTATTTTCCTCATAATCCCCTCTGGAACCCTGAGGGCTGCTCAGCTTGGGGGCAGAGAACTACAGGGATGTCTGAACTGGCACTGGACCGCCATCCTACTTACCAAAGAGTAATTAATTTCTGCTAATTTTGATACTTTTTCATACTTCTTAAAGATTATGTGTGACTTCATTCCTTGTGACACAGGCCACCATCCCTTTTGTGTTCTCAGAGATTTTACTGTCATCATTCAGTTGCTGCAGAGTTCGGCTGAACAACATGGGTGTGATTTTTCTCATTGACTGGTGTCACAGTTTTTAAGTGTATTTTTTCCATTTTTAAATGTATGTGTTTGTGCATCTTTTACATGTAAATGGGTTTCCCACTGGCTTCCTTTGCATAGGCACCTTTAGAAGTTCAGAGAAATTAAATGCTTTTTCCAAGGACAGAGCAGACTCCAAAGACACCCGATTCTACCAGTGAGCCTGGTCCTCAGTCAGGAGTCTGGAGGGCCAGGGAATTTGCCAGTGATGTTTTTTCTTTCAGACATGTTTCCTCCAGCATTGCTCGTGTTTAGTTTTGTCATGGGAAGTTCTTCTCCTTCAGGATGAGGCTGTACTTTCGTGCTGAAGATGTCCTTTGCAGCAGTTCCCTTCTGTTCCTTCCTACCACAGGTGTAGAGGGATGTGGAATTTATAGGTTTTGCCTTTGTGGTAGCACCTTTTGTTTTTAAATCTGTGGAGCATTAGAGGATGGAAGCCTGAGAGTATGAACCATTCTCAGGATTATTTTCTACCCCCAAAAGTCCTGAATTTGCATTTTTAGAACCCAGTGAGGTAGTCATTCTCTTAACAGTCACCAGGACCCAAGCAAAGTTCTAGTACGAAAGAATCAGATAAAGAATTTTAGAGTAGGGAGGGTTCTTCCAAGTCTGATAATTTAGTCTTTGATTTTTCATGTAGAGACATTGAGACACATAAACTGAACTTCAGAAATTTGCCACAGGTCTCATAACCGGTCATAGCAAACCTAAGTCATTGTAATTCAGTGGCCCTTCTCTTGTATTATACCCAGCATGTATTTGAGAAATTACTGTGTGTTTGACACTATGAGATCATACTAGATATATTACTTGCCTTGAAAGGGCTTCTTGGTTATTTATTTGAGAAGACACAACTACCATTTATGAAACCATAAGAGACAGTTAAGTGTCACCTAATGGTTCACTAAAAGAGTTGAAGAAGTTAGAGCAGTAACTGGCATATAGTAAATGCCAGTTATTATCAGTGAACCAAGATTTGTGGACAGAGGTTTACCTGTTATGTACCAGGCACTGTTGTAGGTCTTAGTGATACAGCAGCTAAAAATAAAATAAGACTGTGATCTTAATTCATATTCTCTATATAAGGGAAAAGGCTTTAAAGGGAATTTAGAAATAGAACAAAGTTCTGGTAATGGCCCAGGTCAAGTTGACCAAAGGACATGGGAAAGAAGCTAGGCTTTCCTGATTGGGTAGGACTTTGAAAGGAGAAAAGAATATTCCTTGTGTGAATACAATGCTTCTGAAGGCTTGGAGTCATGAAGGAGCCTGGCTGGCATCATGAGAAATGAGATTAACTTAGAATTTTTGGTAAAGAGTAGTTGGGAAAACGGGGTAGGTAGTTTGGGATCAGATTGAATTGCCCTGAGAGCCAGTCCAAGGAATTACAAGTTAGATAGAAGTGAACCATTTGAAGTTACTGAGTATACCAGAAAGCCGCTTGAGAAAAGCAGTGCTGGAAAATTAATTTCATAGAAAATTTTAGACCTGGAAGAGAGCGAAGAGAATATTCAGTCTAGATTATTCTGGTAGCAGTGTGTAGGAAGACTCAGAAGCAGGATGGAGCTGAGGAACTGTTTGAGATTATAGAGACATAAGGCAGTAAATCCCTATACTAGCACTGAATTGGCTAGAGTCAAGAGGAAGAGGAAAAATGGAGACATTCTGTAAAAAGAAGCATCAGGGCTTTCTAGCAGATCTGATAAAGGGTAATGATGGTTGGTCTGAGTCAAAAAATTTCTCCCACCTTTCTCCTTTGGGGTGTTTGGAGACTGCCTGTACTGTTTGTAGAACAGGATAGTTTGAAAAATGAGCTGGTTTGGAAGCCAAGCTCAGATTCATTTCTGATGAGGTGGATGTTAGTGGAAATAGCCAAGTGGGCTGGAGTGCCAGAGCGAGATCAGGGAAGGGAGATGTTGATCTGGTAGTCATCAGTATAGTTGGAATGAATGCATTCATTCGGGATTGTGCTTTGTGAGAAGAGAGCAGAAAGCAAAGTACACTTCTTATACCCAAAAGCTGTGCTTCTTGTATTAAGATTACTGTGTAGCAGATGTTAATAAAACTAAGCAGCTTGTATTCAAATTGTCAGAAGCCAGCTCATTGATCAGCATTCCTAAGAAAAGATGAGACTATCATAAGGATTTCAAAGAAGCATTTCAATAAGAAACTAAAAATGACCCTTTTCATCTTCAGCCCAAGTTATGTGGCTAAATCATTTTTTTCTAGGCTGGAAGAACAGAACATAGATTACTCTGTATGTGTGTGTATGTGTGTGTGTGTGTGTATGTGTGTGTGAGAGAGGGGGGCGGGAATGTGGGGAAGCCTGCTGGACTGGAGAAGAATAGATATTTATTATAAGATCAAAAGGCAATACCCCAAATGGGGGTCTTATAACTCAGGGTTTTTTTTTTTTCTGAAGATCAGACAGATTTCTGAGAATACCTACTAACTGCTTATGGTAAATGAGAGCTCCTCCTCTTTGATTGGTTGCTGATCCCACACAAACTGAAGAACTGTCTTTGCGCCAGGGCTACTGCTTGCAAATTGTAGGACAAAATGAGGACAACATTGGAGATGCAAGATATTTCTTGTGACTTTTAGGGAGAAGATCTAACCAATAATTGTTTAAAATAAGGAAAAAAAGATTTGAGAAGAATCTAAGAAATTTATATCCTTAACTCTTCTTTGATGCTGATGGTGTGACATTTATAAGTTTGCTATTATTATAATTTTTATATATTACTTTGTGCCTTGCTATTGCATTTATTGCTTCTGTGGTATTTACCAAGTCCCACCTTACCCTTGGAGATCAATTGCATCAGATATATTTTTATAAAGAAAGTCAGTAGGGAAGGATTTGTAAAACCATAGAGGCTTTAGGGCTTGTAAAGAATAGTTAGGAGGTTCAAAATTTATAGTCATTCAGATGGGGCTTGCCTAAATACCTGTCTCCTGTCAGTAAGAGGTAGAAGGAGCTTACTGAGGAAATCATAATTATACAGTAAATAAGCCTGAAGTCAGGCTGATTATCTACTTAATACAACCCTGTTTTCAGAGGTTCCCCAAAACTATTTCTGTATGAAGAACCATCTTAGACATGTTAATTGAATTTATTTAAATAAGGTAAATACAATATATGCCATTTATCCTTGGAAGTTTAGGTAGTATAAATAGATAACTCTTGTGTACAAAGATAGGTGTACGTCAAAAAATCTAAGACATTACCAACCTAAATCAGCAGTCATTGGCCAGATGACATGTAACAGCATGATTGTGGTTCCCTGGGAATTGTTGCAGCCTAAAAATGCATCCCATGAACTTTCATGAGTGGGCTTCCGTGGAATATATTGTGGCATAATTATCCCAGAACAGAACTACAGTAAAAATACATTTAGAAGAAAAATCAGTGTGATTTAAAAACTTTTTTTTGCAAAAAAATTACAAAGAAAAATAATGATCAATAGAACAATTTGGGAAGTGTTGAATTAAAGAAAAATAACACTTAATTTGCTTAGTACCACTTAATGCAGTTTTTAAATGTATTTGAAAGTAATAAAACTGCATTGTATGAAAATATTTAGTAATACAAACATTTTGCCCTATTTACAAGCTTTCTAATAATAGTTTTTTAAAAGATAACTGTTTTGCAGCATCTCACTTTATATAGCAGCTTGGTGCCTAAAATGTTGCCTCAATAGGAGGTGATTTCTGTGCAGCTGCATTGGGCTAGTGCAGGAGGGTGTCATATGGTTCTAATCTAAATATGCATCTGGAAACTCACAGGGCGGAAATGGAGCTGTGTCCTGGAGCAGAAGAAAGTGCTAGCAGCTGGAATCATGACCATGTTTTTGGAAATGGTCAGAGGATTGGGGATTACAAAGGTGGGGTAAACCTGAGTGGCCTGTTGTTATTCTAGGTTAGGGTTAGGATCCTGTAGAGTGATTCTGGCAGCTGCAGAGTGGTTTACCCAGGTGCAGCCATGAGTCTTTTGGGTACCCAACTGTGGCAAGGGATAGTTAGTTTGAGGTCCCAGCTCTTCACTTCAGTCACGTGGCACTCTTGCCATATACCTGCATCTAGTAGCCTCTGTTACTGTCACCTCTAGGCAGGCTTGAGATTACAAATAGTGATTTGCTAGGGCAGAGAGTACATTGCTCTTGTGTTTTAACAAGGCATATTATAATTAAGCATTCTTTATGCTAACATGGTGAGGGCATTTATTTCTCTGAATGAACAAGTGGCACCACAAAGATAATACCTTGGAAGATATTCAGGCATGATAAGCTCTGGGTCTGGAACATACCATTAAAAGGTCATTTGTAACTGCAGTTTGTGGGCTTTTTGATAGAGTAGAGTTAGATACCTGACTATGGCCACAGCCCCAGTTCACACTCTTTTTGGCCTCAACACTATACATCTTAAGGGGTGGAGTGGTCACTTGAGGGGTTACCTGTCATTCTGATCACTTGAGGGATTACTTGTCATTTTGTCAGACCAAAATGCTCTCCTGTTAAGTGCCTGAAATCTGACCAAATAGCAGGATTTTCCTCTATATAGTTGAAAAACATCTGACTGACTTGGAACTACCGCACTAACAGTGTCACCCCTGCTGGAAATACAGATTCTCTTTTACCAAATTATAGACCCTATATTTAGCTTTAATGCAGTGGTTCTTAACTGCAGATGTGTGAGAATTGCCTGGTGAGCCTTTTACAATTATAAAAAGCCGCTCTGTGCACTCTCTCTCTAGGTAATCCCATTCGTTCCTGCTGCTTTAAATTCATATTTATACTGGCCCCTCAAATTTATATATTCTCCCAACTTTCAGACTTCCATGTCTACCTGATAACACCACTGAGCTGTCGAATAACTCCAGAACAGAACCTTTATCCCTCACTCTGCTTCTACCCCAGCATTTTCTATTTTCCTAAAATGCCACCTATCATCCTCCAGTTGCCTCAGGAAAAAAAGAGGCCATTTTTCTTTTTTTCTTTCCCTTTTCTTTCCTAGTTCATCTGTCCTGTCAAATGGTTTCACATTCCTCCACCTCCACTGCCATGGTCTAAGCCACCATTAAGTTTACCTGGCCAACTGCAGTAGACTCACATTCCACTTGTCCCACCATAGCTCCAGAATAGCTTTAAAACACTTTTTATTTATTAGTCCCCAGACTGTCCAAAATGGAGAGGTTGGTGCTTCTTTCTCTGAAAAAATGTTTTTAACAATAAAGTTTTTTCCTGCCTCCTTTATTTTATAGCCTTGTTAGACCAAAATATGCCCCTGGGAAAACAGCTTATAAAGTCACATGGCCCCACCCTCCATTGCTCCAGTGCATGGGCTCTCAGCTCCTTAGGCTCTCAGCTCACCACTTCTGATGGGACTTGGGCAGCTTCCTCCATCAAGGACTGAAGGTATAAGGTTTATTTAATAAACCTTCTAAGCTTTATTTATGTTGCATCAACACTTTGCTAGGTGTATTAATTTTCTGTTGCTGCCGTAACAAATCACAACAAACTTAGTGGCTTAATATAAGAAAATGTATTCTCTTACAGCTTTGGAGGTCGGGTCTGAAATGGGTCATACCAGACTACAATTAAGATGTTGACAGGGCTGCCTTCCTTTGTAGGCATTAAGGAAGAATCCATTTTTTCTTGCCTTTTCTATTGGGTTGGCCAAAAAAGTTCATTTAGTATTTTCCATACAGTGGCTCTAGTAGTACTTAGTTGTCTTTAACTTCATTTAAAATGATTCTGTTAGGTTGTGTCATGACAGTTGTCATATCAGCATGCATTTAAAAAAATACTTACCAAAATTGGTGAGCTTTTCTGCAGCTATTTTAATATTGAAGAGGGAAGAAAACATGCAACATTTTTGGCATATTATGCTTTATTATTTTAGGAAAGGTAAAAATGCAACTGAAATACACACAAAAAAGATTTGTGTAGTGTATGGAGAAGGTGCTGTGACTGATTGAATGTGTCAAAAGTGACTTGCAAAATCTTTTGGTACTATTGACATTCTGGCCAAATAATTCTTTGCTGTGGGGTTGTCTTAGGCATTTGAAGATGTTTATCAGCATCCCTGGCCTCTACCCACTAGAACCCAATAGCAAGAGACAGCGACATACTCAAAATATCCAAGTCAATAAAGTTATTGGTGAAAATGAAAAATGAGTCTTTTATTTTACAGAAAAAACTAAATGGACTTTTTGGCCAACCCAATAGCTTCTAGAAGCTGTTTGCATTCCTTGGCTCAAGGACCCTTTCTAGCATGGCATCACTCTGACAACCTCTTCTGTTCCATTTCTCTTCTGGTGTGACTGTCCTTTTTTATCCTTATAAGGACCTATGAGATTACATTGGACCTAACTGAATATTCTAGGACAATCTCCCCATTTCTCAAATCCTTAAATTAATCTCATCAACAAAGTCTCTGTTGCCATGAGGAGGTTCACCATAGGTTTCAGGGATTAAGACTTGGGCATCATTGGGGGGCATTATTGGGGGGAACATTATTCTGCCTACCACAGTAGCAGTTTGTACTACTGTATTTTGCTGTGTATTATATGCACAATTTTGCCCAAATTTTTGAGGGAAAAATAAAGATGCATATTATACATGGGTAGTACCTGAAATACCTGGTATCTATTCTTGTGTTTTGTAATTATTTGTTACATAAAATTTTTTGTACCATAATGTTCACCAATAAATGCTAAAATTCCTTTATAATACAAAAAACAAATATTTAAATATAAATAAATAAAACATTGAGTTAAAAAATTAAAATGAAAGATTTTTTTTCCCTGAAAGTTGGGCCAAAAACATGGGTGCACATTATTTACGGGAGCACTTTATACATAGCAAAATACATTAATATTACTGGATTTTGCATCTGGGGATTAAACCAACCCTGGACTGAAAACAGTATTTTTTGATCTGCTGTTGGGAATCTCCTTATGTGGATGGGGTCAGCTTACATTATATGAGGATTTTTCACTGGGTAATGCTCTTCACCTCCAAGTTGTTCAAAGGTCAACTGTACTAATTAATTTGACACATAGCCACCCTGTGGATTAGGCATTATTATAGATGAGGAAACTCAGGCACAGAGAAGTTTTATAACTTGGCCAAGATTTTGTCATAGTATGGAGTCATAATTCATATTTCATTTTTGTTTATTTTTTATCTTATTTTCCAGCTTTAGTGAGATATAATTGACATATAAAATGTGTAAGTTTAAGGTACAGTATGTTGATTTGATACACTTATGTGTTACAAAATGATGACCACCATAGTGTTAGCTAACACCTCCATCATGTCACAAATTTACCATTTTTGGGGGTAAGAACATTGAAGATTTACTCTTTCAGCAACTTTCAGGTATAAAACACAGTCTTATTAACTGTAATCATCATGCTGTACCATTACATCCCCAGAACTTATTTATCATATAACTGAAGTTCATACCATTTGATCATCTCCTCATTTCCCCCTCCTCTTAGTCCCCAGTCCCCTCTACCATTCTACTCTATTTCTGTGAGTTACGCTTTTTAAGAGTCCAAGTGATATCATATAATTTGTGTCATACAATTTGTGTAATATCATACAGTTTATTTTTCTGACTAATTTCACTTATCATAATGCCCTCAATGTCTGTCTATGTTGTCACAAGTAGAGGATTTTCTCTCTCTTTTTTAAAAAATGGCTGAATAGTATTTTATTGTATGTAGACATAGACATATACATGCTTTCTTCCAGGAGTTTTATGGTTTCAAGTCCTACATTGAAGTCTTTATTACATTTATTTATATGGTGTAAGAAGGTGATCTAGTTTCACTTTTTTTGAATATGTCTGTCCAATTTTCCCAACACCATCTATTGAATAGATTGTCTTCTCTTCCCCATTATATGTTGTTGCCCCTTTTAGCAAATATTAATTGGCCATATATATAGGTGTGGGTTCATTTCTGGGCTCTCTATTCTATTTCATTGATCTGTGTGTCTGTTTTTATGTCAGTACCATGATGTTTTGATTATTACAGCTTTGTAGTATAGTTTTCAGGTAGCAGGATAAGGACTGCTATTCAGGGTCTTATGTGATTCCATATAAATTTTCAGATTATTTGTTTTATTTTTGTGAAAAATGCCATCTGACTTGTATTGTATATATAGGTAATTTTGGGTGGTATGGACATTTTAACAATGTTAATTCTTCCTATACATAAGCACAGTATATGCTTTCATTTATTGGTGTCCTCTTCAGTTTCTTTCTAAAATGTCTTACAATTTTCCAAGTGCAGGTATTTTACCTCCTTGTTTAAATTTATTCCTAGGTATATTATTTTATTGATTGAATTATAAATGGGGTTGTTTTCTTAATTTCTCTTTCCAGTAGTGCATTATTGGTGTATAAAAGTGCTACTGATTTCTGGGTATTTATTTTGTATCCTACTCCTTTACTGAATTGATTTATCAGTTCTAGTAGTTTTTTTGTAAAATCTTTAGGGTTCTCAATATATTGATATATAGTATCATATCATCTGCAAATAATGAGAGTTTTACTTCTTCCTTTGCAATTTGGATGCTTTTTATTTCTTCTTCTTTTCCAGTTGCTATAAGTAGGACTTCCAGTACTATGTTAATAATATTGGTGAAAGTGGACATCCCTGTCTTGTTGCTCATCTTAAAGGAAACAATTTTAGATTTTCCTAGTTGAGTATGATGTTAGCTGAGGGTTTGTCATATATGCCCTTTATTACATTGAGGTATATTTCTTCTATTCCCACTTTATTGAGAGTTTTTATAAATGGGGCTGGGTTTTGTCAAATGCCTCTTCTGTATGTATTGGTATGATCCCTGGTTTTATTCTTTATTTTGTTTATGTGCTGTTCATTTGCAGATATTGAATCTTCCTTATATCCAGGAATAAATCCCACTTGATCATGGTGTATGATCTTTTTAAATGTATTGCTGGATTCAGTTTGCTAATATTTTGTTGCAGATTTTTACATATGTTCATCAGGGATATTGGCCTGTACTTTTCCTTGTAGTGTCTTTATTTGCTTTTGGAATTAGGATAATGCTGGCCTTGTAAAATGAGCTTAGGAGTCTTTGCCTTTTGAATTTTTTGGAATAGTTTGAGAAGAATAGGTGTTAGTTCTTTTCTTTTTTTGAGAGAGAGAGGAAGAGGGGGATGGAGAGAAACATGCATTTGTTGTTCCACTTATTTATGCATTCATTGGTTGATTCCTGTATGCGTACTGATCAGGAATCAAACCCACAACCTTGGCATATAGGGACAATGCTCTAACCAACTGAGCTACCCAGCCAAGGCCTCAATGTTAGTTCTTATTTGTTGTTTGGTGAAATTCACCTGTGAAGGCAACTGATCCAGGACTTTTGCTTGTTGGGAGTTTTTTGATTACTGCTTTGATTTCATTGATTGTAATTGATCTGTTCTGATTTTTCTGTTTCTTCTTGATTCAGTCTTGGAAGATTGCATGTTTCTAGGAATTTATCTATTTTTTCCAGATTATTTAGTTTGTTGGCATATAAGGTTCATAGTATTTTCATATAATCCTTTTTATTTCTGTGGTTTTATGGTTACTTTTCTTTCATTTCTGATTTTATTTGGATCTTCTATTTTGCTTGATGAATTTGGTGGTTAAAGGTTTATCAATATTGCTTATTTTTTTCAAAGAACCAGCTCTTGGTTTCATTGATCTTTTATAGTGTTTCCTTAGGTTATATTGTATTTCATTTCTGCTGTGATCTTTATTATTTTTTCTGTTCACTTTCGGTTTTTTTTTTTTTTCAGTTCCTTTAGATGAAGGGTTAGATTGTTTAATGAGGTTTTTTTTGTTTGTTTGTTTCTTGAGGCAGGCCTGTATGGCTATGAATTTTCCTCTTAAGATTGCTTTTCCGTAGGTTTTGTGTTATTGTGTTTTCATTTTCATTTGTCTCAAGATATCTTTTGATTTGTTCCTCAATCTTATTGTTAATGCCTTCATTGTTTAGTAACATGTTTTTTAGCCTACAATGTGTTTGTGTGTTTTTCAGTTTTTTTTCTTGCAATTGATTTCTAGTTTCATACCATTGTAATTGGAGATTCTTGATATGATTTGTCTTCTTAAATTGAAACCTTTGTAGTATCCTGACATGTGGTTTATCCTGAAAATGTTTTATGCGCACTTGGAAAGAATGTATATTCTGCCACTTTGAGGAGAAATGTTTTTAAAATATCAATTAAATCCATCTGGCTTTATGTGTCATTTAAAGGTGCTATTTCCTTGTTGATTTTCTGTCTGGGTAGTCTATATGTTAATGTTAATGAAGACTCGATCTCTTCCTTTAAGTCCATCAAAATTTGCTTCAAATATTTAGGTGCTCCTGTGTTCAGTCCATATCTCCTTTTCTTGGATTAATCCCTTTATCATATATAATGTCCTTCTTGGCCTCTTATTATAGCCTTTGTTTTAAAGTTTACTTTGTCTGATACAAGTGTTAACTACCTCAGCTTTTTATCCCTTTCCATTTGCATGAGATATCTTTTTTTCCATCCCTTTACTTCCATTGTGTGGGAGTCTTTTAGTCTGAGGTGGGTGTCTTGTAGAGAGCATATACATGAGTCTTATTCTTGTGCATCCAGCTACCATATGTCTTTTGATTGGAGCATTTAATCAATTTACATTTAAAGTGATATTTATAGGTATGCATTTATACCATTTTATTATTTGTATTTATGTTCTTCTTTTGTTTTTCTTCTTAAGTAAGTCATTTTAATATTCTTATAATACTAGTTTGTTGGTGATAAACTCCTTTAGCTTTTTCTTGTCTGGGAAGCTCTTTGTTTTTCCATCAATTTTAAATGATAGCCTTGCTGGGTAGAGTAGTTTTGGTTGTAGGTTCTTGCTTTTCAACTCTTTGAAAATTTCACATCAGTCCCTCTGGCCTGCAAAGTTTCTTTTAAGAAATGACATCTTATAGGAGTTCCCTTGTAGGTAACTAATTGTCTTTCTCTTACTGCTTTTAAGTTTCTCTGTCTATAACGTTTGGCTTTTTAAACATGATGTGTTTAAAAAGCATGGAACTTAGCATGGAACTCTTTGGATTCATCTTTTTGGGGGGCTTTCTGTGCTTCCTGGACTTCTGTATCTCTGGTACCCACTGGTTTTGCCTGAAATTACTTGAGAATTTGTCAGTAAAGATTGAGTGTGGGGCTAGGTTGGACACTGCCAGCATTCCCTGAGCTGAGTGCAAATTTGGCAAGGCTGAGCCTTAGGGTGTCAGCAGGGAGGGGCTGGTGCATTTCTCCAGGCCAGTGCCAAGTGGAAGGGAGTGTTGGACCCAGGAAAGATGGTATTTGTGTGCTTTGTAGGAGAGGGACTGCACAGGGACATTGATAGTTGCCCCTCCAGCCCACTGCCTGAAGCCACGCAATTCAGTCTCTCTCTGTATGACTCTGGTGTCCCCAAGTCACTCTTCCTCCACCAGAGACCAGAATGAACGTCTGAGGAAGATTTTTTGAGGTGGCTCTTTAACAGGGCACTTAGGTTCCAGCAGTCTCTTATTTCATCCAGGCAGATGGAATCTCTGTTGATTTTCACAGCCAGATATTGTATGTGCTCCTCTGTCTAGCGCTGGTGCTCTGGGTGTGGGTGTTTGGTGTAGGGTTGAAATTCTTTCCTTCTGTGGGGTGACCTCTGCAGTTCGGATATCCCTCCAGATTCTCAGTCACCAATGTGGTTGTGGGGTCAGCCATGTTCATTTTCTCTACCCTTCCTACTGGTCTTGATGTAGCTTCTTCTGTAAATCCTTAGTTATAAGACTTGTTTGTGTTCAGTTAGTGTTCAGAAAGTTATCCAGGCTGATTGTTCTATAATTTAGTTTTAATTTGGCTATGGTCCTGGGAGGAGGTAAGTGTAACTTTCACCTACCTCATCACCATCTGAGATTTCCCCATAGTCTTCGTTTACCAAGATAATACAAGTGTGGTTTGCAAATATTTTCTCTCATTCTGTAGGTTGGCTTTTCATTTTGTTGTTTTTATTCCTTCACTTTTAGTCATATGTGTGTCCCTAAAGCTGAAATGAGTCTCTTGTAGGCACTATATAGTTTTTGTTTTTTTAATCTAGCCATTCTATCTTTAGGTTGGAGAATTCAGTCCATTTACATTTATAGTAATTATTGATAGGTAAGAACTTAATAATGCCATCTTATTGATATGACTGTTTTATAGGTCCCTCATTCCTTTCTTTCTCTCTTGCTGCCTTTATGCTTGATGATTTCCTATAATGGGATGCTTTGATTCTCTTTTTATTTTTTTGTGAGTTTGCTGTAGCTTTTACTTTGTGATTACATGACGTTTACATAAAGTATTTTATAGCTATAACTGCTTATTTTAGTGATAACTTAATTTCAGTTTCATATAAAACTTTACCCTTTACTCCCCCTTTGTTATGTTTTTGATTCACAATTTACCTTTTTAAAAGTACTGTGTATCCACTAACAACTTATTGTAGCTATTTTTATTTTTAATGCTCTTGTACTTTTAATCTTTCCTGGTTGCACTCCACCATATTATAGTATTAGAGTATTCTGAATTTGACTCTATACCTTCCATTACCAGTGTGTTGGTAAAAATATTTTTATATGTTTACATGTTTCTAATTTGCATGTCTTCATTTCAGCTTAAGAACTTCTTTCAGCATTTCTTCTAAGGCGGGTCTTGTGATGAATTTCCTCAGCTTTCATTTGTGTGGGGAAGTCTTTTTCTCTTTTTGGAGGATAGTTTTGACAGGTAAAGTATTCCTGGTTGGCAATATTTTTCTTTCAGCACTTTGAATGTATCATCCCATTCATTTGATATTTGCTTGTACTCTAATGGGGGTTTCCTTACATGGTACTACTTGCTTTTTCTCTTCCTGCTTTTAAGATTCTTTCTTTTTCTTTGATTTTTGATAATTTTATTATGTGTCTTGGAGAATATCTCTTTAGTTGATTCAGTTCGGTGATCTATGAACTTCATGTACTTGGGATCCCCAAATCTCTTCTCAGGTTGGGGAATTTCTCAGTCACTATTTCTTTAAATAAGCTTTCTGCCCTCTTCTTCTTCTCTTTTTTTTCTAGAACTCTAGTAATTTGCAATTTGTTTTTTGCTGGTATCTCATAGATCATATAGACTTTCTCACTCTTTTTCATTCTTTTTCCCTTTTCTTCTCTGATTAGATAATTTCAGTTGATCTGTCTTCAAGTTTAATTATTCTTCTACTTGATCAAGTCTCACATTAAAAGTCTGTTTACTTCAGTTTATTAATTATTTTCTTTAAAATTTCTGTTCTTTGTTTTTTGTCTCTGTTGAATTTCTTATTTTCTGATAACATTATATTGTTTGTATGTGTTCTCCTGTAGCTCTCTGAGCATTTTTAGAACATTTAAACAAATTATTTGTGAGGCTATTCCTGTAACTCCATTTCTTTGCAGCTGGTTACTGGAAGTTTACTTTATTCCTCTGGTGGAGCCTTGTTACTCTGATTCTTTGTGATCCCTGTAGCCTTTCATAGGTATTTGTGCATTCGAAGAAGCAGTCACCTCTTCTAGACTTTATGGACTGACTTCAGTAAGGGAAGCCTTTCATCTGTGGGTGAGGCATGCTGGAGCATCCTGTGACCCCAGGTCTAGTGGTGCAGGGCACCCAGTGCAGGGTGTATGACTGTACCAATTTCAGGGGTAGCACAATGTTTTATGACTCACTCCACAGGACTCCCCAGCATTGACATCTGTGTGGTCCTAGGCAAGCGCTGCAGAATCTGCAGTGGCTGCAAGGGCTATTTGAGTCCTCAGTGGCATCTCCAGGTCCAGTGGCTAGGGACTAGGACAGACAGTCATGGTGACTAGAGCAGGTGGTGTGCACACATTTACCTGTGGAGGCTAGCTGCTAGGGTCTTGTGTAGTGGCAGGGGCTGGTTGTAAATTTACATGTAGTAGTGGGAGTCAAGGCAAGCAGCCTGGGCTGGGCCAACTGTAGGTGCACTGGTAGTTGAAGGGGTGTTTGCTGATGTACATTATGTGACTGCTCAGTCTCACCATGGATACACAGTATTGGATACTAGTGATGGGGGTTAGGCAGGGGCTATGCAGGTGTACAGCTGGAAGATCTAGGTGCAGGTGTGTGCGATGGTGCAGGTCAGTGTCAGAAGACAGGGCCTTATCTGGGCTCACAAGCAGCTGTCGGGCCTCAGCTATAGGCATGTTCTCTAATGGCTGCATAGTCTTCCCGAGCAGAAACAGAAAGTGGAAATGAAAGGGGTCAGGTTCGTGGTATGCAAATGCACAGCTGGAGGGGCTATGCTGGGGTCTTGGGCTGCTGCAGCTACAGAGGCCTGGGCTGGCTGCTAGTGTGGTTCCCAGGCTCCAGAAGGCTGGGTGGGGAGGGAGCGTGGTGGGACATAGGTGGCTAGCATCAGTGAATGCCAATAAACATGGGCTGAAAACTGGTGAAATCTGCAAGGCTTCTGCAGTAGCTGTGCTGGCTATTGGTTTGGTTCCTTCTTCAGTGGTGAAAGCAGGGTTTGTGAACCTCCCTTGTCCTCTTTCTACGTGGCTGCTCTTGGTAGCTATTGCTTTTCTTCCTTGTTCTGAGCTGTTTCTATATGTCACTTTGTGCAGTGAAGACTGGGGTAGCTGGTTGCTTACCTCTGTCTTCTTTTCCAGCAAAAGGAGCTCTTTCTCACTGGGGAGTTCCTTTTTGGTATTGAACAGTGCTGGCTTTGGGGGTAGGATAATGCTGGCAAAATGAAGCTATCTTCCTTTTTTGTGTGTGATCATTCTCAGATTTTTTTTGTTGTTGTTTTGTTTAATTGTGCAACTAAAGTTTGGTAGGGGATCTCCCAGAACTGTTTTTGTTTGTGGATGGCTAATTGTTTATCTTTGTGGGACAATGAAGGCTGGGGTCTCCTATGCTACCATTTTAGTGATGTGGCTCTCTTGGCTGAGGCCCTTAACTGAGATTTCAGGGATGTGTAATTCTGAGAAGCCTTTCATATTATTCTGATCTGGTTCCTATCACAGCCTGTTCACGTCACCACACTTGCTGCCTAGTGGGCACAGCACATTCAGTGATTTACTCCAAGTCCATAAAAATCGTGATGTGATTGAGTGATATGCTGAATCTAACAAAATTTGATTTGAACAGGGTAAAAATGAAAGATCATAGAGATCTCAAGTTTCAGATACATACCCACATAAGTATTGTGGTGATGTTTTGTTTCTTTTGAATGCTGCCATTGATGGTTATATATAAATGTATAATAGTATTTCCTCTGTAGTTCTCTTCATTAGAAATGATTTGGTTGAGTGAAGATCTTATATTACTACCATGGTATGAAGAATTCTAGAATTGTTAAGGTTCTTTTTCAAAACTCTATCCCCTGTATCAGTTGAAAATCATAGCCCATTAAGTCATGGTTACTGATGGTAGTAAATGTGGGGAACCTTTTATTGGACTGTACAGAATTCATAATATTTTCCCAGAAAAGGAGCCACATATTTTACCTGACTCACGAGGTCACCTGTGCCAAACATGGATCAGTTTCTGTATCATTTCCTAAGCTGTTCATGAAGATCACCCTATTATTTCAAACTTTTCTCTCATCCTTCTATTACCTACTTTTTTATTACAGTAAAGATTTTTAAAAATTTTCTTTCTGAAAATTTTTTATTATTTTCTTTCTTTTTTTAAAGATTTTATTTATTTATTTATTTTTAGAGAGAGGGAGGGGAGGAAGAGAGGGAGAGAAACAGCAATGTGTTGTTGCCTCTCACTTGTCCCCTGTTGGGGACCTGGCCCGCAACCCAGGCATGTGCCCTGACTGGGAATCAAACTGGCAATCCTTTGCTTTGCAGTCCAGTGCTCAGTCCACTGAGCCACACCAACCAGAGCTAAAATTTTTTTATTATTCTTGGTGCCCCCAAAATGACATTTAATACTTCCATAGAAAAATTGTCACGCAGTTTTTCTTACTTTTTTTCCCCTCAGTAAATACAGAGGTGGTCAAAAGTAGGTTTTCAGTTGTTCATATGGAAAATACAGTAGTTAATAAATTATAATACAAGAATAGACTGTAATTTTTGTGCTCACATCTGTAAAACTACTTTGCCCACCCCTGTATTTTGCAATCCTGTTTTACGCTAGGTATTCTGCCAGGCCTTAGGGTACAATAGTGACTATAACAACTATTGTTTCTGTTCTCAATTCAGAGATTCATTTAGTGATGAACATGGGGAAGCAATACATGGATAAAATAGATAAAAACACTGTGGAAGAAACAAAAAATAAGTTTGACATAGAGTATAACATGTGAGAGACCTATTTTAGGATGGCTGGGGAAGGCTATGCAGATGGGACATTTGAGAAGAGTATTAAAGATTGTATAAAGAGGGAACTTGTACCAACGTCATCAGCTAGAGTGCAGAGGAGTTGGCTTAGAACTTGGATAAGAACAGGGTGAAGCTAAGTTTGGGCAAGAAAGAAAAGGGTGAAGGGATAGATATGCATGTCTTTAATGATTATAGTGTAAGGTATTTTAAGTACTTTGAGAAACTGACAGTGGAATACAAGAAAGGTATTGCATCTTAGTAGGGCATGGTTGAAAGACGTGGATATGGGAAATCAGTTAAGAGATTGCTTTACTAGACTAGAAGAGATCATTCGTGGTTTGGACCTGAGGGAAAGGAGTAAATTGATTCAAAAACTGCTTTGGAGGTGAATGAAAAGAGCATGTATTTAGATCAGATGTGTGAGCAGGGTGAGGAAGGAAGAATCAGTTATGCCGCCAAGATTTGGGGAGTGACCGAGAAGGTGGGGACTAGTGCTACTTACAGAAGACCTAAGGACTATAGAAGGCTTTTTGGGAAGGTGTCTTTTGGACTTAAGTTTGAAACCCAAAGTCAGGTAGTCATTTGGATTTTATAGGTCTTTTGTTTTTTCAGAGAAGAGACTTCAGGTCAAAATAAAAATGTGTCAAACATCAGTACAAAAAATACGGAATTTAAACCTTAGAGTGGATGAGATAATTTAAGACAGTAAGAGAAGACAGAGAACTCAGGAGCTCACCTTGAAGAACTCCATCATTTAGATATTGAGGAGGCTGATGAACAGTTGGTAGGAGGAAAACCAAGAGCATGTTATGTTGGGAGCCTGTGAAGAAAATGTTTCTAGGAGGAGTGCCAAATGCTCCTTGAGATGAGATGAAGATAGTGTTTGCTCCTCAGACTCAGCAACATGGAAGCTGTTGGATACTTTTCAAGAGCAGTTTTGGTGGAGTGGTGGGAAGGTACTGATGGGAATGGGCAGGTGAGGGAGTGGGAGTTTGAAAGGAAGGGGGATGATGAGTGTAGACTGTTGATAATTGCTGTATGTCCAAGAAGGGGATGGGATCCTGGAAGGGAATGTGATAAGCACTGGAGTTTGACTTTTTTTTTTAAGATAGGGTAAGATCTTAAGTTGAACCATAAGAAATTGGTGGTATTTGACTACTTTTGACTTAGGAGAATGGCAGTTTCCTATAATCTGACCTAATATAACATGTTATATTATTGAGAATGTGTTACTTTTAGAAGGGGAGTTTGATGAAACAGTGTTGAGAGTTTAAACACAAGAATATAGCCTTTGAGCAGTTGAAAGAGATGGGGTTGGAGATCACCAGCAATGCTGGCCTTTGAAGTGGGGAGAGGGGAAGGCACATATTTTTTATCCTAACAGGAAGGAAGAAGGTGTGCAGATTCAGCCATGCTTCAGTGATCACAGTTAGTGTCTTACCTGGGGCAAATAATTACATAATAAGTTTTCAGATTAGCTGTAGATGCACATTGATTGATTTTGTTTAGAGGGTTGAGTGGGTACTGATCCTATTTTACCTTCTAGGCTCTAAATTTTCTGTCTCAAAAACCTTTGATATCAGTGATTTTTTGCTCAGTTTTTCTTTCACCAAAAGCAGGAAAAAAAATCAAATACCATGACCTCCTTCCCCCTCCGCAGCAGTGCAACACTGATGGCCTCCCTATATAACTGATTAGCAAATCAAAAAATAAAGTGGTTTTCTCATAAATGATTTTCTTGCCCTACAAAAATTGTCTTTTTCAATATTATCATCAGTATTCTTTGAGTTGTCAGCATAATTGAAACATTATCTATGATTTCTGTTACTTTAATGTTGACTACGAGCACATCCTTTTAAGGTCATACCACTCTTCTCTGTCATATACAGAATTTGCTTATGAGGTGTGTGTATTTCAAAAATTTCAGCTATTTAGAGGGAGACTTTATTCTACTGCATAATGTAGCTTAATAAATAATTTCCATTAGACTGTTAGGCTGACATATCCCTGGGGCACAATTTTCTTTGTGAACTTCATTCAGTGTAAAATTCCAGGTACTGATCATTAATTATACCTTTAAAGTAACAATGAGATTCAAATCATCTTTAATGCCTGCAGGATCCTCTTTCATGAACCATCCATCTCCTGTAATGTTTATTTTGAATGAGACTTTCCTCCATGGGTTATGGTACCAGGGCCATAGTAAGACTATTCCAGAAGGAGCCCTCTTCTTTCTCAGCTCTTCTTCAGCTATACATAGATTTGCTGTGTGCATGGCTCCCAAATTGTCTTTTCCCAAAAGTACAGGAAGCTCTGGCACCCATGTATTAATTCATAGACTATTAAGTGTCTGATAAAATACATGGCGTCTTTCAAAGCTCTAGGGTGGTTTTTTTAAAAAAACTTTTCCAGCACACCTTTAAATTTCACTGGAATTAATGTCTTTCTTCCTTTTAACATTTTTAAAATTTATTTTTAATTATAGTTGACATATATTAGTTTCAGATGTACAGCATAGTGATTCAACATTTATATACTTCGCAATGTGATCACTGTAAATCTAGTAACCATCTGTCACCATACATAATTATAACAATATTATTGGGTGGTATTTTAGACCTAAATAAAGCTAAGGCTTTATTTTGTGGAGGTATGTGGCTTCTTTACTACAGGCAGGACAAGTCAACATGTTTTGATTCTGCTTGCAAGCAGAGGAACTTGATTCATTCTTGTCATCTGCTGTGGTAGATATTATTGCAAGCATCACCGAGGTAGACTTGTATTTTCAGCATTGGAAGTATTGAACAGAATTCATCAGGAGTGATTTCAGAAAGCCATGATCTGTAGTGTTGTGATAACTGAGAGAAGAAAAGTTTTCCCCTTATTTCAGAGAACCTTTGATAGCATGTCTGTTTAGGAAAATATGTATAGATTAGTCAGCTGTGTACTTGACTCTCAAATATTTTTAGCCTCTTCAGTTGAATTTTGGGTTATGCCAAGGGTCCCCTTTGGTCTTTCCACTGAGAACCACTCAACCAACATCAATGTGTGCTTGTAAAAAAGGGTTTGTGGTATGTATAATACTGCTCCACAGCTTTGCTGACCTGGAATCTTCATGGTTCAATCAACTTTTCTTTGAACCCTGAGCTAGTGTTGCACTGATCCATCAAGTTTTCCTTTGCTTGGTCATTTCTAGTCATAAACTGATCTATATTCTCTGTCTTGCTTTTCACTAGGGAAAATGGGGCTTGTCTTGTGGGTTGAGTTCTCTGCTAAAACATTGCACTTCTGCTTCTGTATAAGCTGACAAACAGGCTTCGAGTTCTACCTTGTGGACATATGCCACCCCACCTAGATGTGACAGTTACCTTAAAGGACTGCAGTTTTGATGTGTGTGGGGCTATTTCTGTCTCTGTTAAGAAGAGAGGACTGTGAGAGCATCTCTGAGGTCTGAGCAGGTACATGGCTGGCTGTCCTGTGCTCCTTCTCTCTCGTACATCAGGTCTTTGGGTATTCATCTGTAGTCATCTCTCCTACCACCTCCCAGGATAATTACTGCTGGTATGCTTCTGATTTTGGTTACTTCTTTTTTCTTATTCCACAGTGTCTTCCTTAGTGCCTTCAGACTTCTGTCAGTTTTCACAGTTTGCTGAAGTGGCCTTCTTTTGGTAGATAGCCATTTCCGTTTCTTCTGTTGTCTTCTTTCCCCTTGTTGAACTGGCCGGCAACCTAGGAGTAAATTCCTTGTTTCTCTCAGCCTCCCCATTATGAAATCAACAATTGTTCACAACAGACAAAAGAAGAATATAAATGCCCATGACCATTTTTTACCACTTCGATTATGGCCTTCCACATGTATTGTAATTCAAAAGGGGATCATCATGTCATAAATTTCTAAATTTAAATGACTGAAAACTATTCTGGAATATTAGATGTACCATTTGACCAGTCCTTTACTTTCAGAAATTTAGGTGTTTCTGCCTTCTTTTCTCTTTTTTCTTCCTCCTTACTTTCTGTTATTTACTGGTGATAGAATTTTCTGTTTCTGGGTATCTAGAGTTGTTTGTTCACTATCCATATAGTTACTTTACTAAACCTTAATGTGGACTCTTGGGGACACAGGATAGGCTCTTTCTAGTTACATTGTCACCTCGTGTGTTCAGACAGGGACTCATATCTTAACGTATATCTGTCTTCCCAGCATGTAGTGTTATAGCTGACACAGTAGATGTTCATTAAATAATTGTAGTTGCTTTGCAGAAATATGAGGGTCATTTGGTGAATTTTTAATTATCTACTCTGTATTTGGAACCCTGACTATAGGAATGAACAAAACAAAGATTGTCCTTGCTCTTACAAGCTGAAGTGTCACTCTATAGGCAAGGTTTATGTTACAGAGATGGCAAGCCTCTTATGTGAGGATCAATTAAAAAACTAAAAGTCACACAATATAGTGGCAACAGTCTAACTGAGTTAATAGTGTGGTTATGTCGGGGATGTTCATAGCAGTTTTTTTCAAGCATATTATTAATTAACAATTGACTGATTGATCTTTCTGGGAATGATAGTTCTTTTTTTTTAGTTTATTTTTTTTCCATTGACATTTATCCCTCTTATACCCTCTTCCACCTCCACCCTCTCCGCTGTCACCACCCTGTTGCCTGTGTCCATGAGTTCTTGCTCTCTTTTTTGCTTGATCCCACCACCCTGTAACAGCCCCCCTCCAGCTGTCAGCCTGCTCTCTATGAGTCTGTCTCTGTTTTACATATTCTTTCAGTTCATTAGGTTCCACATGAGTGAAATCATTTGGTATTATCTTTCTCTGACTTGCTTATTTCACTTAGCATAATGTTCTCCAGGTCCATGCATGTGGTAAAGTTATCTTTTTTATGACCAAGTAGTATTCCATTATGTAAATGTTCCATAGCTGTTTTATCTACTTACTTACTGATGGACAACTTGGACTCCTTCCAAATCTTAGCTATTGTAAATAATGCTGTAATGAACATACGGATGCATATGTTCTTTTGATTTAGTGTTTGTGGTTTCTTTGGATAAATTCCCAGAAGTGGAATCACTGGGTCATAAGGCAGTTCCATTTTTAATTTTTTGAGATAACTCCATACTGTTTTCCACAGCGATGGTACCAATTTGCACTCCCACCAACAGTGACAGGATTGTCCACTAGTGCTGCCAATTGAGATAAAATGATCATTTGCAGATACATACTTTTTGGCCTTTAGGAATAACTACACCCAGTTATGCTTAAATTTACAATTTCATGCCTGAATATAATATGTTGTTGTATGTAGTAGTTTTAGAGACCCAAAGATATTTTAGGGCTGGATTTGGGGTAATAGGAAATATATCCCAAAACATTTTTGGTCTTTCTTTTACACATTTAAAAATATGATTAAACAGAGATTGCAACCATAGAGGAGATTTTCTGCTGTAAATTGGTGTTTCAACCCTGCCAGCTGTTCGTGCTTTCTGTGATCCCACTTATAAAAGTGGAAAGTGAAGGGTGAGTGGCCGCCCTTTTGGGCAGGCAGATAATTTAAAAAAAAAATGTGTGTGTCTCAGCAGAGCTATATTAGAGTTTCATGTAGCTGCCTTTTTCTTTTTTTTATTGTAGGGCCAGCTTTCAATGTTGCAAGAAAAAATAGACCATTTGGAACGTTTGCTAGCTGAGAATAATGAGATCATCTCAAATATTAGAGATTCGGTCATCAATTTGAGTGAGTCTGTGGAGGATGGGTCGAAAAGTTCACTAGGCAATTTCAGCCGTGGTGCTGGCTCACCTCTTCTGCCATCGAAACAATTGTCCCTCAAAGTTGACCCTGAAGACTGTCTGTTTGCTTCACAAAGCGGAAGTCAGAATTCAGATGTGCAGGTAATGTATATATTTGTCAATAATCACTGGGCTTTGTTTTGTTTTGTTTGCTTAGATTTGATCTGGTATCTATTCTTACTTAGTTACTTAAACTCTCTGAATTCTAGTTTCTGTTTTTGTGATTTAATTAGTCACAAAGTCAATAATATTCTTTTTTAGTGATAAAATTCTGTGTTTCTCCTAATTTTTCTTATTTTATACTTTGTAAATAGGGCCATTTTATATGCTCCTTAGGTGTTATTTTTCTGTAATAGTTGAAGGAAGACCTTTTGTCATTTAAATTTGGCCAGAGAGATTTTTCTTAACCTTCCTTTGCAGAGAACAAAAAAAGCCCTCCTCGTTCTATATCACTGTTACACATTATAGGTTTGACACAGTGTAGGGTTAGATTCTTTTTGCTGAATATCCCTTTATGAGAGGGAAGGAGAATATTCTAGAGCTGTGCTGTCCATTTTGGTAGCCACTGTCTACATGTGGGTACCAGGTACTTGAAATGTGGCTAGTTTAAGCTGAAACAGACTCTAAGTATAATATATACATAAAGTGTTGAAGAGTTAATATAGAAAAAAATTAAAATACCTCGTTCATTTTTACATTGATTACACATTGAGATGGTAATGTTTTGAATATATTGGGCTAAATAAAATATATCATTAAAAGTATTTTTGCCTATTTCATTTTACTACAAAATTTAAAATTATGTATTTGACTTGCATTATCTTTCTCTTGGATCACACTCTTCTAGAGGATAGTAGAGTTGAAGACTAGGGTAAGAAAGAACTTCCATCTTTCCTAAATTTTGAATGTGTCACTCATATTTTTCTGTCCTACAAATTAGCAGAGAACTGTGTTTAATCTTATACTTTTGATCAGATATTGGAACTTGGTGGAAGGATCCTTGGTGACTTCATAGTAGAAATTTTCACTAACTCGTGGGGACAGAGAACAAGATAGGATCTTGAGGCCATGGCTCACGGGCCAAGCTGGAAACTGGGAACAGTGGAGCTGGCCAGGCCTTATGCCTGCAACCTCATCAGTTAGTGTGTGGCCACATTTAGATAGGACTGGGATTTTATCTTGTGCTTTGAAGGGATATCTATTTCTGTGAGGCTTGGTTTTATTCAGGTTTTAATTAAGTATTTTTTAAAAAGGAACAAAAACACCCCTTTTTTGTATGGGTGGGTTCTAAATCTGGGATGAACAGAAAGAAGGTACAGAGCAGCCATGGAAGGCAGGCAAAGGGAGGCAGCATGGACTGAGAGATCTGCAGAACCAAAGAAAATGCTCAAAAGAATAGCAGAGACTGCTAACACATCCTGCTGTCCAGCTGGTTCCCAAAGATTTGTGTGGACGTATCCTTGGAGCATTGTACTTTACTTGTTACACTCATAAATTCAAAAGTGAGAAATATGTTACTGCCTTAAAATTCTTTGTATACTTTTGTGTAGCTTGCTTGATATCTTTAAAAGTTTTTGTAACCTATTTATGTATTAACCATATTGTGCCATGTATATGCACTCTCAGGTTTTTGGCCTAAACTTTCAGGGAAAAAAATCTTTTGTTTCAGTTTTTTAATTCAATTTTTAATTTATCTGTATTTAGAAACAAAACTGATTATTGTATTCCAGGGTATTATTTTGCAGATGTATATTGTTACTGCTTTCTAGAGTTATACTTTTAATGCATAAGCATAAATAAAAGAATTAAAAACATTTATATAGATACGGAATTATTAATACCTATGTATAATGTGCACCCTTATTTTTCCTTCAAAAATTTGGGCAAAAAAGTGTGCATTATACATGGCAAAATATGGTAATTAAGATATAACTTCTACATAATTTAAATTTTACCAAAGGGTGATTGTATTCTTTGTCACATTTATTATCCTGGGCAATATGGAGAGTAAAAGTTGTTAGGTTTTTTTGAAGGGGGCAATATTTTTTCCTTTATTTTCAAATAGATTATTATCTAGAAGGAATACTGCATTGGAAACTTAGAAAACATTTGAGTACTTAAAAGCTAATTCTCTTTTTAAAAAATTCTTCTATTTTTAACCTGGTCAACCTTGTTATAGTTTTATTTTTGGAATAAAAAAGGTAAACTTAACGAACACTAAATGAAAGAATAGCAATAGATGCATTTTAATTATGATACAGATTTTAAACCATATGAGATTGAGTAAAGTAAAAAATAATTTTCATCAAATGGGGAGGTGGGGGGGATATTGGGGGGTGTTGGGGGAAGAATTGTTAAGGAACATGTACAAAGGACACATGGACAAAGCCAAAGAGGGGTATGATTGAGGGTGGGAGGTTGGGGTGGGTGGGGTAGGGGGGAGTGGTGGAGGGAAAATGGAGACAACTGTATTTGAACAACAATAAAAAAGAAAAAAAGAAGAAAACAATGTTCGAATTTGGCCACAATCATATTTTTTGGTTTGCTGTTAAGTTCCTATCTGTTACTATTAAATTGCATTGGAAGTAAAGCAGGGAAAGAGGAATTGAATGAAATTATTATTTTTTATTAGAAGCAGATGGGGAAGGGGATTATTTATCAGGATAGGTATATAACATAGGTAGCATTTTAAGCCTTTGAATGGTTATTAAATGTTTTCTGCCTTAACTCTTCATGCCTTTAGAAATACTTTAACCTTGTAAAATATATACCCCAATGTACAATAATAAGTAGTTTTGAGCAAATATTTTTCAATATTAAGTTTAAATCAATATACATAATTCAACTTACTTATTTTTTGTCTTTTATATTTTTAGATGTTGGATGTTTACAGTCTAATTCCTTTTGACAATCCAGATGGTGGAGTTTGGAAACAAGGATTTGACATTACCTATAAATCAAATGAGTGGGACACTAAGCCCCTTCAAGTCTTTGTGGTGCCTCATTCCCATAATGACCCAGGTAAATTCGCACTTCAAAAAAACTAGAGGTTATTAACCCCCTGTAAGCACAGACAATTTTAATGAGAATCTGGTGGAATACACTTCTCAAATTTTTAAGTGTTCCTTGACTTTAAACAGTATTATATGCTTTTTATATATCATTGTATTTTGAGTTCTTTATCAGTGCCATTTAAGGATAATAGTTGTGCAGTATGAAATAGTAATACCACAAGAAGGTCTTAGCTTTGGGGGACAAAAGTTGCACTCTAAAGTACTGATCATTCATTTTAGTTACTTAGTGTAACATACTATGTGAGAAGATTATTTCATGTCTGTAAACTCTACGTTAAAAAGTCAGAATGCTCATGGGAAAATCTGAACCTTTAAACCGGAGAAGTAGTGTAGTACAAAGTGGGTAAGAGACAGACATGGGCAAGTTCTAACCTCATAATGTCTAAGGTGTTAGACACGTGTAGGCAGGTTTCTTAATCTGAGAGTAAGTTTTTTTCCAGGTACAATCAGTATAAAGTACTTCACAGGATGAAATGTAAAGGCATGGTATGTGGTGCAAAAGTACTGCTATCATTATCGTTACTGTAATTGTTATTTAATATAATAACTTTTGTTTTTTATTGGGGCAAGAGATTGTTCCCCAAGGTAAGTGGAAATTGCTAAAATCATAATGGAAATATGATTTGTTGTGTACACTTGTTAGTGTGAACACATAGGCACAGAGTAAATGCCCAACGAATGTAGTTGCAGGAGGTTTTTGAAATGTACTTACAAGGACTTTTTTTTTTTGAAGGACTTACCAATACTTTCTATTATTCTTTATCCCAATTTCTCAGTTTCATTACTATCAGAGGAAGCACTTTTCACTTAGTACTTTAAAGGTTTTTTTTTTCCCTTTACTCCCCACATTCATTTTCTGCTTATATTCTTTCACACTAGTTTATTGCCATGTATTCCTTTCCATCTCTTTCTGAGACAATAGAACTAACAAGTTAGTGTCTGGATACATGATTTGGTGGTGTGTGTGTGTGCTTGCCTCTTTTGGTTGTGAGAAGCAGTCAGGGAGATAAAGCTTGGATGCTGAAATGTTTGAATTTCCAGAATACTTGATTTTTAGTAAGCACATAGGTATAAAATATATGAAATTAATAATGTTTTTTTGAAATTTGTGATGAGTGTTAATCATACATTAGCTTCTGACTTGGTTTCTCTGTCTTTGGTCTTAATGTCTTGATCTTTTTCTACAAATACCTATTATTTTTATTAACTTTTTCTCTTACATGTTTGCATCATCTTCCTCTTTAATCTTAGCCTGTCTCTTCAAATCCAAACTGAGGGATGCCTGGGCACTGTGGAAAGACTGCGGGGATTTCAAGCCAGGCAGAATGAGGCAGGCATCCCGACTCTGCTGTGTACTGTCCAGGTGTCCTTGACATGTTTATTTGTGTGTCTGTAAAATGGAGATCATATAGGTGGAGTAGCATCTTAAGCAGGAGTGAGCTATGAAGTGTAAAAGGTGATGAAAATCACATCTAATCAAAATAACACCAGCTTAAATAGTACATCTGCATTTAGGGGATCCATATTGTTACTGAACAGAAAGAGTTTGTTCACGTGGCTCTAGTAGAGCCAAATACTGAACGCTGGGAATTGCACTGGAGAAAATGTGGCTATTTTATTGATGAATGATGCCTTCCAGAAGAGAAAGCTTATGCTCAAAAGCCTGAACTCCTCAGTGGTGTGTGAGTTAAGGGTTTGGAGTCGTGCTGGGAGCCCATTGGTTGGAGATGAGGTAAAGATGAATCATTTTTTCAGAACTTGAAGACAGCTTTGAAGTCTTTTCTGGCGTCCCGTCCTCTGGTCTGCTAGTAAAGTAGCCAGGGGATTGCTCCACCTTAGGGCTCAGGAACTGAAATGTAGCTTAGGTCAGGAAGTTGTCTTTAGCCTGACAGAGGTCCCGAAGCATAAAGTCAGGTCTGGGCTACTATCCCCTGCTGTCTTGGGTTGCTTATTATCAAGGGAAAGGCTAGGTCTCTGGGCTAGGCGGGGGAGAGGCAGGATTTCTAGAGCTAGGATTGAAACTAAATTCTATCACAGTTATAAGGACCCTTGCTTTCAATATGAGAAGCACATTTTTGTTTAAATCAGACACACCCAGTGAGGTGAGGTGCTTAAACTTCACACGTGGAATCTGAGACTGCCTTTAGGACTACAGATATTTTTTTTTAATAAACCTCATTTATTTTGAAATATTCTTTTGGTGAGTAAAATAGCAAAGCTACTCGCAGTAAATCAATTGTTCCCTCCTCTTTCTCTGCCCCTCATGTGTACTTTAATTCTTGTCACTTAATTGGGCATGTGATGTGATTCCATTGTATACTATTTTTTGGTAGGTTTATAGATAGAATTTGCAGTATGCCCTACAAGTCTTCATGTGAACCACCCCTTCTCCCCTTTTTGTTTTATTTCTTAAAACATTTTATTTATTTTTAGAGAGAGAGGAAGAGAGGGAGACAGAGAGGCAGAGAAACATAATCAATCTGTTGTCTTACACACCCCCAACTGGGGACCCAGCCTGCAACCCAGGCATGTGCCCTGATGGGGAGTCAAGCCTGCGACCTTTTGGCTCACAGGCCGGCACTCAGTCTACAGAGCCACACCAGCCAAGGCTTTGTTTTATCTTTTAAAGATCTTCATGATCCTTTACCCTTTTCTGCTATTCTCAATTTCCGTAAATCTCATTTCTTCTTATACTCTAACATGGGCACTTAACTGTAATAATAAAATTTATGCCAAATATTTTATAAATATCTACTGCCCCCAATATTGCCACCATTCATGATGATTGTTACCAACTTGCCAAGCTTACATAGGTGATGACACCAGAATATTTTCCTATTAGTTTACCTGGATCTCCCACCTGGGTACACAGGAATGGCAGAGAACATTTCCTATTATAGTTATCCTTATTGCTAGCCCTACACTTGGCATATAGTAATTGCTACATGTATGTAAGGCCTTCTCTGAGTTACCTCCATGGCCCTTGACAGCTTCCTCATACTGTGTGCACTCACGCATATATAAATGTTTATAGCACTTTTGCTGAGTCTCCTCATAGCATGTAGTCAGCTCAATGAGGATTCAGACTTTGTCTTATTAACCACTGGATCACTGATACCTAGACCATTACCCAGCACATAGTACAGACTCATTCAGTTCAATGGGGTAATGAACAAAGGACTCTGACTCTGCAGATTCAGGTGAAATAGTTGACCTTGGTCCATGATTTTAACTTCCTTCCTTTCCTTCTTCCTGTTGTCTACTTATATCTATTTCTTAAAAAAAATCTTAGATTGAACTTTGTAATTTTAAATGCCAAGAACAGATGATATCAAGCTCATCAAGGGCAGGGATTGCCTATGCCTTTTAGACTTTGTTTGGTTCACCCTAACTGTAGTTAGTATGTTGTTGTGTAAGAAGACACCTGTAATAACTGTTCCTGACTGCAGTAAAAGGATGTCTGTGGGTATCCTAGCAACTACAATGGAATCTTTTTGTCTTAGTAAAAGATGTCATTGACCCTTACCCTCAGGCCCTTTTCCACCTGAGGAAAAGTCATCAGAAATAAACCTTTTAAAACTAAATCGACTTCTGCTTCCAAGCAAAATTCTAGAGAAAAGAACTTGCTCACTTTTCTTAATAATTTTTCCTGCTCCTTAATAAATATAGAATTTATTTATTTTCAGAGAGAGGGAAGGGAAGGAGAAAGAGAAGGAGAGAAACATCAGTGTGAGAGAGAAACATCAGTTGGCTGCCTCTTGCATGCACACCCCCAACCAGGGACCTGGCCCGCAACCCAGGCATGTGCCCTGACTGGAAATCGAACTAGCGACCTTTCGGTTCTCAGGCCAGCTCTCAATCCACTGAGCCACACCAGCCAGGGCACAAATGTAGAATTGAGATAAAGTAAATTATTCTGTGAAAAACTGAATCATTCAGATCATGAAAAACCATTTTTTCAGTGGAGGAAAAGAGATAAGTAAGTGTACATACATTATAAGTCAAATGTGACTCTGTAATGGGAAGTCTTCATATAATACTCCTAAATAAAAGTGCAGTTAGGCGATTTACTTTCTAAATAAGATTTATAGAGATTTGTTTTTATTTTCTGCAGCAGCAGTTTAAAGCAAACTAGCTCAGTAGTTTGTTTCATCAGTGAAGTTTTATCTGTTGGGTATAGAAATACTTGAAATAGGTTTTTTAAAGATTTCTATATTTAGTCCCCTAACTTAAAGAATTACGTTGCTGTATTATTATATATGTAGATATTGTTCTTTTTGATTCACCGTGGTAATATTGCACAAGAAAGATAAATTTCAAATTATATTTGTATTTTAGTAAAATTCCTAATTATGTCTTCTTTCAGTCCATAATTGTCATACAATTGTCATACAATATTTTGAATGGTTTATATTAGTTAAAAGAAAATTGGAAAGGACCTGTTAAGTACATGCTGATAACTTTGTACTGTAGCATTTTTGACTAGTTTTGAATCATGGACCATGAAATTAAATGTTAGTTGATTGATACATGTTCATGTTGTATTTAATAAGCTGATTAAAACACAATTACAGCACCTTTGTATCTACAATCTTAATTCCTTGCTTCCCACTAGTTAAACTGCTGAAATATTTAGGTAATTTTCCTTCAAAGCAATCACAGTGTGTAAAGAGAAGATAAGGTATACTAAATGGAAAGTTGGACAGCATGTTGTTAGTTAAGCAATTTGTAAAATGAACATCAGAAAATAATCCCCCATGTGGTATGACTCCAAAATAGAAGGAAGATGTAGGCCCAGGAATCATACTGCAAAATAATTTTCTTTTGTGCTTTTGCAGAATTTTTATTGATTAAATGAGTGATTAGGATTTTTTTAATTAACAAAACAGATTTTTGCATTTTGTATTATATGATAATTTGAAATGAATTTCTGTATCCTTAATCCTTAAAAAGTTTGTGAAAAAAGAACAAAAACATGAGGAAATTATAGTGTAATGTTATTTTAAGGCTTTTCTATTCTGTTATTGTTAAGCACAGTCAGCCATAGTTGGATAAGACCCCTGTAGGGTGAGAGGCAGTGGGGATTTAGAACTCTGGCTGTCAAGGCACCTGCCAAGTGAAATGTGAGGGTCAGAAGAGGGAGAGATTGGTATGTGGGCACAGTTTGGGGGAGTGCTTTATTCTGTTTAGCTATTGTGGGATAAAGTGAGTTCTTTGGTTTTGGCTGCTGTGAATGGGGAATTTGAGTTTCTGGAGCTAAGAGATTATGAGGAAGAATTGAGAACTGGCATGCATTGCCTGTTCTGAATCAGGGAAATGTCTGGTGTGTGATACTTCATGCCATCCATTCTGCAAGCCCAAAAAGTGGTAAATTAAACCCCATTTGTGAGGTGAGGGCAATGAGTCTAAGGTACGTTTTTTAATTTCTTCTTTCAAGGTAAATCAATTATAAATTAATAGAAGATGGTGAATTGCAGCTCAGATTTGCCTGGTTCTAAGATTCAGTTTTTCTGTTTACCATATTCCCTCTTAAGTTACTTTATTTCATTAAATAGTTTCATTCTTCTTGCTTTATGGGCATTGGCTTATTCAGTGCATTTGTCTGAACTTTGGGTTAATAGGTTGCCAAATTTACCTGGAAAAAAATACAGGCTGCTCAGTTAAATTTGAATTTTCTATAAACAATGACAAGTTTTTAGTATATGTACCAAATATCATATGAGAACTACTTGTACTAAACATTTATTCATTATTTATCTGAAATTCAAATTTAACTGGCATCTAGTATTTAGAAAATGGTGGCATTTAAGATAAATATTTACATGGCTCCTTAGAATTGTCTTTTTTAAGAGATGGCTAGAATTGGTGTAATGAGGTTCTTTTTTTAGAGGGGAAAAAAAGAACCCCTCTATTGGGCCTCTAGCTGGGCTGAATTTCTTAGGAGCACGTAAGTCAAGTAGCACTTGAGAGAAGTAGATGGTCATTTAAATGTCTCTGGATTTCCCTATTTCAGTTACTTTTGTCTGTCTTTCAAGCCTGGGAGCTTCAGAGGTCACCAGTGCCTGATTATACAAACAATTGCTAATAATTATGGGAATTGACTAGGTTTCAGGCACTGTTCTGGGTTCTTTACATACGTTACATTCACTACAGCTCTCAGCAGCTTTATGACAAGAGTAACTACTATTACCTTCATTTCATAGGTGAGAGAACTGAGGCAAAAGAGAGGATAAGTAATGTATCTGAGGAAGGGGGACAGGGTTTGAACCCAAGCCTTTAGGCTCTGAAATCAGGACTTGTAACCTTTATTTAACGTTGTAACCACAAGCAGAGGTTCTGGAGGAAAGTCTGTTAAGTGTTTTCAAGCCAAATGTCACCTGTGTTACATTATTAATCATATCAAACATTTTATTAACTATCTTGCAAAACTAGACATCTTACTGCACTGTTTCTGGTCCTTTTTTCTTCTGATCTATTCATGTTGAAATGGATGTTTATGCCTTTAAATATTACATTAGTACACAAGATGGTCAGTGGTTTTCCTCATTGCTACATACTTTACAATTAGAAAGTGACTTAGAAGCAGTATTTTCCACCTTTTAAAAGAGCTTCTTCCAGAAAATTTGATAATTTGCTCACTATTTGCCCAATCGTAAGGCTGAGCAGCCCCTCACAGATTCTAAGAGTAACTCCTTAAAGGAAGTCAGTTTTTCCTTTACTTCTAATGATGTCTCATGCTACAGACACTTCTCATGGTTTCCAACAAATGAACTGTTTGGGGAAGACTTACCAGGCCTGAAGTGTCCTCATTTGGTGTGAGTCCTTAAAAAGGGAGAAAATCAGTTTAGCATGGATTTAGACATTATTTTGGAGGTTGATCTCACAGTTGTAGGTATTAGGTATCATGGTATGCAGGTTGTTTGAAGGTCACTTAGAAAAGCAATACAGTAAGAGGTCACAGTTGGATATTATACATATGCAGCTGCAGGATGAACTAAACCCCAGCTGTCCTATCAGTAGTGCAAATGGGTTCTTGTGGTGTGGGATAGAATTTCCAGTGACAGCATCTTACCTGAGTTTAAAAAGTGCTGTATCTCCAGCAATTTAAGGAATGTGAAGCTGATAGTCTTCAAAAACTATTAGGTGACATTGAATCACCTGGAAAAAATGGTTAGGTTATTTTGGAAACCTGAGTCCAAAAGCATTTAGTGGGATCAGCAGGTTTATAGGTTCCCAAACATTCATGGGTCTTTTAAAAACATAAGCTTAATCCTGACTCTCCCACTCTTCTCCCTTGGAAACTTCAGTCAGTTACTAAGTTCTCTTCATTTTGCCTCTTATTTCGGTCTGTTTCCACTGAAATTTATTAACCATTTTTAAAAATTTAATCTTTATTGTGTTTTTTTCCATTACTGTTTAGTCCCCTTATACTCCCCTCCCCCCAGCAATCACTGCACTGTTGTCCATGGACATTTTTTTAAAAGCAGAATTATTGTCATGGCCTCATTTCCTGTTTCTCTTCTACTTTACTTTTTTATTCTATCCTTTACACTTACAGAACAGTTCTTTTTCTTTTTTTTAATTTAATCTTTATTGTATTTTTTCCATTACCATTTATTCTCCAGTTATTTTTCAAAGCACAACTCAGAAAACCTTAACTGTCTTCTTCCCAAGTTTTCAGTAAGAATCAGAAATGGTTCAGAAGCTTTCCAATGATCTGACACCGCACTTCTATTTTCATTCTCAACATACTCCCACCGTGTGAACTGCAGTGCAGCCATACCTAGCTACCTTCTGCTTCCTGAAATTGACATCTACCTTCATGGCTTGGTGTATTTTCCATATGCTGTTGCTTCAGTTTGGAAATACCACCTTTCCCCCCATCCAGATGATGACTAATCTGAGAATCTCTTTTATCCTTGTGGTAGGAATTTACCATTTCTTTATTCTCACAGCATTTGTTCATAATATTCACTATAGAATCTGTTTCCATTTAGATTAGCTTTATTGCTTTGCCCTTATTAGATGCTTGGTTTGTATTTGAATGAATAAACCAGAACAGGATGTTAATTAAAACCCTTTCACAGCTTATTAGTGAGGGGAAAGCAAGCATAATTTATAATAGAAATTAATCAGCAGCATATGTGAGGTATGGTAATACCAATTAAGATTATATGTGACCCTTAAGTGTAAGACTGGATGTTGCAGTCAATTATTGAAGGATTTCACAAGAGATGGAAGAAACCTGTTGAGAGAGAATAATGTAATTACTAAAATAAAGAAGCTTTTTTGAGTCATATTTGTATTTGTTTTTAAGTTAGAGAATATTACCTTAAAATGGAAATAACTTAAAGCTTAAGTTGCATTTTTAAATGTTTATTTGTATATAATTATTTCTGACTCAAAGTCTTTTTGTTTTCTTAACAGTTGGTACCTATTTAACTTTTGAATGAAATTAATGTACTCATTAAAAAAATCATTATTGTAGTAGTTAAAACCATAACAGTGTAACAACAGTGGTTTGAGGGACATGCCTTTTTTTGAGATGGGTGTTTTAAATCATTTTAGGGCTCACAGAGCCTTTTCAAAAATATGAACTGTGGTTATTAGCAGAGGGAAAGGGGGTGGGTGGAGCTAGAAAAGGGTAAGAGGGGATAAACGGTGATGGAAGGAGACTTGACTTGTGGTGGTGAACACACAAAACAATGTACAGATGATGTATTACAGAATTGTATACCTGAAACCTATGTAATTTTATTAACTGGTATCCAATAAATTCAATAAAAAAGACAAAGAAACTCAAAGGTATTTGTCAAAGATTATTAGGTTATCATTAGAATAGACAGGTGGACATATTAGAACTAGTAGTATATGATATCTTTTACCTTTGGTGTCATTTCTAGTTGAAGTATAATAAATTTGCACTTATGTTCCATATACCATTTTTTTTCAGTCTTTTTGGCCATACATCATCATTCATCTATCAAGTGATTATTGAACTCTTGCTATTGTAGGTTTCATATCAGGTGCTATATTCATGATAATTAACTAGTTTGAAGTTTGGGTTGGCATGTTTCTAGGCCTGCATCGAAAATTTTCAGGACCAGAAGCAAGAATACATGGAGGCCCTCAGACCCTAAGTTTAAATATTTAAAAGTTATAAATCAAACTAATATATTGCTAAATAAAATAGTTCCTTTCTACCTGCCTTAAGGAACATTGTAGCTCAGTGATCTAGAAGACCAAGTATGGGCTTAGATTGCTGGGGCTGCAGTTCTCCACTGGAATGTGGTGGTAGGTGGGGAGAGTCAGCCTGTGGGGCAGCCCACCCCCTTGCCTCCTAGATCTGGTCCTTCTTGCAGACAAATCAGCACTTTCTGCACATGTCTACAAATGGCATGACCTTGGAGGTTACTACCTGCAAGGTTGACTGCCCTGACAGGGAAGGCTCTGGAAGCCGGTCTGGGGCTTTTTGGACACATTTCTGGGCCCCAAGTACTCAAAAGGGCAGGGCAGGCAGGCTCTGTATGGGCCCTTTCTTTGCCCTGTGGATATATCATGTAGAAGAGATGTTGTCAGAGGAAGAATGGGGAGCTCAGGGAGGGGCATTCTTGCCTGGTCCTGAGGGTGATACTGTGTACGCCCATGAACCAAATGAAACTAAGAGATCTTTAGGAGGATCGGGTCTCCACAAAGTTTTTAGACTTTGAAACTAGATAGGAGTCCAGGATTTTTAAAAAATTCTGTTTTTTCAGTGAACAATTAATAGGTGTTTAATTGTTTATGCACATTAGAAATAAGAGTTTTCAACTTTTATTAGTTTTATATACTAGAACTTAAATTTTTATGATAAAATAGTGATATCAAATTTAGAATTATACCTGCTTTATAGAACTTAAAATTATGTATTCTCTGTTTTAAATATTTCCCCACTTAATATAGCAATTAGCTTTTTTATGGGTGATAGTGATGTTAGAGTGCCAAAGACTAAATGGAAAGGTGTTCTTAATGCTGTTTCAGCCCTGGTTCAATTTCCAGGTGTATTCAAGGGAAAGGGAAAGGCTGTGAATTGACCACTTAAGTAAATCCCTCTGCAACTCAGTGTCCTAAGATGATTAAATCTAGATGTAAGAATATAATTTTATGTCACAAAAATTTATCCCGTAGAACTTTTTATAAAATACAGTCTTTCTGATGGGACTCATGATAATACACAGTTGTAGTTTTACAGTAATTTGGAAAAAGGAAAAGCCAATTCAGTGTAAAAGGGAATACTTGATTACTCTATTGTATAGAGCAATAAAAACTAATTTACTGTTATATTACTCAATATTGGAAGCTTCAAGAGGCTATCTTTCAGTTCGTTCTTCATTAATTGTGCTATATTGTTGTGATATTAGTCTGTTATAGATGAGTTTTGTGGAAAGCTCTTAAGTTGACATCTCTGAGCTTGTAGTTTGGCTCACTTAAATATCTTTGACATATCTTCTGCGTAATTGTTGAAGGGCAGATGAAGTGTTGAAGGCAGAATGGATTCATCAGTCACTGTGATTCTTTTATGAAAACTCCTGTGATAAACTACTCTTTGAAATGACCTTAGTTCATAACAGTTTAACTGATGAAAATAAGTAATTGTACTTAAAAACATTTTATTTATTAATCTTTATAAAAGCTATTATTGTAAGTTTGCCTTTTATGCTAGATTATTAGAATTTCCTTACTAAATTAATTTTGGAGGCATTCCACTATTTATAGGTCTTTTCTTAATTGTTAATAACCAAATAATTAGGGATTATTTTTTTCCTTTTTAAAAATTTAAATGAAAAGTATCTGTGATATTTAAAAAAATAACTTGAATAGAACTGGTTAAATAATTTACATGCTCCTTAATACACATATGTACCATAATAATAGAATGGTACCAAAATAGATGTTACTTATGTAGATTTGCGTTTGGCTCAGTCTTGCAATATGGAGGTAGATGTATATTAAATATTATGATGGTATTTGGGAAAATAAATTCTTCCCACACTGCAATTTTTATTTTTTGGATGGTAATAAAACTAATTTTTTCTAGTTCTGTATTTTGCTAGGGCTGTTGTTAACAAAGTACTACACACACTCAAAGGCTTAAACAACTGAAATTTATGTCTTAACATTTCTGGAGGCTAGAAATCCAAAATTAAGGTGTCAGCAGTGTCGGTTTCTTCTGAGGGCCTCTAGTCTTGGCTTGTAGATGGCCTTCTTCCCCAAGTGTCTTCGTATGGTCTTCCGTCTGTATGTGTCCATGACCTTTTCTTATAAGGACATATTGGATTATGGTCCACTCACATTACCTCATTACCTCTTTAAAGACTCTATAGCCAAATAGTCACATTTTGGGGTACTGGGAGTTAGGACTTAAGCGCATAACAAGGGCACAGAATGAATTGTATGAAAATCATGATTTTGGACAACCAATACGTGTAAGATGTGAAGCAGTTTATTTAAATGTTTTAAGTAAATTGTATATTTTTCAAAAATATATGTTAGAAATATTGTTTTTATTTCCTCCTTTACCTGCTTTAATTGTAGAGATGGGAAATGGTCAATTAAAGACTTAGGATGATAATTATTGCTAATAATAATAATAGTAGTTAGTATTTATTATATATCAGGCTCGGGTCTGAGCACACTAAGATATCTCAGTTTTTGGTGTTTTTTTTTTTTATTACAGGTACAGTCTTTTAATTTAAACATGGAAAAGTTGGATTATCTGGATAGCATTATTTGGTGTAAAACCAACTTAAAAGTGCCCTAGATCAAGAAAGTCCTATAAAAAAAATATTTGACACTGTATTTCGACTTGGCTTTTAGCTTCATACCTGTCACTTTTGCAGGTGCTTAGTAAATAACTATAGAATGAATGAATAGATTTCAGTGAAAGCAACAGGAAGAAATATTTCACAGTGGCAGTGCCCTTTTCAGAAGCTCATATTTGCATTGTCAAAACAGTTGTACTGTCTTCTCTGCCATCTGAGGTTTTTATTATTTTTTTGCCAGCAAATATAGTATATACTGAATATTAATCACAGTGACAAAACAAATAGTCAGTTGGAGCCCTTGTATTTTAGTTTCCCACATGTTTGAGGCTTGGAAATAATAGAGCAGTAGAACTCAGCCTGGATGTATGGACCCTCCTCCCTGTAAGATTTTATAGATAAGAGGTTATTTTCTAGAGGGTGCCAGTAGGTAGAACTCTGCAGGCTCTGTACGTTTTTGCCTCAGTCACTCGTTATCTTGCTTTCGTGCTCTGCCCGCTGGGGCTGTGTTGGGACCTATGGGTCTTATTAAAAATGTTTCTTTATACTTAATTTGCAAATGTCTTTAGATAAAATTACCTGGATATTTGACAAGTAGTAGGAAAAATCAGAGAACTAAGTTGTCATCATCTATAGTTCTCTTTTGAGAAAACTTTACATAGATGTGTACACATTTATTATTTGATTAGTGTCAATTTGTGCTTCCAAAAAATGGAATAATGAACAGCCTTTGGGAACCAGTGACTATTTTTGGCAGAATTCTACTTCTCAGTATTCAAAATAGTGTTGTAATTACCTTATTGCTCTGCTGCTGGCTTTTAGATACAGTTTGTATTTTTGATTTTTTTTTTAATTTAACTTAATGGGTGGACAATGTAGATGTGCCATGAGAGGATACACATTTCATCCCACAGTATGAGAACAGTAATGCCAACTTGTTAACATTGTTCAGGTTTTTAAAATAAGAACATTTCTTAGAGATAAATTATAAATAATTAGATACTATATTTATTAAGTATAAACAAGTACTTTTTGGCCTTTGGTCATTTTTCTCATTTGTATCTGAATTTGTGTAGTTTTCACGATATTTTTATAATTTAATTTTTAGTGAGTTTTTGAATCTTATGTTTATTGAAATGTTTTATTAATTCAAAACATTTGTTAAATTATTATGTATGCCTATATATGACTTAAACATCCAAGGGTATCCAAAGGTAATATAGTGGAATATGACTAAGTTGAAATCAGATGTATGAACCAGACCTTTGTGGTATATTTGTGTCTTGATTTAGGTTGGTTGAAGACTTTTGATGAGTACTTTAAAGAGAAGACTCAGTATATTTTTAATAACATGGTCATCAAGCTGAAAGAAGACTCAAGGAGGAAATTTATTTGGTCTGAGATCTCTTACTTTTCAAAGTGGTGGGATACTCTCGATATTCAAAAGAAGGATGCTGTTAAAAGGTTTGTTTTTAAACTTTTTTTTGAAGTTTGGTGATATTAAACATTTATTATACAGTGAAACAAGTGTTGAATTTTTAGAAGGTGAAAATTCTTAGCTTTATATCTAAAACTTAAAATATTTTTTCACATCCTTTTTTCCTTGATTCTGGTTCATCTTTGAAAAAGTGACTTGAAACTTTTTCATTGAAATCTGCATGTTACAACTTTGTCCTAGAAATGGAATTACAAGGTTAAAGGGGCTTGATATTTTAAAGGTTTTTTTTGAAGCATATAGTCAAAAGGGCCCCTGGAAAGGTTGTTTCAGTGTATTCTTTAGTCTTCCATATAACACAGCTGTTCACCAATAATACAACTTTTTTCTCTGAAACCTTGACCAATTTAATGGTTGAAATATATAATTTTAATTTACATTTTTGATGAGTGATAATATTGTATATTTCTCATATATATAGGTAAAGCATTTTATAAATGGCCTGATCATATAATTTTTCTTACTGGTTTGTAGTTATATTTGCACACATAATATACACACATACCAACCCTTATTTATCTTGAAGTATTTATTTATTTTCTTAATTCTTACTGCTTGATATATAGACTTTTGACATCTTTACATTGCCAAATTGATGACTCTGATTTCCTATTATATACTTTGCACATCATATTTTGAAAGGGTTTTGTTAATCTAGAGACCAGATAAGTTAGCCTCTTTTCCCTAGTTTCATTTTTTACCATTCAATTTTTAAAATCCTGAAATTTATTTTTTTAATGTGGTGGGAGATTCTGTTCACCATATCTCCCTCTCCTCTGCTCCCTAGAGTTTAAAGATTATTTTAGTATGTATTGCTTTCTTTTATTTATTTGTTGTGTTGGCCAAAAAGTTCATTTTTTCTGTAATATGGCTCTAGTAGTGCTTGGTTGTTTTTAACTTCATTCAAAACAATTTTGTTAGATTGTATTGTGACAGCTGTTATATCAGTGTGCATTTAAAAAACATCAAAATTGGTGAATTTTTGTGTAGCCATTTTATTATTGAAGATGGGAGAAAATATGCAACATTTTCAGCATATTATACTTTATTATTTCAAGAAAAGTAAAAACACAACTGAAGTGCAAAAAAGATTTGTGCAGTGTATGGAGAAGGTGCTGTGACTAATTGAACGTGTCAAAAGTGGTTTGCAAAGTTTCGTGCTGGTGATTTCTTGCTGAACAATGCTTCATGGTTGGGAACACCAGTTGAAGTTAGTACTTACTGATCAGATTGAGAAATTAATTGAAAACAATCAACATCGTACCAAATGGGAGTTAGCCGACATACTCAAAATATCCAAATCAATAAAGTTATTGGTGAAAATGAAAAATGTCTTTCATTTTACAGGAAAAACTAAATGGACTTTTTGGCCAACCCAGTAGTATCACATATACAGAGCCTACTCATTAGTCTCTGTTCTAAGTTCTTTACAATGGTAAGGACCATGTTCCTCACAACAGTCCTCTGAAGTAGGAACAATGGCTGTCCACATTTCAGAGATAAGGACACTCACTGGTCTTTCAGGGTCACCCAGCTGGGACATACATGCCTCACTGCTGAGCTATTCAGTCCAACCTGTGCAACCCTACAGCCTGATTCTTTTCATGCTGTGCTGCTTCCCAAAGATTTAAATAGTCCACCCTTTTTACTGATTTGAAGTGCCATCTTTATTGTATTTAAATATGCATTGAATTCTGGAATTTCTCACTTTTTTCATGGACTTTTCTGTTTGACTGTAATTGTTGCAGCTTTATATATATCCTTCATTGACTGACAGTTTATTTTATTTTTTAAAAAATATTTATTTATTTTAGAGAGGGGAAGGCAGGGAGAAAGAGAGGGAGAGAAACATCAATGTGTGGTTGCCTCTTACACCCCCAACCAGGGACCTGGCCCCGCAACCCAGGCATGTGCCCTGACTGGGAATCGAACCAGAGATCTTTTGATTCGCAAGCCAGCACTCAATCCACTGAGCCAAACCAGCCAGGGCTCATTGACTGACAGTTTAAATCTCTCCTTGTCTTTCTTTATTGAAAAATTATTTTAATGAGTAGCCACTTAATTTCTCCATGAAGTTTTCATTTAGAAAAATTTTCCTACCATATTTAAAATGGTATTTTGATGGAAATTGATATAAAACATTAAATGTAGTTTGGATAGAACTGGTTATCCATCATTAGTCATTAGGGGGTTTTATTTTTTCTTCCCTTTGATAGCACCCTTAAAATGCTTATAAGATTGGCCAGTGCTTTGGGGGTACTGGGTTGAACCAAGAGTAGCTGCCCCACCCAAAAGGGGTGGCCACTTTTCTACTCTAACCGAATTGGCCACAGGAACCAGAGTTGTTAAGAAATTCCTCCAATTATTCACAACAAGCTGGAATTCCAAAATGTTATCTAAATTATCTTAACTTTTAATTTGAATCATTAGCAGCTAATTTAGATTCTTTGTTCCCTAACCACACTTGCCGGGCACCCCCCCCCCCCCCCGCCCCCGCCCCACATTAAGAACTGTTCTATAAAAACCTTGTGGAACTGGTGTTTGTTTTATAGGTAATTCTTTGACTGAGTTTTAAGATTTAAAAAGTTTTTTTGTCTGCCTAGGTCTTATGTTGGTCCTTGTGTATAAATAAATTTCATGTTATCTTAAATTAGAATTTCATAGATATTTTACTTCAGTTGTTTAGAGTGTAAGATTTCATTACATCTGTAATTTTTTTACTTTTTTTTTAACTTTTGGGAAGCTTAATTTTTTTCTTCATCTTGATTAGAGTGGCTAAAGCATTTAAATTTTTTTGGTGGTTTTTTTGCACTCCCCTCTAATCCCCAAAGAACTACTTATATGTTACTGGTTTTTACAGTTGACTTTTATGCTTTTATCTTTTACTAATTCCTTCTTCCTGCTTTTATTAATGCTAAATGGACCAGTTCATTTATTATAATAAAGAAATATGTCTGTGTTTCGTGTGTTTGCCTTTTAGCACTGCTCTAACTAGCTTTTACGTTTTTGTGTTATTTTTATTGTATATTGTTCTTAAATGTTATATAACTGTATCTATTGTTTTCTTGATTTGAGTATGTTAGGAGAATAATTTTTAATTTCCAAGTGCAATTTTTTTCCCAGTTACATTTTAGATTTAAGAACTAGTTTTTATTTAAAAAACTAGTGTGGTCAGACAGTATGGACTATACAATTTTTATTCTTTTTGTTTGGGTTTGCCTGACCTGCACTGCCTCCTTTACTGTAAGTACAATCTAGAGTGGTAGTTCAAATGGCTGGGCGCTGAAGCTAGGCTGCATGGGGTCAGATCCTGGCAGACTGCCACCGCTGTGTGACTTGGTGAAGTGAACCTCCCTGTGCCTCATCTTCTTCCTTTGTCAAATGGGGGTAATATTAGAACCTATTTTATTTATTTTTTATGAGGATTGAATGAATAGGAATAATGTGCTTAGCATAATGTCTGGAGTATTTTAAGTCATTAATAACATTAGAAACTCTTATTATTTTAACTTTTATTTGCCACTCTGAGGATTTTTCTTGGACACCAAATCTTTTTAGTTCTGAAGTCATACTGAGAGTCATCTTTTAAAGCAGAATTTAACTATAAAATTATGTTTTCTATCTTAAAAAAGCTTCCTTATGTAATGTTTCAGTGAAGATCATTCCCCCCCACAACTTGGATATTTTTAGGATTTTAAAAATTTTATCCATGAAATTCTAAACTTTCACTAGGTATGTAGGTATAAATAGCTTATTAAATTTTCCATCTACCAGTTCAAACATTTCTTCAGCTGTTTTCTGCTCCTAACTAATAATTACTGTTTTTATTTCATTTGTTTTAGAATTCAATTATTTAGTTACTGAGTTTCTGGTCTCTTTTTCACATATATATTTTTATTTTATTTGTTATAGTCACTGTGTTTTGTGAGTTTTTTCCTTGAGGTCTTTTTTTTTTACACCCCCCCAGATTCACTTCTCTGTGGTATGGAGTCTGTTCCTTTCTGGCTTTAAGTGCCTACTTTTAACTATGTTTTTTATTTCTCTTTAGTTCTGTGTACTTTATGTTGTTGTGCAGAAATTATGTATATTCTCCCTTTTTATTCATCTTTAAGCAATAACAGTCTATTCACATTTGTAATTTGTTTCAAAATGGAGAGTAACTCTCCTGAAATCCCTTCCTTTTCTAACCACATACTTTGTTTCCTTGCAGTGATTATTAGGTAATATTGACTGACCAACATCCATTTCACCAGATTTCCTTTTGGGAAATGGTCCTTCATAGAAATCAGATCCTCCTTCCTGCCCCAGGTCAGATAGGCCAGCTAGGCCAGCAAGGCCAGCTATGACTGAGCTCAGTTCATCAGCTTGTTATTTTTCGAGAGTTTTGAATTGTTAGAGAGTGCAGTGAGGTGGAGAGATGGGAAGAAGGGAGACAGAAATGGAGGAAAGGTTGCAGGTCATCCCTCACAGCACTGGTGCATTTGCAAGACTTTCCCTGTCCTGTGGCATGGTCCCTGTGGTCCTCATAGCACATGGCCTCTTGTTTTCTTCCAGCCGTTTGTTAAGGGGACTTATAGCTTGTTCTCAGTACTCTGTGCCCTGGACTATCTCCCAACACATTTTCCCTCCAGCATCAGCTAGTATAGCTTGCAAACAAGACACCTACCTGATAGATTATTGCTCAGATCCATTTTTGGAGAGCTGAGTTCTAGAAGATGAGCATTAGAGACCCTACAGCCAGAAAAGATGCCCAGATAGGACATCTGAGGGAAATAGGACTGGCTGAGGGAAAGAGAAGAGCTGGGACTGTGGGAAGGTTGGGAGGTCAGTGAAGTGTTTGCTATTTGTCGGGTGAGGCACCTGTGGCAGGCTTTCTGTATCTAGCTTTCTTTTGTGTGGCCTGTAAGCCAACCTTCCTCACTAGGAGCCTGTATGAAGGTGCTTTCTCACTGACTATAGGTAAGAATCCAGCTACCTCAGAAGGACACTGGATTTGCTGCTTGCTGCTTTTAGTAAGGTGAGGCCTGGCTCTGTCCCACTGTAGCTGCACTGGGGAGCTGCTTTCTGCAGCAGTCGGGGCCTGTGGGTGGAAAGGCTCCTGCACATTTGGGCTTGGAAACACGGTGAGGATGCAGGGTAAGGACTGTGATTAGTGTCTGTCCCAAGATTCATCTGTGCTTCAGTCCTTGGCCCTTCAGATTAGGGGCATCTCTCAGATCTTCTCTCTACTATTAGGTTGGCCAAAAAGTTCATTTAGTTTTTTTTCTGTAAAATAAAAGACACATTTTTAATATTCACCAGTAACTTTATTGATTTGGATATTCTGAGTATGTTGATTGTTCTCAATTAATACCTTGTTTGACCACTATCAACTTCAACTGGTCTACCTCACCACGGAGCATCATCCAGCAAGAAATCTCCAGCAAGAAATCTCTAGCACAATACTTCACAAACCACTTTTGACGCATTCAATCAGTCACAGCACCTTCTCCATACACTGCACCAATCCTTTTTTTGTGTTTCAATTGTGTTTTTACCTTTCTTGAAATAATAAAGCACAATAAGCTGAAAACATTGAGTATTTTCTTCCATCCTCAACATTAAAATGACTACACAAAAATGCACCAATTTTGATAAGTGTGTTCTTTATAACTCACACTGATATGGCAGCTGTCACAATGCAACCTAACAAAATTGCTTCGAATGAAGTTAAAGACAACTAAATGCTACTAAAGCCATCTTATAGAAATAAACAAATGAACTCTTTGGCCAGCCCAGTACTTGGGACTCCGTGCTGATTTTTCATGTAGAAGGATTGTAGGTCAGTACTTGTTCAATTCTTAGTATCACCTGCACCTCATCTGTCACAGATGCTGCTGATCTTATGGCATGAGGCTGGTCGCCTTCTCTTGATCCTACTGGACACATTTCTCTCTTTTTCTGCTCTGTTAGCCATTTTACTTACATTGGGCCATATGAAATTGCCGATATTTGACTGCATTGATGTACAAAATTGGCCCATTTTATGTGATTCAACCCAGTATTAAGGGTAGATAACAGTAAGATGTTGGGGGGGCAGAATTCATATTAGAATTTAGTGCTTAATCCATTGTTTTATTCACATTCCTTTTATTTTGGCAGTGGGAATGATTCTGAAATAGAGGCCTGATCCTTAATGATATCATTTTGCTTGAAGAAAAAATTGTTTTATAGACACATTAGGGACACTGAGTGTTATTATTGGTTAAGCTTTGCTAAAGTTGCCTCCCGTCTAGTTATAACTATTTACTTGTATTCATTTATTACATTTACCTATAGAACTAGGGTAATAGCACTTTTTTCCTACCTAGGCATTCTTGTGTTTCTTGCCTAAACGTATGTTTTGGGGGAACCAATAGCTACATAGGTTTGCTTCTATTATTTAAAATTCTGAGCTTGTACTAAGTTGCATTACTGATAAAATTTTTTTGACTACTAGTGTAATGCTTATGCAGTGGCTCCTTTTTCCTTTTGAAGATGAGTCTGTGGATTAAATGTCTGTACCTAAATTTGTGAGCTAGCTGATGCAGAGCAGAACCAGTTAATTCCTGCAGAGTTCCATGTGAGCTTTTATTATCCCTGAAGAATACCAATTGATTGTGGGAACTTAACAGAAACATAACTCAAATGATCCCATAATCTATTCGAGCAATGACTTGTTTGATTCTTTCCCCTGTGGCAGAAGTAGTCAGCTCTATAAGCTTTTGAAAATGAATATCTAGTTAACTAAAGGGAGATCTATGCAAACATCTAGCTTTTTCATTGTTTTGTGATTCAAACTAATTTAATCAATTGTAGTCAGGGTGCCTGATTGTAACACATATCCACTGGATTTAAAAGAAACTGCCTCTCATTAAATAATCAGCACATTTTTGGTGTACACTTGTTTTATTTTGAAAATGACTGGTATGTTACCATTCTTTTTACATTTTAGGCTTCCTATTTGAATATTTTGTCTAAATGCAGTTAAATACTACATGATGTTTAAAATATATCACAGTGTGTGCCCTTATTCAGTCAAGCAGCTGAAACATGAGCCCTTAGCATTTCCTTTGACTAGTACCCAGCGTATTACATATTCATTTTTCCTCTCCTGGCTCTGAGGCATTGAAATAGTTTTTACATTGCATCTGCTCCTGCCATTGAGACCAGTGTTCAGTGGAGAAACCCACTGAGCTGTTAGCCTCCAGAACGGTTGTGTGTTTGCCAAAGTCTTGACCAGCTTTCTGTGGACCTTTCCGTATGAGACAAGGCTCCAAATATGTACTGGAAGGATATTATATCTTTACCACATTGCTGGGTTTCATTGCTTTGCCAAGAATGCGAAATCTTGCTCTAATGTTTGTACCACCCTCTTAAATCTCTTTTCTTAAGTTTATATTTAAGTGAATCTTCTACCCTGTTCTCTTAACATCTCTGTTTTCTTATTGAAATCAGAGAAATGTTTGAGGTTACTTTCTTAAGTAATACAAGTCCAAATTTACTGATGAACATTTTGAGTTTCACTAGAAGAATATACCTCTGAAATTTTTGTACAGACTAATTTATTGTATGTTTTATACAGGTCGGATTTTATGGTATTTGACTGAAGACTGCTGCCAGATATGTAGAGCAATGAGAAGTCACTGTGTGTCTTGTGATGTTCAGGGAAAATTGCAGATTTGGATTGAGTTTAGAGCCTAAACATGCATAGCATTTCACAAAGGAATCAAAGCAATACACCACTGTCTGAATAACTTCGTCCTAATAGTTGAAGCAGCAGTGTACATCTATTATAGAAAGTATGTGTTTCATCCCATTCTCTCCAATCCCATTTCATCTCAAATGAGGCAGCTCTGTTCTCATTCACTGCAACTGCTGGCTTCTGTTTGCCTCACGGACTCTGGCAAAAGCCATGAGGACCATCCCATCTGCCTCATCCATTGGATACTTCCTCAGTCCTCTGGGAGAATTTCTTTGCAACATTGACATTGACCACTCCATTCTTCTTGAAATTCTTTCCTTTTTGGCCTCCTGTGACCCAGAGCTCTTTGTCTACTGGTTCTCTTCCTGCATTGCTGAGCATTCCTTTCTCATCACCTCTGATTTCCTCCTGTTCTCTTCCTAAAAGTCCCCATTCTGGCCTGTGTGGTTCTTCTCTTTGGTTCTTCTCTTCAGTGTGTGCTTGTCCACACTGTGGTTTTAATTACCAGGTGTTCGGGCTGCTTCCAGATCTGCAACTCCAACCTCAACTTCTTTCTTCTTCCCTAGTTAATGGTAATAGTAACAGCTAACATTTATTGAATGCTTACTATGTATAGGCATGTTTTAAGCACTAATATGTGTTTATTCAGTCAGTCCTATATTATTCCCATTAGTTAAGGTTCTTTATTGTTCTTATCTACTGTGGAAGCAACTGAAGCAGAAGTGTTAAGGAAAGTGCCTGAGCCCCCCACCCCGCCTCTGTAAGTGTGGCACGAGGACCACAGTCAAGCATTCTCACCCTAGAAGCAGTGCTCTTAACCACAGTGTGCTCTACCATTCGGGCCCCATCCGGTCAGTTCCTAAACCTTGTCAGTTCTGCCCCTTTAGTATCTCTGCACACAGACCCCCAGCTCCATCCCCTTACTCTTGTTTCCTTTTTCTGGCTTCTGGGTGTCCTTCATTTCACCAACAGAGTTAGGTTTTTGATATAGTATGTGGGTCTGCCTATGCCTCTTGGCTTCAAAATGTTTCAGTGACACTTCACTGTCAAAAGGTACAGACCAGTCTCCTTTGCCTGGCACGTACTGGCTTTTCTTCTCCCATTCCTCCTAACTTGTCCACCCTCACCTCTTATCACTTCCTGCCTTGCACCCTATTCTTAGCCATGCCCAGCCACCTGGGTGTCCTCAGGCACATGCTTTTTCCTACTTCTTAGAAATTGGCCCATGGGCTCAGCTTGGATTTTTGTTCCTGTACACTGGATAATCTCAGTCCTACTCATATTTTAAGACTCAGCTGAAATATTACCTCATCGCTGAAACCTTTCCTTATACTCCATTCACTCAACAAATATTTTCTGTGTGCTTCAGGGATATAGGAAATGAGTGACTGACGAGGTTCCAACTCTCAGGGCATAGCATGGATGACATGTAACTAAACACATTATCACAATAAAGTGTTTTATTCTATGGAAGCAAGAAGGGGCCGGGTCTTGGAAGCCTTCCTCAAGCTGATGGTATTCAAGTCAAAACCTGAAAGGTGATTAGAACTAGCCAGTTAAGCAGGGAGTAATAGAGGATGGGGAAGGAATCAAAGGTTAGGAGAGGATTGAGATTACGGGCCAGCAGTTAGCAAGAGCATGCGTGGTGTGTTCAACATCTGAAAAAAATGTACACTAGGATGCAACAGTGTGGGGAAGGGTGTGTGTAAATGGGCCTGGAAATGTGTGGTCCTCAGGGAGATATAAATTAAGATACTGCAAAATACTATTCCAAATCCTTCAGAATGGCTAAAATCAAAATGACTGACAACACCCAGGGCTGGCAAGAGTGTGCAGCATTCTCAGATATTGCTAGTGCGAATGTAGAATGAGACACTTTGTGAAAAGCCACCAAAGAGTTTTCTAAAGTTAAAACATATATCATGTGACCTAGAAACTCACCCCTAGAGAAATAAAATTATGCTCACAAAACACTTGTATAGATATCTTCATAGCAGGCTTTTTTTTAAATCATAACTTCAAACTGAAAACAGTTCAAATAGATTAGAAGAAATTATGGCCCTGGCTGGTATGGCTTAGTGGGTGGAGCACCGGCATGTGAAGCAAAGGGTCACCAGTTTGATTCCTGGTCAGGACCTGTGCCTGGGTTGCAGGCCAGGTCCCCATTTGGGGACCGAGAGAGGCAACCACACATTGATGTTTCTCTCCCTCTTTCTTTCTCCCTTCCCCTCTTTCTAAAAATAAATAAATAAAATATTTTTAAAAAAGAAGAAATTATGGTATATTCATGCAGTGGAATACTACTCAGCATAAAAATAATGAATTACTGAAATGAATAGTAGTACTATGGATGAATCTAACAAGCATGTTAAGTAAAAGAAGCCTGATATTATAGTGTAAATATTGTATGATTCCATTTTATGAAATCTTAAAAGGAGCTAAATTGATCTATTGTGATAGAAATCACAATGTCAGAATATCTTTTCTTTTTGGTGAGGGGATGAGGTAGGGATTGGTTGGAAAGGCACATGGAAATGTTCTCTGTCTTGTTTTGGGTAATGATTACAGGGGTGTAAACAATTGTCAGAATTTATCAAATTGAACATGTATATATTACATGTTCTATCTCAATTATAAAATACTTTAGAAAATACAGTGTAGCTATAAACATAATGGTACATGTCTGTTAATATGGAAGGATGTTTATGGCGTAGTATTAAGTAAAATAAGTTGGTTAAAAACTGTGCCTACATAACCCCTTATGCATTTTTAGCAAGACATTAAGAGTGGACTGACTTACTTGATTTCATATTTTAACCTCTTATGTATTTTCTAATTTATTTTGAATGAGCATTTTATTAATTTTTTGAAAAATAATGGTAAAGAAATATTTACTATATAGTGAAATATTTAAGGTATACTCTCTGCTTATTAAATCATTACAGAAACTTAATTGAACCATTTAATGTGAAAAATTTATAAATAAAATTTCACAACTATTCTGAATGCATAGAGTGTATATCTTTAGGGTATACAGTGCTTTTATTTAATTTTACACTTTTATATATTTTCTGACTTTTGAATGAGCACGGGTAAAAGTATATATGTATTATAAAATTTGATAGTTACTGACAGCAATGTGTGACTATAACTACTTTGCCATACACCTTAGCCATCACAGTTTGTTGTACAGCTTTGTGATCTCTCCAGTCTGGTAGGTAAAAAGTGTCATCTCATTGAAATCTGAATTTGCATTTCCTTAGAAGTGAAGTTAAATTTCCTTTCTTTTATAGGAGCCAATTAGTTTTGAAATAATCTACTTCATACTCTTTGTTCATTTTTCTTTTGGCTTATAAGTACCCTTTTTTGAGAGTTTTGTACTGATAGGAACACAGACAAATGATGAGAACACGGATATGATTCCTGCCCTCATGGAGCTTACATGCAGTCTGTTGAGGGGAAAAGACAGTAGACACACAAATGTGTAGTTAAGTTTGCGATAAATGCTATTAAAGAGAAGTGTTGGATTTTATGAAAGATAATTTTGGTGGTGCTTGGGTAGGATGGTGGTGGCCAATGAAGGCTCCTAATAGATCCATGAGAGCCACCAAGGCACATATTGGGAAAGAGAACATTCTAGGCAGAAAGAGTATGGACAGCAAACTGAAAGAAGACGGAGGGGTATGGCTGGAATGACATGAGGAAGGGAAAAGGTGAGAGAGGACTCGTATACCGTCTGTCCCTCCTACTAAATCTTTAAGGACAGGCATCAACAATAGTCAGTGAGTTTCCACAATTATTTTATGTGAGAGATTTTTTAAAAAATCTTATTTTTACCCTCACATCAGATCCTCCCTGTGAAAGGCACAGGAATCAGGTTATATCTGATAAGCAATTATCTTTAGGTTATTAATTGATTCATTGCAAGCCTCCATCTTTTTGAATTTTCCATTTAACAAATTTTTTATTTAAGAATGAATTTCTATACATCATCTTGTATTATTCCATCTTTCCCCCGGATGTGTTATTACAAATTCAGCTCTTTTTCTCATGTGAAATTAATTTGTGATTCTTTGAAGCTCACTAAGTGATGCATTGTTTCCTATTAAGCTATCTGTAACAATTTTCCCATTAAGGAAAAAAGCTCTTAGAGTCTATCTTTCTGTGTGTGACCAAATTCCAAGTGTGTGCTGAATCCACATAAGGGAAAAAGTGACACTCAGAGAAAATGATTTTCAGCTTCTTGGTCTTGGCAGTAAAGTCTGAAGTGTACATTTGTATCTAAGGCAGAGTGAGCTGTGACAGATACGCTCAGCTTAATTTTGATCAGTTATTTTCTTCAGCTTTTTATACCAAATTCCCCAGCAATGAAATAGCAAAACCTGAAGGTCCATAATGTCTTTACCAAGTAGTTACAAGTCAGTCATTTCAAAAAGTGAAACAGGAGTGTTCTTAATTTCAAAAGTTAGTGCTCCCTGAGTACTTTCTAAATTTGCTTCACATATATACCTACTCCTTCCCCCCACTTTCTCTCTGTCTTTTCACGTTTGCCTCTAGATCTTGTTCATCGGGGTATATTGAGAAAAGTATACATGCAAACAACAGTTTGCCAAAAAAGAGAGAATGTCTTACAATAAACTACTCAATTGACCCTATTGGGTGGGCACATCTTTCAAAAAACATTTTATATTCCCCTATCACAGAGAAATAGCCCAACTGATGTTTGTTGACCACTAAGTAAATATAGAAATACTTGGAAGTACCTATGTTTGTCATAATTTTTTTGAGATATATAGGTATTTCCCACTACTTACTTGATGTGTTTTAAAAATTGTTAAAGTCTTAGATGTGTTGTTGAAGTCTTAATTTTATTTCCATAATATTGCTAACAATAATGTTTTTGAATATATTTGTGTAACCTAATACAGCTTTTCTGTTATTCTAAATATTTTCCCATTTTTTGAGGTTTTGTTTCTGTAAGACTGTCAGTCCTGCTTTTTTGTGCCTGTCAGTAAATGGTTTGTGGTAAATGCTATCATGTGATAGAATGTGGGTACAGAGGTAGTGTCGATTTAATACGGGTGCTCAGGGAGACTTCCCTGGGTAGGTTTTATTTGATCTGAGATATGAGGATACTTGGAACCAACTAGGTTGGGAATGATAGGAGAGAAAAAAAATGAATAGGTAAGAAAATTCTGGAAAACATTTAACGAGTAGGAGGCTTTTCATGCCTCTCCCAAAACAATAGACAGGATAGTCCTTAAAGTAATTATTATGTGCAGAAAAGTTCACTACACGATTACAGTAGCATCTTGGGTGTCATAGGGAGGGGAAGGGCTAGATTATTGACAAATAAAGCTTGGGAAATTGATTGCTACATGTAGTATGTATGATTCTCGTTGCGTGTTTGGCTGTATGTTGGAGCATATTCATGCCTGCGGGACTGGAATTATGTAGCCAAATAACACTGATACAGATAAAAAATTCCAACATTGGAGTTACTTTTCATTTTAGTTTCTATTTTTCTATTTAAGAGTAGGAAAGAATTTGTTTCTGAAATTTTCCAAAAGATCTTTTATTGGGATATTGAGATAAGGAAGTCAAGTTTCTATATTTGATGGCCAGAGATTAAATCCCAAATCTGTCCTGACACCTCAGGCTTCTGAATATTGGCTATAAAGCATAAAAGATGGTGGTCTGATCCGTGGCCTCCAGAGTGTGGCTAAATCAAGCAATCACCAGAAAAATAAGAAAAAGAACTAACTAAAGGCTAAAACCCATTGACAGTAAGAGCAGGACAAGATAGTCTTGGATTTAGTTGTGTTAATTAAAGAAAGGCAATTTTTAGAAATTTCCAGCTTTATTACAAGTTCTTGACTTGGGCCTGTGAGAATCTAAGGTTTGACTGGACATTTGGTTTTCTTTAGACACTATAATGAGCCATCATATTCTCTTTGTGAACTTATTTTAGTTGGTGATTCCCATGGTAATACAGATTTAATTAACATTTTAAAATTTTATACAAGGAATTATTCTTTCATTTTTAGAAATTGTGTCCATTATTCACTCTGTCACTGGTTATACAGTTATGCATATGTTCGAATAAATCAGATGTTGTGTTAGTGCTTTAGCTTATATAATAGGCTTTGTACGAAAATACTTATCTATGCCTCTGATCTGCTTCAGCTAAATTTGACTTGGTACTTGACTGTTATCGGCAGGTAGCCAGTGATATGTACCCTTATTAAAGCTGCTTTTGTTTCTGGAATTTTACACCATTTTCCAAACCATATTACTGCAAACTGACAAGTCTGTGGCACTTAAGAGTTTGCTTAATCCTTGACTTTTATACTTCCTCAGGCACTTCATCAAATTTTTAATAATTTTTTTCTTTTTTTCCTTCTCAGATGAAGGTACATTCTTATTTATACAATTCAGTTTTTCTAGGGCTGGAAATCTAGTTACTTTGTATGGTATTATGGCAAAGGAGTACCCAACAGCCAGATAATGTTAATGTTAGAGTTTTACTCAATAGTGAAAAATAAACTATATAGCCCACATTTTAACTGAACCTGAAACAAAGTGCTTTACAATGTTTTCTGTATTCCAGGAGGCATGTGATATTTACTAGCTTTACCCTGATATGTTATTACTTCTGTGTAGTTTGCATGATTAACTTACCAGTGTCAGAAGGACTGAAGTAAATACTGATTTTTCCATATAGGGGTACTGAAACAAATACCATGCTTAAAATGACAGCCATCCAATAAATGCTCATTAAGATATACTCTGAGGAAGGCACTTTGCCAGGCGCTTTGCAAGATTTAGAAATAAATTAGATGTGACTCTTGCCAACAGGAATCTTGAGGTTATTTGGGAGATTATATACCCTTATGGAAAGGAACTTCCAAAGCAACCTGCATGGCTTTGGCCTAGGGTGGACACCTCAGACACTGCACTAAGGATGTTTTATCACCAGGGTCCTAAAGTTCAACTTCATTCACTAGTTTTAAAAAAGTGTTTTAACCAAAAAAAAAAATGTTTTAACAATATAATAAATACCAGTTATATTTAAAGATTGTCCCTAATATTTATGCTGATTTTAATTTTTATTTGAATTTTTAATATATTAATATAAATTCTTTTTTTCTTCCTAGTTTACTAGAAAACGGTCAGTTTGAAATTGTGACAGGTGGCTGGGTTATGACTGATGAAGCTGCTGCACATTATTTTGCCATGATTGACCAACTAATTGAAGGACATCAGTGGCTGGAAAAAAATTTAGGTATGTATTGATGTCTTTCCCTTTCATTGGGACTACTTTGGGCAATACATTTTGAGGAATGTGAGATGAAGTTCTATTTTATTATTTTAAATAACTAATATTTTCAATACTGATTATTTTTTAGCAGTTTTCCTTTATTCGATTTTAATGTTTCTTTGATCATAAATTGAGTTACATAGATGTAATACAGTCTTGTCTTAGGTTCATCTAACTTTTTAAATCTATTATCTATTTTTTACCTATTCTATTAATTAGAATAATTTTTTTCTAAAAATATCCTACTGGGATTTTAATTATATATTACTTACAACACTTGGTCATAAGAGGCAAAAACCTGATTTACTAGCTTAAGGAAATAAAGAAAAGAAGGTATTAATTTTGACAGTGAGAATTCCAGACATATGGTAGCTTCAGGTAAGGTTGGATCCAGGGAACTCAAAGTAGGTTGTCTGGACATTGGGCACTGTCTCTTTGTCTCTGCTCATTTTTGCATGGCTTTTATCCTCTCCTGGCTCTCACCACATGGTGAGTAAGATGACAACCAGGAGGAGTTTTCTTTAATACCTTACCTAATTCATCCAGTTTGAGCCAGGTACTTATTTCTGAGCCAGTTAACTGTGGCCACAGGTATAGGAGATGAAAGCACCAACGCCTAATCAGTTTGGTGGAAATGATCATCAGGGAAGAGGGGCTGTGGAGGGCTATAGGGTCAGCCTCACCTGAACCATGGGAATGGATGGGTCCTCCATGGGGAAGAAAGGATCCTATTATCACAAAAAGTGGGGCAGAGGGTGCTTCACTAATAAAATCAGGTGTTCACTGCAACTCATAGGGCATGGGACTAACTGATATCTTTGTAATATCTAATATTTGCATTCTGTAATTGTATGTAATTCCTTTTAAATATTTCATATTAGTACACTTGTGTAATTTTTTTGTATGGTAAGTAAACATGTTTTTACTGACTTTATCTCTAGATATTTTATTATTTAAATGTTTTTCTGTAGAGATAAAATTTTTTCTTTACTTTTTATTTTGGAATAATTTCAAATTTAAAAGTTATAAGAATACTGTAATAACTACTCTAAACCTCTTAAGCATGTTCACCAATTATTAACATTTCTGCATATCTGCTTTATTTTTTCTCTTTCCATATTGTTGTTGTGATCGTTCTTGTTGTTAGAGTAAGTTGCAGGCACCATGCCTGTGCAGAAAAGAGATAATAAGATAGTAGGCCTGAAACTGCTATCCTTAGAAAGGTCTTGCCTACAAAGTTGGCCCTTGTAGGTCTGGGGAGCTTGGATTTCCTAAATGCTAAGAGCAGCTTGCTATGTTTAAATTGTAAAAACAATGTAGTTTATGCTAAATACTTGTTTTTCTTATGGGAGCCTAGAATATCAGTATGTACTAGGCAGAGGGTGCCTACATGACCAGCCCAAATGAAAACCTTGGACACTGAGTCTCTCGGGAGCTTCCTTGGTTGACAGTTTTATGTGTTACCACAATTTGGTGCTGGAGGAATTACATGTGTCCTGTGTGACTCTACAGGGGGAGGATGCTTAGAAGCTTGAGCCCAGTTTCCTGTGGACTGTGTGCCCTTGCCTTTTCCTTTTGCTGATTTTGCTTTATATTCTTTCAGAGTAATAAATCATAGCTGTGAGTATGGCTGTATGCTGAGTCCTATAAATTTTCTTAACTAGTCATTAAACAGGAAGTGGACTTGGAGACACCCTACACAGTGCCACTTTTCTAAGCAAAAGTATTGTAAGCTAAGAATATTCATTTTTTAAATCTTAGTTTTTGTGGATTTTTCTTTATGTTTAGCTTTTATCAATGTAATGTACATGCAGTGCAACATATAAATCTTAACAGTTTTAGTTTTGACAAATATATTACCAGTTTAACCCACACCTTCATCATTGTAGAAGGTTCCTTATTTTCCTCAATTCTCCCCCTGTAGCCAACTGCTTTCTGATTTCTATCACTAGATTATTTTTGTCTATTTAAGAACTTCATATATATGGACTACCTCTTTTGGATCTGGCTTCTTGTGCTAAGCCTTATAAATGTATTGTTTCACATAAAATCCACTTATTTGAAGTGTACAAAGGGGGATCCCCCAAAAACCACAACTATCTTCTGGAGGGTGGGCCTCTTGTAGCACAGGTTTCCCTCACTAGGTGAGTATTCTAGGAACCCATCTGTATCAGTGTACCAGCTGGTGGTGTTGTGAGAGGCTGAGTTCAGCTTCAGTGAATTTTTTTGAACACTCTTTCAAAGTGTTTGCCCGTTTCACAATGGGTGATTTGCATGTGCACCTGCCCACACCATGCTGAGTGTTCAGCAGTTTTTGACCAAAAATGGCATGACCCACATGCCCCACCCTCCCTATTCAGCCAGTCTTTCCCTGAGTGACTTTTTTTTTGTTTCCCTGGATGAGAAAGTTCTCAATGGGAAATGTTTTGCCCATCAAAAAATGGCAGAAGCACTAAAAGGCATCAAAATCAAAGAGTTCAAAAGCTGTTTTGAGCAGTGAGAAAAACGTCTCGATGGGTGTATTGCGTCAAATGGAGAGTACTTTGAAGGTGACTGAAGCCTAAACATGTAAGAATGAATACACAATTTTTGTAAATAAATTCCAGGTTCTTTTGGGTACCCCCTCATACTGTTCAGTAATTCCGAGTATTTTCACAGAATTGTGCAACCATCACCACCATCTATCTTTAGGACTTTTCCAACATCCCAAAAAAAACCTCTTACTCATTAGTAGTCACATCCCTTTCTAACAACTCACTTCCATGCCCCAGGCCCGGCAACTACTAATCTGCTTTTTCCATGTGTAGGTTTGACTATTCTGGACATTTCAATTGGAAATCATACATTATGGACTTTATGACTGGCTTCTTTCACTTGCCATTATGTTTTCAAGATTGAACAGTAGTGAATCAGGGCTTCATTCCTTTTCAGAGCTGAATAACATTTTTTTTTATTCTTCAGTTGATGAACATTTTGATTGTTCTCCTTTTTGATAACTATGAATAATGCTACTACCATATGTTTGTGTTGAGTTTTTGTGAGGACATATGTTTTAATTTTGGGAGTAATATACCCAGGAATGGAACTGCTGGGTCATATGATAATTCTGTATTTAGCATTTTGAAGAGCTGCCTAATTAGTTTTCAAAATGGCTGCAACATTAATTTTCCTAGCAGTGGTATATGAGGGTTCTAATTTAACTTCTCTACATCTTCTTTTTTGTTTTAGCCATATTAGTGTGTATGCAATAGTATTTTATTGTGGCTTTGATATGTGGTTCCCTAAAGACTAATGATGTTAAACATCTTTTCATGTGTGTATTGGTTATTTGTATGTCTTCTTCAGAGAAATGTGAATTCAAATTATTTGCCTACTTTAAAAATTATGGGGTTTTTTAGGGGGGCGGTTTTTTATTGTTGACTTGGAAGAGTTCTTTTTATAGTCATAATACAAGTTCCTTGTCGGATAATGGTTTGCAAAATTTTTTTCCATTCTGTGGATTGTTGTTTCAGTTACTTGAAGGTGTCCTTTGATGAACAAAAGTTTTAATTTTTGTGAAATCCAGTTTATTTTCCTTTTGTCACTTGTGTTTTTGATGTCATATTTAAGAAACCATTTTCTAACCCAAGGTCATGAGGAATTATTCCTGTGTATTTTTTTCTAGGAGGTTTATGGTTTTAGCTCTTACATTTAGATAATGAACACATTTAAAAATACGGAGTTTCTTCTTATTGTAGTGTTGGCCACATCTTTAAATTAGTGTACTCAGTTTTATTTTCTAAACAGTTCAGAACAACATTATGTTGTAGACTTTATTTTTACATTTGGTTATGGTATGCTTTTGTGACCTATATTACACAAATTGGACCATTATAAACTTTTATGAGTTTGAGTTTTTAAGGTTGTCTTTTACCCAAAATATCCATTTTTGCAACTATTTTCTGACTTCACTTAAGCTTCAATATTAAATGTACCTGAAATAATTCAGTTTTATTAGTTATATTATTTATATTACTCATATTCTAATTTTTAAGTCTAGTAGGTTTTCCAAAAATTAAGTGGTGTGTTCTTTTAAATGATTGTTTTCCATTAATTTTCCTAACAAGTTTTTACTTTTAACATGTTTTGATAGTCTTAATCTTGCATAATGGCACAAAATATATCCCATGACCTTTCCTTGTTTAATTGGTTAATAACATTTTCAATTTTTCTTATATGTGGTTTTTCTTAATTTTCCCCTTCTTTAAAAAAATAATTGCTTACAACAAGAAAAACCCTAGTGGGATACTGGTTTCAGGTGTCTGCCTAGCATAAACCTCCTTTTATGTCAAAGTTTTTTAAAATGTCGTTTACATTCTCTTTTACATTATTACCTCTTAGGGATTCTATAATTTACTGCAGCCCAATTGCTACTCCTGTAGATCAAGTAGTTTTGATATGGAAACTTTTAATAAGATCACCAGCGATGCTAAAATTTCAGACATCACTGCAGCATAAGATGTTAATTTTTACTCTTGTTTTATAAGCTTATTCTGCCCTTGTTATTTGGGACAACATGTGTTTTTTATTTTATAACTTAATTTTGATATTTCAGACTTATAAGAAGTTGCATGATAGTGCTTGGGAAGGGCTCCCATACATCCTGCACTTAGATTCATATGCATCTTTTTCTGACTCATTTGAGAGTAAGTTGGAGACATCTTGTCCTTTTATTTCTCAATCCTTGTGTATTTTCTCTGAAATAAGGACATTCTCTTATATAATAAGAAGGTAGTTATCAAATCAGCAGTGATACAATACTATAGTCTGTTTCATAGGCTATATTCAAATTTTGTAAATTGTTTCAGTAACATTTTTTATAAAAACTGATTTTTTTTTACCTTCCAGTGTAGGATCCAATCCAGGGTCATGTACTGCATTTAGTTGTCATGTCTCTCTTCCTTTAATCTGGAACTGTTCTTCAGGCTTTCTTTGGATTTCTTGACCTTGATATTTTTGAGGAGTACAGGTCTCTGATATAGAAAGTTAGTCCATTTTAGTTTATCTGTTTCCTTATGGTTAGCTTCAGGTTATTTTTATTCTCTCCTTCCTATCTATCGATCTGTCTACCTATCTACCTACCTACCTAATCTAACCTTATGTGTTTATTTTGCTAGATTGCTAGAGTACAGCTGTGGTGATGTTCTGTTGTCCTCAGTACATTCTATCAGGAGGCTCATGATGTCTGTGTTCCAGTATTGGTCATGTTAGCCTTGATAGGTTGCTTAAGTTGTATCTGTTAGGTCTCTTTGCTGTATTGTTACATTTTCTCCTTTCTAAGTAGTAACTAATTTGTGTGAGATACATTGAGAATAGGTAAATATCATGGTCCTCATTAAACTTTGTTTTAGTTTTAGGATCTCTTGGTGATTTCCTAACTTCATTCCATAATTATTAGTTGGCAATCTACTAAAAGAAAGCATTTCTTTTTTATTTTCTATTTATTTATAGGCTCACAGATTCTTATTTTATTCAATGGGTTATAATCCAGCACTCTTATTATTTATTTTGACTACCCTTTTTTTCCCAAATGTGGTCAGTGGAAGCCTCTTTAGGCTGTCTACTGAGTTAATTTAATATGTTCTCATGATTCTTTGACCATTTCTTTAATTTATGGCATAAGAACATGTCACAGACTTACTTTGTACTTTCTAGCCTCAACACTGGGATAAACCATTTCTTTAAGGTTATTTTTAATGGAGCATGGTGTTTAGAGATTCAGATCTGGGAGCTACAGTGAGCTTATTGGTACTGAGGTGTTAACTGTATCTAGGCCCTTTTAGTGCACTGAGCTAGGAAGTGTGTGTGTGTGTGTGTGTGTGTGTACTAAAAAACGAAACTTAGTATCGATATTTCCTATTTTAATTCAGTATCATAGGGTATATTCCAGTCTCCCACATTTACATGTTTGTGGTTCCTTTTTTTAACAGCGAAAATCTTGTCCTAATTTGTTTAATCTTTAAATACATAGAAGGTAGTTTCAGAATTATTAAACTCATAGTGCCACAAAAAATTACTGAGTAGATTTCAAGATTTCTTTACAGTTTTTGCAGATATATTACATATGTGAAATGCACAAGTTTTACGTGGTCAGTTTTTTAAGTTCTGATGCATAGTCTCGGTCCTCTGAGAGTTCTGACATCCCTTTCTCAGTCTTTCCTGCTGGTTTCCCAACTCGGTGCTCATCTTCAGTACTCTTCTGCAGAGGCTTTCCTGCTGCTGTCTTTTCAGTTACTCTGGGTTACATTGTTTGTGTGAGAGTGTCTGCAACTAGAGTCAGAAATAAGATTAATTCATTTTTGTAATCCTAGGGCCTGTCATAGTCTTAGATATATGGAAGGTGCTAAATAGGCATTTGAATAAAAAATACACACAGTAATACTATTTATGTTGATTTATAGGTTGTATGTAGATGACTTCTTTGAGAATCCTGAGTAAATAAAAGATCAGACTTGTATTATGCCAAATGAATAATCGTATTTCATCAATTCTAATCTGTGCATTTATTTATTTATTACATTTTCTCCTCTGAAATTGAGATATATCTTTAGTCCATGGCTTTTAACATTGGTGGGTGTAAGGTGTGAAAACTCTGTTGACATCTTTTAGGTAGAGAGAATGCCCCAGCATCAAAAAGAAAAAACAGAATGTTGACAGACGGGAGGGGCCTTGGGAGACTGGGTGAAAAAGGTAAAAGGATTAATGAGTACAAATTGGTAGTTACAGAACAGTCACAGAGATGTAAATTACAGCATAGGGAAATGTACTCAGTAATACTGTAATAACTATGTATGCGGCCAGGTGGGTGCTTAAAATATCAGGGGACCACTCTGTAAAGTATGTGATTGTTTAACCACCATGCTATACATCTGAAATTGATACAGAATAATATTGAATGCAAACTGTAATTGAAAAAAATTTTTAAATGCAAAAAAACTTAAGATTTAGTGAAATATGAGTTATTTTGGTCAGTTCTGCCACTGTTTGATAAGATGATTTGGAGGGCATGATGATCTGAAAGGCATAAGAGACAGTGTAAGAATTTCTTAATGTTGGGATTTGGGAGTACAAAGTGAAATGAGTTAGCTGACTTGCCTTTATTGCATAATAGCAAATTGAGGGGCTATCCAGCTTCACAAAAGATAAGACTGTGAGATCCTAGGAGGACGTGATTCTGTTTGTTTCTCCAGCTCCATTGAATGGCAGGAGTTTTTTTAACATCTATAAGGTGACAGAGTGCTTATTTCAGCGTCAAATGATTTAACTTCCAGTGCAATCCCCCTGCCTGGGAGATGTGGCAGTGGCAGGACCCTCCCTTCAGAGGTTCCTGTTAGGAGTGCTCCTAAAGGCAAATGCTGGGCAGTCCCTTTGTCTTCAGACTGAGGAGACCATAGACCTCTGGGTCTGACTGTGTTGTGACTTCTCTTTATTTCATTTGTTAATTAAAAAGAAATAATGCTTGTTTGTTTTTTTTCCCAACAGGAGTGAAACCTCGATCTGGTTGGGCTATTGATCCTTTTGGACATTCACCAACAATGGCTTATCTTCTAAACCGAGCTGGATTTTCTCACATGCTTATCCAGAGAATTCATTATGCAGTTAAGAAACATTTTGCTTGGCATAAAACGCTGGAGTTTTTTTGGAGACAGAATTGGGGTATGTAGGATTTGATAAAAATTGAAGTTCTCTCTTGACCTAGAAGCTATTTCATAAGGGTTGTGAACTCATGCCATTGTGGGTTTTATTCAGAATGTCAGTCTTGAAAATCAGGTTGCCCAAAGGTACACATTCTTATTTTTCCTATGTATGCATGCCAGAATTCTTTTAAGCAATGGTGAAAATATTTATCTATAGAACTTTGTAGACTCTTATGCAAAGGAAATAAGTAGAAGGAATTAATCTTTTGCAAATAATACTTTCACTTCTATTTTAAAAAGCACCTGTTTTATCACAAAATTGAGCATGTCTTAGAACTAATATCAAATCATTTATCTCATATTCAGCGAGTTTTTTTTTTCATTCTTTCTCTCTTGTCTCTGAATCTAGTAAGAATTGCCTTTTAAAGCCATAATCCTGTCCTCTGAGATCAGCTCTTATATTACCCATATTGCTTACTTCCTGACTGTGTTTTGTGGACACTCGGGCCTTCCAAGGACATACTTCTACAGCTCTTTGTTGGGGGAGAAGAGACAACATTTAGGTCTCTTGGGAGGCTTTTGCTTTTCCCACCCCTATTTAAAATTCAGAACACCTTATTTTAAATTTATTTTTTATTTATTGAGTCTTTATTAGGGGTCATGCATTGTATTATGTGCCTTGTACTACCTCTCTCATTAGATCTTCAGAATCATTCTTTACATTAGGGTCTATTATTATCCCTTCTGTATAATGAAGAAGTAAAGACTTAGAGATGTGAAGTCATTTGTCAAAAGTCACATGGGGAGTAGGTACAGAGCCAAGACTTGAATCAGTTTAGAAGCTGAGGCTCCTAACCCTTGTCACATGCTGCTTTCCCAGGATTGAGTTCTCAGTCAGATTTCATCTGAGAAAAAGGATTTAGTTGCTAAAACAATGTTCAGAATTACTACATTACATCATACTTGCTTTCCTGTGTAATGTAGTTCCCCCTCTTAAGTGTTTTAGAAAAATCGTTTGTAAATCTAGATGTAACTTTCTTATACATACTGCTGTTTCAATAAAGAAAGAAGATAGCTTTATAATTTTTTATTTTGGAAAATTCAATCTGTAGGAAAAACTAGAACTTGTAGAGGGTTTGATCATATGCAAAGGAGCATATTGATTTTTTTACAAAAGGATTCTTAATTTGAGGGAGCCCTATTTAAACCATTGCCTACATCCCAATTTCCCATAAATATTAGTCAACAAGGAATTACTGAGCACTTTTACATAGTTAATACCGAGCTTGGAAGAAAATAGAAAATGTCCTTGCCTGTAAGGAAATTATGGTCTCATCTGATAAAAAACAACAACACTGAATGTAGCAGAAAAACTAAAATTTGTAAGTGGACTGCTAAATGGTGTAGTGTGAGAAGAAACAGTGGGGTATGTCCTTGATCATAGGAGAAAGGAGGAGGAAGTTCCATCAGTTCTGAGACTTGTAACAACCTCTGTGCAGTTAGTAAGCATTGTAGTGACCAGCATCCATGGTGTAACACTCATGACGTGATTCAGTGGAACAGCTGGCAGCAGACAATGATAACAGATTATAATAACTTTAAAATTTGGAAAAGAATTAGCACTTACTTAAGCTAAATGGAGTGAAAGGTAAAACAAATATTTTAGGATTTATCTGGTAATTTGAATATGTTGCTTTAATGTTATGTTTTGCAATTAAGTTGAGCTTCTTTGTGTGTTCTGATACTTAATGAGGCAGTTTTCATTCTTTAAATGTGAATGTTGCTTTCTTTTGTCCTTCTTTTTTCTTTTGTCTGTCTTTATTATAAAAGTAATACATACCCATTTTTGAAGACTTGAAACCCATGAAGAAATAAAGGGGGATAGCTATTCACAGCTCAGGATCATACAAAGATAATAATTTAACTACTGGTTAAGCCCTTCAATCTTGCTGGGTGGTTGGCTTCTGAACTCAAGGGCAGTTATAGCAACACCTTGCTGGCATTTATGTTTTAATTAAAAACAATGCTGCATCAGGAGTCAGTGCTTGTTTGCTATATTTTTTGTTTGCTTGTTTTGTTTTTGAAAATCCTTCTTTTCTAATGCTCCCGTCTGGGTGGACAGTCCCGTTGGCTCTTTATTGGTGAGCGTTGGGGCGACTCCATGAACTCTACTGGTTGTGCTTCCTTCTTATTGTGAGAAGTAGATAGGAATTTGCCCACTATTGTCACAAGAGCCCCCATCTTTCTGTTTCCTCTTTTACTTTCTTCCTCTGTTCTCACCCAGCCTCTGTGGCTAATGGTCTCTCTCAGTGTATCCTGTTAATGGGAGGTGGGAACAGGTGTGGCAGGAGCTGAAAGCCAGGGATGGCCATGGCCATAATTTTGGATGAGCTGATTATAAATTTTGCTTCTAGTCAGTTTGTATCATCCAGGTCAGCAGATGCTGGTTCATAATGGGGCTTTTCTGCCTCTGCTAAGTTTAAATATAAGAGGTAGATCTTACTCAGGTGTATCTTACTTTAGGCTCACGGTCATTCAGTACTGCTGGGGTATATGGTAGTAGGAGTTAAAGGGATTGTTGATTTAGGGCAGAGCTTGCATTATGTAAGTATAAAGTCTGGCATTCTGAAGAGTTTTGGGAAAACAAAATTTATAAATGCAGGTTTGTCTGTTGGCTCTTTATTTTAGATCTGGGATCTGTCACAGATATTTTTTGCCACATGATGCCCTTCTACAGCTATGACATCCCTCACACTTGCGGACCTGATCCTAAAATATGCTGCCAGTTTGATTTTAAACGGCTTCCAGGAGGCAGATTTGGTTGTCCCTGGGGAGTCCCCCCAGAAACAATATATCTTGGAAATGTCCAAAACAGGTATGAAAATAATACATTTCATATGACAACATCTTGAACAAACAAGCATTAGTTGCTTGTTGCTGAAGGGGTGAATAAATGGGCTTCAGTAGCCAACATTATCCTCATTCAAGGTTTTCATTCAAACCAGGTGTAAAGCAACTTAAAAATGCCAGAGCCTTGATGATGCCTGTTATGTGCTAAGGCTTAATGGAAAGTGAACAACAGTAGATCAATATACAATGGATAATGTATAATGAACTGTTACTACTCTCTCCTTTGCCCCCATTATAAAAGTCTTCTACTGTGTTTGAGTAATTTCATATACTTTTGTTGATAATAAAATTTCTGCTCTCTATTGTATAAATTGGTAACAAAAGCAACCTAACTGCAAGCACATATTTATTGAAATGGAACACATAAAGACTGTAATTATTTGTTCCCTTAATAACAATTTCAATAATAGTGAATGCTGCCTAGCCTGATGAATATACATCTTTACATCTTTGTGATGTGTTTGAATTACAGAAAGCTTTAATTAGAAATATTTATACCTAAAGATATTTAAATAAAAATCAAAGCGATAAACATATTTTAAGAAAATTGCTAGTGATGGAATTATTAAATCAAGTTCCATATAGTTCTTATTTTGGAACTTTTAAAATTTGATTTCTTCACTTAAAAATTAGTGGCATATACTGAATGGATTAAAATAAAACGTATGTTATTATATAAACCACTCTGCTAGAAAAACAATACAGCCTTTTATTTTAATAGGATCTTTGCACTGTGCTCTGTCAAATGTATTTATTTAAAAAATTGTTTTTTAAATAACGTGTGTGAGGAGGAAGGTGAGATTGGATCTCTTTGCCTAGAGCAAGTCCTTGGGATCATAAAGAAATTATTCCAGTGTGAACCTCTGTGGCAGACACAAAAGTATTTTAGCGTGGCAGCCTTCTTTAAGCCATGGATCCTTACCATCAGAGTCTGACTTTCACAGTGGTTTTGAAAAACTGTCCAAGATTAGGGATTAATATTGTTTCATTTTCTTGGTTCCTACAGCAGGGAGAATCACTGAGGAACACTGAACAAACAGCCTGCTTTCGGGGGTTAGGCTAGTTAGAGAAAATAGTCGCGTATATTACCCTGGAAGAGGTGGGGGGCGGGGCAGGGTTGGCCTGTGTGTCTTCTTGAGAAAACAGCTGTTTGTCACTGAATCCGGTATTTACACTAATCCTCTCAGCTCAGGTGGTCAGGGATAGGGAACTGCTTGAAGGGTATAGCCAGAAGCTTCTTCATTTGGGGAGTCCCAGTGTACCTATAGGTATTATGAGCTCCTTTTTTTGGGGGGGCGGATCTGCTGCGAGTACCTGAAAGGCATTTTCATGTGTAATCCTTTTGATGTGTCATCTGACCTTTCAAGAGCACACCTTGTGCTCATTCAATTCCAGTGATGCTGAAAGTGGTTTCCAAGCACCTGGGGGCATACGGGTAAATGAATCTATGTAATACTTGCGTTGGTTAAAAAAATATTATTCTAGGTCTTGAAATTTTAACCCTGCTGGTTATTTCACAGCCAAATATCACCTTTGTTTTGAACTTTGTGATGAATGGAGACCTTCCATCTTAGTGACACTTGACTTTTTAACACCCTAAAGAAAGTGAGATTTTACTGCATTATACAGGTGATCATTTGATACATTTAGTTCAGCAGGTTCCTCTACTTTGAATATAAAGAAATACCATTCTTCATCAATTTTAGTTTTTGGTATAGAACCATGCATTCTACATTTGATGATTATTTACATGTTAGATGATTTTCCTGGTTCTGCTTAAGTTGACATTACTTACCTAGTAGAATAAGTGAGGAGCATATTGCAGTCGCACATCCTCAAATGTGATGTTGGTCAATTCATTCGTCATTACTTTACCATATATTTAGTGAGTATCCACTGCCAGATGATGTAGGTTGGTCCCTTGGCTTTCCTGGTGTTGACACTTTCCGAGCAGATGCTTGAAAGTTAGGATAGTTGCTGAGTGGAAAAGGCACGTCATTAATGTTCGTGATTCCTTTCATTTTGTGTGTTGTACATGTGTACAAGTAAGGTAGTCAACTTTGGGATGCATTTAAATGATTACTTATCCTCTTTTATGCTACCTGTCTGAGAGGTCTTGTTTAGTGACCAATCATGGTATATCGTATACTAGTGATTTATATGTTTGTTTTTTACTCTTATTTCTTTTGGTCTTTATTATCTTTCTATGTGATTAATCTCATATGTATTTTTTAACTGTAAATAATAATCTAAAATTGTTTTAGGTAAACTTAGAATTATTAGTAAGTTACTAGTAAAAATTAAGTACTCTCTAATGATAATCTCAAAAAACTCTACATTATATTATCTATGAACATTCTGATTATATTTATCAAGCTATTAAGTTTTTGCTAATAATTGAATACTTGTAAAGCCATTTTAATACTTGTAAAGGAAAACTTGTAATCTCTAAGTAATTAGAGATTATTAATATAAAGAGATTGTGTGAGATTCTCAATTTATTAAATGTTTTTTCATAATTTCTATAAAATGCCTCTTTCCATCATTGACATCCTTTGAGTTTCTTTCATAAGTTTTTACATTGTGAATTAGAATCTACTTCTAGATCATCCTTGAAGTGAAAATTGGAATACTTGGTAAAAAGCATATTTGTCATTTATCATTAATTTCTTAAGCTTTGGTCTTATAAACATGGAGAACTACTCTAGTTCTGCTTGTTTAATTTTATTTCTATAAGCCCTTTCTATTCGTTTCTGTTCTCAGACTTTCTCAGTTGGTGCCCATTCAGCACTTCCCAAAGGGTTTTCTGCAGAATACTGGAATGTGAGACATGAAACATACCAGCAGGCTGTGTTTACCTGACCTTTTGAGTCATGGGTTAGAGCCCAGGGACATAGGAAACAAAGTAGCTTACTCACGTCCTGGGCTTTATCTATCAATCAGTATTGAGGACAGCATGAAAAATACTAAAATTATTGATGGCAGGTGTTAAGTGAATTGATTTTCTACCTTTAAGAAAAAAATATGGTTTTATAATTGGTCTCATTCAAACTATACTTTTCATATGTTTGATCAGGCATTTTAGTATAAATTAGAGAAAGAGATACTAAATCAAATCAAACTTCAAAGTTCTCATAGTTGAGAAACCTTTATTGTCTTTGTGGACTATGTGGGATCCAGCCTCCGTGGCTGGGCTTTCGGAGGACATTGATGCCCCAGTAATTATATCCCAAAGTTGGTATGTGACTTTGTTTCTCTAAAGACAATCCTTTGGGAAGCTATAGGTTTTTCCATCTGATTAGGAACTTATGAATATTTTAAGTAGATATGAAAATTAGTATGATAGTTAAAAAATCTGCCTCATAAATCACACTAACCTACAATATAGGTAAATAGACAATTTCTTTTAATATAATATACTTTTTAATAAGTTGCCCATTGTTCTTAATACTATTTTTTTTTTTTAATTTTGTAGGGCTGAGATGCTTCTAGATCAATACCGAAAGAAGTCAAAACTTTTCCGCACTACAGTTCTCCTGGCCCCCCTCGGAGATGATTTCCGCTACTGTGAACGCACTGAATGGGATCATCAGTTCAAGAATTATCAGCTGCTGTTTGATTATATGAATTCTCAACCTCGGTATAATGTTAAGGTAATGAGAAAATATATAATTATGATACTGGATTTGAAGTTGAGCCTTCATTATTAACAGAAACTAAAGACAGTAGCCTGAGTTGCTTTGTCCCACATCCCAGTATTTCTTAGAACATATATAGTTCTTGTGAACAAGTGTTAATTCATGAAGAGGAAAATTACCTGCTACTCTAGTTCCATTTCCAAAGTATTCTAGTTCCTACCACTCCATGAAGGTTAGAGAGCCATTACTTTTATGTGGTTGAAAACATATACCTACTAAGTTGTGATCCTCATTTTTCAATGATGTTCTGTTTTTCTACCAGCATTGACAATTTATTGTTTCTCTCTGACAGTTGCATATTTGTGATTTAGTATTGTGACTGGCAGGTGAAGATGAACATGTCATGAATTTTACAAACAAATGTCCAGAGAATACACTAGCATTTTTCTTAGATGAGAGAAGACTTCTGAAATTAATCATTTGCCTGTAGTTTTCACTTTTTTTTTCTTATGGAAAATTTAAAATGTGTCCTAAATGAGAGTAACACAAGTACATCCCCCGCCACCCTTCAATCCGTGGTTTAGCTACAATTCAAAGTCACTTTCATTGTGCAGCTCTGCCTCACTGTCATCTCATTCCTCTCCCTGAGATTATTTTGGAACAAATTTCAGATGTCATATATATATATAGTTTCATCTGTAATCATTTCAATATCTATCACTAAATGAAAAGGACTCTGTTTGAAACTATAATCATAATACCATTATCATATCTCAAAAATTAGCAACAATTTATTAATAGATTCACATTTTCCTAATCTCCTAAAAGCATTTTTTCACAGATGCTTTGTGTGAGTCAAGATTGAAACAAGAGTCATATAATAGACCGTTTATGAGAAAATTAATTATCCAACATGTTTATTATATTCACATATTAACTTTCAGGCAGTGGAAAATCTGTGAAAACACTGTAGAAGAGAAGTGATGTTACTGTGTAGGAAATTAGAAAGCTGGTAATGGATCACATTTTATGTAGTGAAAATTAAAGTTTATTAAGTAAACTTAATATCAAATAGATAAATAAAATGTCAAGTTTATTTAAGACACTTACAACTGAATTTCTACCAGATTATGAACTCTGAGCATCAGGATTATCTGTTTAAATCATCCCTGTAATGAGAATGTTCTCAAAGATCAACATTTGATAAGAGGAGCACATATGTATTTGGGTATTTTTTTTGGTCCTCATCCAAGGACATGCTTATTGATTTTAGAGAAAGGAGAAGTGAGTGGGAGAGAAGGGGAGAGAAACATTGATCGGTTGTCTCTTATATTCGCCCCAATGGGGGCCAAACCCAGAACCTAGGCATGTGCCCTGACTGGGAATTAAACCTGCAATCCTTTTGTTATAGGACGATGCTCCAGCCAACTGAGCCACACCAGCCAGGGCTGTATGTGGACATTTTGTCTCTAACTACATTTTCCTGGGGATTGGTTTTGAGATCCATAAAAGGACCTGACTCTGAAGAATTAAACCTCAATTTTAGTATTTTACCTATTTCCTTCTTTGTTTGTACACTGGAACACTTTCTTTAAGTAATTATTAAAACTGAAATATCACGTACATAGGAGAAGTGCACGTATCATAAGTGTGTGATGAATGTTTTCAGGTCTAGAAACCTAATCTCCAAGTCATTACCAAGTCCTGCAAAAGTAACCATATTTTTACTTCTGTCACCATGATTACTGTTGCCTCTTTTTAAATTTTATGAAAAGGGAATCTTAAGCATGTTATTTTGTTTCTGACTTTTTTTTGCTCCACATTGCAAGATTCATCCATATTGTTACATGTAACGATAGTTCATTCATTTTTAATGCCATGTATCTCTTTCCATTTGATAAATATACTACAATATATTCATTGTAATGTTACTGGACATTTAGGTTGTTTCTAATTTTGTTCATGACAAATATGTGCTGGTTTTATTTTGTATTTCCCTGTTAGTTAATGAGGTTGAGCCTCTGTCTCATACTTTATTGCCATTTGGGTACCTTCTTTTATAAAGTGCCTAGTTAAGTCTTTTGGTGATTTTTTTTTTTCTTAAATTGGGTTGTCAGTTTCTAACAATTTATAGTTCCTTTATGCATTTTGGATACATAAAAGTTTTTTTTCTGATAAAAGTTCTGCAAATATTATCTTCCCCTGTATAGCCTGTATTTAATTAATGCTGTCTTTTGATGAACACAAATTCTTAGTTTTAATTGAATCTGACAAACCAGTATTTTCCTTTAGGGTTAGTGCTTATGTTCTGTTTAAGAAATTTTTGTTCATTCCATGGTAATGAATTTACATTTCTTATGAAAATGTCCTCTAGAACCCTTATTGTTTTTCCTTCAACATTTAGGTCTGTAGTCCATTTGGAATTGGCTGTTGTGAAGCGTGTGATGCTAGGGATCAGGATACCGATTTGCCCATGTGGATATTCAGCATTTTTTATTGAAAAAAAAAAACCATAGTTTCCCTATTGCACTGCAGCATTGTCTTTGTCATTAATGATGAGTTAGATTGCATTCATGTGCATCTGTGTCTAAACTCTATTCAATTTTGTCTCTTTGACTAATCTTACCCTAATTACTACAGTTTTGTAGTAGTTCTTACTATCTGGTAGGATATTTAAAGTTACTTTGTCTAAGCTAAAAACTTATGTTTATTATTTTTTTTAATGAAAGGAAAAACAGAAGTAACTGAATAGCTAAAATATTGACATTATACTAGCTAAGACAGCCAGTTTGCCATTGATCATAACTTACTTAACAATTTATGTATTTTTCCTATATGATATCCTGATACAGGAGTTGAGATTAAGGTTATATTTAAGATTTAATTGTTGCTTTTTAATGTAAAAACCATATAAATATTTTTTCTTTGGTTATACTTGTATTTTTAGGTGGCCCAAATATTTACTTCATTTGAGCTACCAAGAGACTGTATAGAAAAACTTACTTTAAATATTTTCTTTTGAGACTACTTTAATAGTGATAGAAGATTATATTTTAGCTCTTTAAGACTGAATTAAATTTGTACAAAAGCCCACTAGGCCACTTATATAAACTTTGCTCTTGGAAATTACAAAGTAGGAAGTATTTTCATCCTACCTAATAAAATTAATTGAAATATTTTAAAAAAGGAATGGTCAGTTGTTACTGTAATCTCTGTAGCATGCCATGGTTTCCTAAAATTTGAAATAAATTTTTGTTACCCAATAGAAATTCCTTATTATTTACATGAGCCAAGTACGACTTAGAAAGATTTAGATTGTTGAATATTTTGCCACTGTATACCTTTCTGAGATCATCTATACATTCTGCTTCCTGGTAATGTGATTGAGGAAGAAATAATACTTAAAATATTAGCTAAAATATATTAAATACTTATTATTGGCTCTTAACTTTTTAAAGTGCTTCACCTTGTTTGACTTAATTATCCAGACATTTTCTGGTAGGTACTATAATTATCCCCATTATAGATGAGGAAACTGAGACACAAATAGATTAACTTGCCCAGCCACATTCTGTTAGGTGAAGCCATGATAAAAGTGGATAGTATAGTTGAAAATTGCTTTTCTTTAATGTAAACATAGAATTTAGGAATAATCTGTTTTGCTGTTACAAAATTTGTTGTATCACAATAAGATTATATTAATTTATACTTATCTTACTACTGTCATGTTTCCAGTTGAAATTTTGCATTTGCAACAGAGAAATAATAGCTGAAACTTACACCATTATTTACCAGTCACGTTTCTAAGCATTTTATTTAGAACTCCATTAGCTGTAACACAGGGAGACAGAGACACTGTGTAGTGTGCTTGAAGCCATATGGTAAAGATTAGAGATAGGATTCAAACCCATGCTATGTGGATCCAGGTTCTTTGCTGCTCTTAACCACTCTGCGAGTGTGCTACTCAGTTTTTAGAACTACTTTCAATAATTTTTCTGCCACACTGAGTCAAAATGGCTTTTAATAATCTGTGTGTGTGTGTGTGTGTGTGTGTGTATAAGTAGGAAACAACAGAAGTTAGTGTCTTTTTTATTAAAAGGAACACATTCCCTGTTGAATTCTCTATTTCTATAAACACTGTTTTAATATTTGTTTAGGTCTGGCATAATGTTTCTTTTTTCTTTTGATTAATAAAATAGTTCTTATAAAAATGGATTTATGTACTGGGAATCTGAATCATTAATCAGAAAGACCTATTCATCTGAGCAGTCAGCTTGTTAGTCTTTGTGCTTTACCTCTCTATTCACTGTCACCTCCCCATAGAGAACGTCCATTTTAAAAAAAGTGACCTGCTGTGCTTGAGGTTTCTCCCTTCTGCCTCACAGGAATGCAGACCGAGGGGAAGGGAAGAGCAGAGTAGGGTATGTGCATATGACATATGAAAGTACTTAATGACTAATAAAACTTATTTTTTCAGACTACTGGAATATTTTACTCAAAATATGTCGTTTTTTGGATATTTCCCCCATCTTTCTTTCATCTCTGAATTATTCCATGCCCTGATCATTGAACATTTTGAAATTCTACAGATATGTGAGGAGTTTTCAGGGCCACAAATTTGAAAATCTACATAATTCTTCCTCTAACTGCTTAGGCATGCAAGTTTTCTCTTAGTTTAATTTGGGACTTGATGCACTGAGTATTTCCCCTACTTTTGAGTTTTGTTAAATCTGAGGCACATATTCATCTTTACTTGGAAGCTTATCTTAAACATTTATTAGTAACTTTACATTTTAGTGCAAAAGTAATTTTAAGGTAACTATGAGTAATTGAAGTACAGCTTTTTTTTTCTTTTTTCTTTTTTCCTAGATACAGTTTGGGACTTTATCAGATTATTTTGATGCTCTGGATAAAGAAGATGCAGCTAGCAGAAAGAATAGCCAGTCGGTATTCCCTGTGGTGAGTGGAGATTTTTTCACTTACGCTGACCGGGATGATCATTACTGGAGTGGCTACTTTACATCCAGACCTTTTTACAAACGAATGGACAGAATATTGGAATCCCATTTAAGGTACATTTACCTTCCAATAGCTGCATGTAGTTATTCATGTCTTTTATGTCGTCATAGCCTTTTTGTAGAGTTTTGTGTAATGTACACCATTTATGGAGTGCCAGGATGTGTTTAATGTAATTGTGAAATTTTAATGAAATCAGAGCTGTGTCTCTGAAGCATAATCAAATTATTACATGGGTTTATCTGGAACACAGAGCAGTTTATATAATTAGTTTTTCTGGGAGCTGAATCCTGTGTTTTGTGTTTTTCTAACTAATTACCTGTATTATTGGCACACCGTGATAATATTCAGTGACACTGCCGTGTGTGTCTGCAGGTCAGTAATCTACCTGAATTATGGGAAACAGGAGCATGTGTCAAAAGGAGCAAATAGGGCCTGTCAGTAGCCAAAATGTGGGCCTCAAAATACATACTCTAAAATGAATGTATTTTGTAGATGGGAGAACTTTAGAGGCTTCATCTCAGTTCTTATTTATTTATTTGAAACACATTCCTATAGGTGTGATTTTCTGCTTAGAAGAACAAAACTTACAAGAGATGAGAACTGATGGAGGCAGAGTGGAAAAAAAAAACTGATGTGAGAAAGACAGAAAAGTCAATAGAAAACATACACACACTGTATACCAGCATTATCCAGTAGAGCTGTCAATTACTGCCCAACAGAAAGAACATTCTGCAGTGACAGAAATATTCCATTTCTGCACTGGTTAGTGTGGCAGCCACTAGCCACATGTAACTATTGAGCATGAAATGTGACCAGTGTGACTGAAGACCTGGATGAATTTCATTTAATTTTAATTAATTCAAATGTGAGTACTCACATGTAGCTGGTGGCTATCACAGTGCAGAGTACAGTTTTAAGTAACTGAGTCTCGTTTTTGATAAAGATAAATCACCCCAGGGATTCATATGTATGTATAGCCCAGGACAGTTATTAATTTTCATGATGAATTCATTTTCAGTTCAGTTCAAATCATAAATTCATGATGATTAATTTTCATGATGAATCTCAGTATTAAAAGCAAAAAGTTATATCCACCCTCTTCTATGCACTAGTGGAAACAGTACAGTTTGGAAAGCCTTTTTTTAAAAAACATGAATTTCTTAGAGCTGTACTTTGGTATAATAGTATGTTTTTTTATTATTTTGCTGTTGTGCTACTGTTATCATTATTACAAAAGGCTAACCTTTTTTGACTGTTTTTAGATATTCACAAATAAGCCAGATGAATACATTATTTTTTAAAAGATTTTATTTATTTTTAGACAGAAGGGAAAGGAGGGAGAAAGAGGGGGAGAGAAACATCAATGTGTGGTTGCCTCTCATGTACCCTCTTCTAGGAACCTGGCCTGCAACCCAGGCATATGCCCTGACTGGGAATCGAACCAGTGACCCTTTGGTTCACAGGCCAGCACTCAGTCCACTGAGGCATACCAGCCAGGGCCCAGATGAATACATTATTATTGTATTTGTAATAAAATAATATATATTATAAAGATTTATGCATTTTATCAAATAATAGAATATTAGTTATCTGTTATGTTATTCTGAATTGTCTGATAAAAACAGAGCCAGTATTAAATAATGTAGAGATTCTTTTGGACCACTGAATGATTTTTAAGTGTCAAGCGTTTTTTTTTGTGGCAAAGAGTTATGAATGTTGGTTCAATTTTAATATATATTGAACATATTTAAGGTGGAGTAGTTACTATGGGTACTATAATTTGAAAATTCTGCTGCTTTAAAATAAACAACAAAAATACATGCCCTGACTGGTGTGGCTCAGTTGGTTGGAGTGTCATCCATAATTAAAAGTTTGTGGGTTCACTCCCCCATTTGGGTACATCTGGGCATGTACAGGAGGCAACCAGTGATGCTTCTCTGTTCCCCTTCCCCTCTCTCTAATATCAATGAAAAAATGTCAGGCGAGGATAAAAAAATAATAAGGATTAAAAAAATTATAATAAAAAATAAACAACAAAAAATAATTGTGAATTTCATAATATAATTAATGTATTTGATAATAAGTTTATTGTCTGATAATAGTGGTATTTCATTCTTATGCTCACTTGTAAAAAATTTGGATAAAGTAGGAAAGTATAAAAAATAAATATTCTTAAAGTCCACTTTCTTACATATTCAAAACCAGGAATATATGTTGAGTATATGTATGAACATATATACACAATTTATTTATTAATTTAAATTTAGTGATTCTTACACTGTAAATTTCAGAAGGGTTAGAATTTAAAAGTGGAGATTATTTAGTATCTTTTCATTCATTATTTCAATTATTTAAAGGAATTTACTTTTTTAAAAAGCACTGCAAATCTCTCCTTTTTCCTGATACCTTAATACATTGGCAAGCTACCTTGATTTTTCTCTCCATTGTCCTTAACATGTTTGCATAAAGAACCTTCTTATATTTTTTACTCCATCAAGCCATGGCTCTTTTTAAAGAACTTTTTATGCTACTATCTGTAATCATATCCTCTGATGGAAAAAAAGATGAAAATTATAAATCCCATATTTTGGCTCGAAAGCTATTCTGAAAGCTAACGTGTTTTATTCTTTAAAATAAATGAGAAAAGACAGCGTTATGTTTTATCATCTTTCAGTTTGTATTATTAAATTCTTTGTAGTTGTATGTTACTGTTCAGCATTTAGACTTGCTCTTGTCACTGAGCTATCAAGCTATCATTTTTCTGCTTCCCCTTTACTGTTAGTGTCCCACTCATGTGGCTGTGTATTTGCTAACCACCAGCCCTCCTAATGTACACTCGAGAGTAAATGGCATTCTGTAGATGAAGTTCATGGCACATGTCTTCACTGCTCTTGGAGAGAAGAAAGGAAAGAAACATTTCTCTAGTTGTTACTGCTGTGTTGAGATATTTTTTCTCTATGTTATACATAAATAAACCTGTCTTGCTGCCAGTAAGTACTGGCTTCTTTCCAGAACCATCTAGAATCTGAGCCCTTTGTATAAATATAGCGATGATGTTCTTTGATGATGAAGAATTTAGATTTATTAGCTAGATACCTTGGGGGTTTTATAGAATTGTTTATTACCAATATCTTATAAATTGTATTAAAATTGTGGATTTTTACAAACCACATTTGAAAATGTGTCAATGCCATATATTTTAAATAGTAAACTGAAATGATTGTTTTCAAGTAAAAATTAATGACTTTTATGCAATCAGGTCTGCTGAAATTCTATACTATTTTGCCCTGCAACAAGCTCAGAAATACAAGATAAATGGATTTCTTTCATCATCCTATTACACAACACTTACAGAAGCCAGAAGGAATTTGGGGTTGTTTCAACATCACGATGCTATCACAGGAACGGCAAAAGATTGGGTGGTTGTGGACTATGGTACCAGGTAATACAATGATTGAAAAGTTATATGAAAACCAAATCTTTTACAGTTTTGGGTCATAAGCTTATATCTTTTAATGAGGTCCTTAATGTCTGTCAGACCGTGTTAATAATAATATTCCTTAAAATATTTCTATAGAAAAACAGCACCAGTTTTCAAGGAATTTTTCAAGGAATTTGTTAACAAAGTTCTAGCTGTCTCAACTTTTTATTTCTGTCTCAAACTTTTATTGCTTAAATGGAGTAGTAAAACATTACTATAAAACTGATCCTATTTTCTCCCAAGTATCATGTGGTACCTTCTTAACTAAGGATTTGGTATCAAAATACAACTTATAAACCAAGAAGATAAAGAGCTACACTTCATTGTATTGAAATTCAATTTCATTCTATTTCATTTCCAGTTCTCTGATACCTTATTTATTTAGAGGGGCATTGATGAAAAAGAATAAACCTAGAAGCATAGCCAGCGAGTAGAAGAAACATTGTCATACGTGAATGACATAAGGAATTAGAATGAGAAGGGATGGTCTGGGTATTGATATCAAAGCCATCTTCAGCATTTTGCAGGTCTATTAGGTGGATGAAGGAGTAGAAGGACAGTTAAAAATTTTTATATTGCAGAATTAGAAACAATGAGTGCAAGCTTTGGCTCAGAAAACAGAAGATTTTTGTAAACAGTGCTTCCCAATAGTGGAAAGGTTTATCTTTTGTAAGATTTCCATCATCGTGCTAGAGTTTGGGTTACCATTTATTAGGATCAGTGCAGAAGAGATTCTTACACTGGGGAAGGAGTTTTGCTTATTGTTGCACTATAGTTTAGATTATTATTTCTTCCAGGGTTTTTTTGCTATCAACAGTTGGATGCTTTGATAATATTTTAAAATCATTAAAAAATGCTCTAATTTTCTTATACAATAGTATAGATTTAAAGTGAATCTCTTTTTTATATAAAAATTGATACACGACTTATTTTATTAATTGTAGTAAGTATCAATTAAATTTTGTTAGAATATTTTCACTAACTTTCTAGAAATTTGGGGGGAAATATTCTTGAGGTTCCATTAGTTAACCTGAGTCCTTTAAAATATATGAAGGATAGTATCTTGAATACCTTCTCAGTTTTCTTGTGGCATATTTGTTCAGCACCCATCTTGAGGTTTAAGCTGAACTTAAAGTGGAAAACACTCACTGGATGATAATGGTGTTGGTATTTCTCCCACAGAAAACAATTTTGGGTGGTTGCCTCTAGGATTTTTGAAAGTAAAGTCATATTTTCCATTCTTTTTCACTTGTTCCTGTCTTCTTGGTATATTGAGAGTTTAAACATGAGGCTGCTTAGAATCAAGCCAGAGTTTCTAAGAGGAAAAAGAGAAGTCATTCTCCTGCATGACTTGCTGTCTCTCTCTCTGTGGCTGCCATGTTGAAAGAGATTTGGGTACAGGTCATTGAGTTGATGCTATAGAACATTTTCTGTCTCATCACCTTCCCAGAAGGCCTGTCATTATATCTTCCATATGTTTGGTATTACTTTTAGCTTATAAAAACTCCCTGAACAAAATTGCATCTTAGAGGAGGAAAAAACAGTAATTCTCAAATTGAACTTGACATTTGTACATTTGCTTTGTGAGCACTTCACACTTCATTGGAAAGTTATAAACAATTATCAAGTCATTATCACAGATATTTTAAGTTTTACATTTCAAAGTAAGATAATTATAAACAGAGGCAGCTAGTCTTTGATGTCCTCTTGGTTTTGGACTGTTGACTACTGTTTATTCAGTTGTTAGCAGATATATCCCTATGAAGAAGTGTCTGAGTTAAGTATTGCTTTTGACTGCTAGTAATTGCAACTCGAAACAGAATAAATCGGGTCCTACTTATTTTCATGCTGTATGAAATAAGTCTGCAAGTCACCAGTTCACATATGACAGCCCCTTTTAGCTTTCTCTTCTGCCATCTAAGGGTGACTTTTAAGAGTCATGCTCTCAACAGTAGATTGAATGTTTATATAATTATAAACTGGAGAGGAAGATACATCATGGCATATTTGGAGGTTAATTCTATTCATGGCATAAAAAATTAATTAGACTGGGGCAGTGTTTATAATAGATGTTCAGCTTAAAAGTGAATAAAGGGGCTGTGTGGAATAGAAGAAGAAATAGTAATGAGGTCAGTTACAGAAAGATTTAGAATTTGTCAAGTTGCGATTAAGATAAGTAGGAGAAAAAATGAACAAAGTGTTGAGTGTGAGGGTCCTAACATATAGATCAAACTTGGTATGACAAGCAAGATAAAATCTCCTTGAAACAGCAGCAATGAAAACAACCTAGAAAACTGATTCCTCATTGGTTCCATGAACTGCTCCATAATAACAGGGTAAGGACATGTTAGGAAATTGGAGGCTTTCAGAAATCCCACATTGATTTTAAATGCTGAAATATTTAAATTTTGTTATATCAGTGTTTCCCAAATTTATTTACTATGTTTAGTTTTCTTTCATTTTAAACAAAGCTTTGTACATCCTGAGAAAGTGTTTGGGGAATTCTGTCTAGTCTGTAGTGCTCATTTCATCAGAAGACTGCATGTTTCTATGCCTGGGCCCCCATGAATAATGCTACAGTGAACATGTGGGTAAACGTATATCTTTGCAGCTAAATGTTTTCAAAATTTTTAGGTAGGTATCCAGACAAGGGGTTGCTGTGCCACATGGTAACTCTATTCTTAATTTGTTGAGGAACCTCCATCCTGTACTTCCTAGTGGCTGTATCAGGTTACAATCCCCCCAGCAGTGAATGAGGGATCCTTTTTCTCCACAACCTCTCCAACACTTGTAATTATTTGACTTGTTAATAATGGTCATTTTAACAGGTGTGAGGTCTTCATTTGCATGATTTGCACACACAGTGTAATAATAATATACAGGTGATGTATTATAGAAGTGTACACATGAAACCTAATAATTGTATTAATCAATGTTATACCAATAAATTTAGTTGAAGAAAGAAAAATTTTAAGTACAAAAAAGACTGCGTGTGTGCCTTTAGGATACAAACATTGATTCTTGGCATTTACTCAGTTTAGTTGGGACACTTTAATATGTTGTAATGCATATAAGGTTCAAGCTGATATAGAACATGACTCTTATTTTGCAGGTTCAGAAAGCCTAATAAAGATAAGCACATAGATCATAAAAATAAACATAGATTGAGGGACTTGTGTCCATAACTGAATTGTATTCATTTATAGTCTTTTATTCTGGAGAGAATACTTGCTGCCATCTAGGTAACATGTGAATAGAAGGAGAAATTTAGCTGCATGATGGCCTAAAATCAAATCCATGAGATTTTAATGCTGTAGTTACAGATTTGCCATGTATAAATGTATTTGACTAATAACTTGATCATGATCACTTATATATTTGAAGGTAATCTCAATATTCTGTAAAAATAAGTCATTTCTAACTCTACTACATTTTTTTGTTGTTGAATGCCAACAAAAATGTATTTAATGCACACATCCAAATATTAGCTTCCTGTGTTTGAGAAGATAATATAATCACTCTGTAAAAATAATAGACTGACTCTGATGGTTAATTAAAAACATTACTAGTGAAGTTTCTCTACAAATTTCTCCAAAAATGAGTTTACTCAGGAATGCCTGCTCTATAAATCCTTAAGACAATAAAACTGAACTTGAAAAGAAATTTCAAGCAAGTTTTTATTCCCATGAGTGGTGCTTCAGCAATAACTAGTAGTAAACTGAGATTATATTCCAGAATTGATTTTGAATCAGTTGATTTGTAAACATCCTTTAGTTCCTCAGACATTAAAATAGTTAATACACAAATATAGTTAATACATAAAATTTACAGTTTGAATACAGTTAATAAGTTCAATGACAGAGATAAGTAATAAAGACAAAGACAGTTTCATTTTCCAGATCTGTAAAAAAATTATCTTTTTTCTAGTTTTTTGAACAAGAACTTGAAACTAAATTTAACGAATACCTATTTGAATTCTTCAGGAATTTGAGTTCTTTGAAGTGTATATATGGATTGAATTGAATTTTTTTGAGTAAGAGTTAATCTCATGTCTTCTTTTGTTGTTTCAGTGCTTGTTAAAGATTTTTCAAAGGTGCAGTATCAAATCATTGCTACAAAAAGCTGTTGGGATAAACGTGTTGGATATTCTTTTATTTGGTACGATATTCATAGAAAGTATAGGTACACTATATAGGTAGTTTGAATAAGTTTATGTGATTCAGGCATGTCCAGAAAGTTTTCTGTTTTAAATAAATTCTGATCAGTGTTATCTTCTGATTAACCTTTTTTTTTTTCTTCTAAGTACTTAATTGGGGGCAAAAAAAGAGTCAGTTCATTATAGGTTCATTCTCAGTTTCATTTTGCGGATACAGGGTGAAGGTAATGGTGGCTTGACCATTACTAAAGAAATTGAAAATATATACTGATTTTTAAAGTACTTCTCAGACTAGTAAACTTTTTCATTCACAGACTCTTTCATTCATTAATGAATTTGAAGATGATAATTGGATATTCTACACTACTTCTTCTTTTGAAGGACAAACACTCGTTCGAATCTTACACTTCTGATATTGTCCTGGAAATGGTTAGTTGATATCTCTTATGTTCATTATAAAAATGTATGATGCTTTTGTTCTCAGGTCTGAAAAGGAGGCAAGAAACTTAGTGGAAAGACATGGAAAAATAATTTTTTGTACATTATTTTAAATAATTTTCATTACTTTATATAAATTGCATGTGTGTTCTTCTTTCCTGTTAGTTTGCTTGTATTTGATTTATGGTGTGTATTTTGTTCTGACTAAATCTAAGCATAAAAAATAAAATAATAAACATTTCAATGTATGTGAAATATACAAGCTTTAGAACATTATTAGGATGATATTGTAAGGTAACTAGACATTATAAATAACTGTTTTGCTGGACATTAATTGGAAGACCCTTGATATTTGAACTTCTGTAAATCCTTAGTCTGGTTTTGCTAAAATTCCATTTGAATAATCCTAAATTGTCTTCTGGTTTCACACTAAGTCCATGAGTGCTATGGGCAGTGCTGAGATATGCGTAACAGTAGAGGTGATTGAGGATTGAAGACACTAGCTGTCAGCCTCAAACTCTGCACCTGGTTATATGGGCCTTAAAAGAGTTATAACATCCATGAGCTCTCCTTCAACTACCTGTAATATGTGATGATAATATCTACCTTGTTTAGTGCTGTTAATGGAATCTGATGAGCTAATAGAACATACTCTGAAAGGAAGAAAATGCTCTCCTGCAGCAGAACAGTTGAAAAAATGCTTGCCACCGTCTTTACACTTCCACTTGGACTCTTGGATATTTTGTAATTTATGTGTCATTAGAACCAATTGTGAATAATAGACTTTGGCATTTATATGTAATTTAAGTTTACACATGTGGAATCAGATATTTTCATATATTGATGCTTACAATCAAATCATGATTATACCTTTTCATATTAAGCTAAAAAATATAGTAAATAGACATATTTCTTAAGAATATGAAACATAGGATACAAAAGTAAAGTAGTAAACTTTTTGCAAAATTATCTTTAGAACTAGATTTATTTAGTTCCTAATTGGAACTACCCATATGGACTCTAGTCCCTTTTACATATACAGTATTTGACATTTAAATATGTACATAAGAGGTCTGTCCGGAAAAAGTCCAGCCATTGTTATAATATAAGTAGAACTGTTTGCATGACATAAATGTAACCTGGCAGCCTAGGAGAGTGGACTGGAATGTGTATGTGTGAACAATGATGACTTCACTATACTAGTCAGTGGGGGTGTTAGACACCATTGAGTGAGCATGTGTACTGCGTGTCTCATTCAAAATGACCGAGTGAGTAAAGCAACAAATCTGCAACATATCTTGCTTTAAGCTTGAACATTCCTCTGCAGAAACTATTTGGATGGTTCAGAAGGCTATAGCTGTGGGCAACTGGTGATTGGCAGCTTTATCAAGACAGTATGTCCACTCATGTATCACGTGTCGTGCGGTGTATTTTGGTGAAACATCAAATCACCCAGCTGCTCTCTAAGCCCAGATTTGGCACCTTGTGACTTCTGGCTTTTCCCAAAACTAAAATCACCTTTGAAGGGAACAGATTTCAGACCATCAGTGAGATTCAGGAAAATATGTCAGGGCGGCTGATGGCAATTGGGAGAACTGTGTGAGGTCCCAAGGTGCCTACTTTGAAGGGGACTGAATTGTCACTGTCCTATGTACAATGTTTCTTGTACCTTGTATCTTCAATAAATGTCTCTATTTTTTATATTACTTGGCCAGTACTTCCTGAACAGACTTCATATACATGCATACACATAGAATTATTTATTTTGAACTTTGATGGGCATTATGTAGCTGGAAAGAGGATTTTTTAAATCCTGTTTTGCCCTTTTCAAGATTTTTGCAAGATAATAATATACAGATAATTTCAAAACTTGTTTTGAAAGTAAAATAAAAACTTCTGTTCATTTTTATAGGAATCAAAACAAAAATCGCAAAGTTCTCTGCCACAAAAAAATATAATAAAGCTGGGTACGGAACCAAGGTAAATACACTTCTCATATACTTTTTCTACTTTCCTGTCTTTACTTCTCTGGCTTTCATGATTCTTATCTCTAGTCCGTTTATATTTAAGGTGGTATTTTATTTAATCAATTTATTTTAAAAAATTTCTGTAGAAGTGGATTTTCTCTCATGACTGTGTCATATTCAGTGCTAACAGTTAACACATTGGATATGAGATGGTAAATATATAGCTTTATGATAAAAATTACCTTGTGTTTTTTATACTGATTATTTTGATATTATGTTCTTTCTTGATTAACTTTTTGTTTATTTTGATTAACCCCTATTTTTTAAATGAAGAAAGGAACTTAATTATTATTAGGAGATAAGTTTCTAAGTATGTTGTGCTAGTCAAAGTACCTAATTTTAGCACTATTGACGTGTTAAGGTAAAGGGGAAAGGCATTTAGTTGACCTAAAAATGGAACATTTAATTGGTGGCTGCCTCTGATTTACAAAGAAATGTTTTATAGTTTTATTGGCAATTATTTAACCAAGTCATATCTTTTTAATGAGCACACATCCATCAGTCAGTACCAAATATATCCAGATATGCAGAATATTTTTGTAATATAACTTTTACTATTTAAATTATTACTGTTTAACTTACTATTTTATAATATAACTGACTACTATTTAAGTTTTACTGTTTAATTATTAAAAGGTTAATTTACTTTTTAAATTGAGAGATTTAATATCACCTCTTACAAATTATAGGATAAACAAATAATTGTAAAGAATAATTCATGATTTTAACTAGGTATTCTTTTTTAAAAAAGATTTTATTTGTTTATTTTTAGAGAGAGGGGAAGGGAAGGAGAAGGAGAGGGAGAGAAATATCAGTGTGTGGCTGCCTCTCATGTGTCCCCCACTGGACACCTGGCCTGCTACCCAGTCATGTGCCCTGACTGGGAATCAAACCAGTGATGGTTCCTTTGGTTCACAGCCTGTGCTCAGTCCACTGAGCTACACCAGCCAGGGCTTAACTAGGTATTCTTTACTAAAATTATTTAAGTATAAATGGGATCAAAGTATTACAGAAAATTTACAGTTGTTAGTAGATTGAGATTCCAGTTAAGAATAGACTAAAGCCTTAGCTGCCTTTCTTCAGTAGATAGAGACATAATATATTGCTCATACCTTAAAATAAGAAGGTGAGTGTTCTTTGGTAATACTAAAGTATCACAGAATACTAAAGAAATCTTACATCATTTTCATTTGGTCACAAAAAGATGGGATTAACTTGAAAAGAAAGTTTAAGCTTTAAATTAGAAGTCTTGCTGAAGTGTTAAAAAGCTTTCAGATTGCCAAGTCACAGGATGAAAAGAATAATGATACTGAAAGAAAAATTGATTATAAAATTACAAAATGTTTTCCTTGTCTTAAAATGTATTTTGATGCATTTGGGGTTATATGGCTCTTCCTTAATTATTGTATCCCTAATAAACTGCCATTAAACCTGTTTGGTTTTAGGCATAATAATCCTCTTATCTATTAACTTTTTTCCCTTTCTCCATTTTGGTGGGGAAAGATCTTTGCTTTTTGTTGACTATAAGAATGACTTAACATTTGCTATAAGTAATTTACAGTTCATCCTCAGCTGTTAGTTTTTTTGTAGGTGCATGTCTGGGTGGTGGGATGAGATGGGGGGAGACCACAGTGGGTCAGAGGAAGAGTTGCACCCTGTGGTCTCCCTCCCTTCTGCTGTCCTCACCCTAGCTAGTACTAAGTGAGACTTTAGACTTACTTACGCTGGAGGAAGAAAGTTAGGACATATGGCTGTATTAAGTAAGTACAGTTTTGAATTTCAATATTGAGGAGTTACAGTTGTAGATAAACATAAATTTTTGAAGCTATTAGTAAAATGATCCCTTTTGATATTTCCTTTTAAACAATTTAAATTGTGTTTTTCATCTTAATATTATTTCTTCACAGTTCTTTTCTAACAAATGTCAATGTTACTATTTCCATAGCTAAGTGAATTGGGAATACTTATTGTTATCAGATTCTTATTTTTATCTTTATTATCTACTTTGTACTTCTAGAGCCTCATGAATAGAACTACTTATATTTTTAGTTTTAACATCTATGTTTTACTTGTTAGCCACAAATGATCTGAGTTACTGATCTCAGTAAAATTAGTAAGGAATGGAAAAATGATGTTGGTGTTATTTAGTAGGTACTGAAAGTTAAAATAATTGTCTACACTTCTCATTCTTCCAAGTGTGAATTTCCAGAAATGTGGCCATGAGATTTTTTTATATATATTTAATCATATTTTATGAAGCTCTAAGGCTTATTGTTATTTTGATTATAAGTATTTTTCTTACATGAGCAACTAATTATTACTCTGAATAAAGCATGCATTTGCAGTGGGAAGATGTCCTTCCCAGGAGGTTCTTGGTGGTTTTGGAAAAAACTTACTCTTTTTAATACATAATACACAGATATAGTGCATACTAGCACATAACAGACATACCTCCCCCCACACTTTTTTTTTAAGACAGAGGGGAAGGGTGGGAGAAAGAGAAGGGATCAGGGGGAGAGAGAAGATGGCGGCGTGGTAGGATGCAGCAGATTCTACTCTCCCACAACCAGGGAAAAAAAATCTGAGTCATTTTACGTAGGTACAGAGCAAAGAGCCAACATTATCACGCCATAAATGAAAATAGGAGATCG